>OZ038443.1:27649125-27776625 GCA_964036265.1 Daptonema setosum
GCTCAAACTTTTTGTATGTTAATTATTTTGACGAAAATCGTCAAATCTGAGTTGAAAAAGTGAATATGAAAAATTGTCTCCCCGCCTGATCCAGCCAAACCGAGTATGACACATTGTACCCAGGATGATAGGTCGTCCGAATGGAACACACCCACCCCCCCACATATCTCTTTCATTTTCGAGTTATAACCAATTTTTACAAAAAATCGCGAAAAACCAGGTTTTTCGCCGTTTTATCAATCTTGACCATTATTTAGCAAATGATATGTACCTGAAATGTTGTGCTCACAGTTCCTCAGCATAACCCCGATACCGAACTGTGTTTCAACTAGTCGAATAACAGACATGCAGTTCGTTCCGATTCGAAATTCATCGTATGTCGTAGAAAAACAGTGAAAATTAATGTGTTTTCGAATGGTTGGTGTACCTTTATGTCCATTAACTTTCATAAACCGCTACGGGTTATTCTGATTGTGCTTCACTGACATAGCATAGAATAAACCAGTAAAACGACAAAATGATCGGTTTTTGGAGTCATTTTTACAAATTTACACATTTGCAATAAAATGCATGCGACGACATACGATGAATTTCGAATCGGAACGAACTGCATGTCGGTTATTCGACTAGTTGAAACACAGTTCGGTATCGGGGTTATGCTGAGGAACTGAGAGCACAACATTTCAGGTACATATCAATTGCTAAATAATGTCGAGATTGATAAAACGGCGAAAAACATGCTTTTTCGCGATTTTTTGTAAAAATTGGTTCATAACTCGAAAATGAAGGGGTATGTGGGGGGGTGGGGGGGGGTGTTCCATTCGGACGACCTATCATCTTGGTACAATGTGTCATACTCGGTTTGGCTGGATCAGGCGGAGACAATTTTTCATATTCACTTTTTCAACTCAGATTTGACGATTTTCGTCAAAATAATTAACATACAAAAAGTTTGAGCTCATGTCACATATCCATAAAAATATCTAAAAACCACCAAATAGGGCTCAAAATGAGCGCAGTGAAGTCTAGTTTCATAATATGTTATTGGTTTAGTCATGCGAGCTCTCTATCGTTCAGGGCAGCCGTTTAAAGTTGCGTCGTCGCATGCATTTTGTTGCAAAATGTGTAAACTTGTAAAAATGACTCCAAAAAACCGATTATTTTTATTGTTTTATCGGTTTATTCTATGCTATGTCAGTGAAGCACAATCAGGATAACCCGTATGCAGCAGTTTATGAAAGTTAATGGACATAAGGTACACCAACCATTCGAAAACACATTAATTTTCACTGTTTTTCTACGACATACGATGAATTTCGAATCGGAACACGAACTGCATGTCGGTTATTCGACTAGTTGAAACACAGTTCGGTATCGGGGTTATGCTGAGGAACTGAGAGCACAACATTTCAGGTACATATCAATTGCTAAATAATGGTCAAGATTGATAAAACGGCGAAAAACATGTTTTTTCGCGATTTTTTGTAAAAATTGGTTCATAACTCGAAAATGAAGGGGTATGTGGGGGGGGGGTGGGTGTGTTCCATTCGGACGACCTATCATCTGGGTACAATGTGTCATACTCGGTTTGGCTGGATCAGGCGGGGACAATTTTTCATATTAACTTTTTCAACTCAGATTTGACGATTTTCGTCAAAATAATTAACATACAAAAAGTTTGAGCTCATGTCACATATCCATAAAAATATCTAAAAACCACCAAATAGGGCTCAAAATGAGCGCAGTGAAGTCTAGTTTCATAATATGTTATTGGTTTAGTCATGTGAGCTCTCTATCGTTCAGGGCAGCCGTTTAAAGTTGCGTCGTCGCATGCATTTTGTTGCAAATGTGTAAACTTGTAAAAATGACTCCAAAAACCGATTATTTTTATTGTTTTATCGGTTTATTCTATGCTATGTCAGTGAAGCACAATCAGGATAACCCGTATGCAGCAGTTTATGAAAGTTAATGGACATAAGGTACACCAACCATTCGAAAACACATTAATTTTCACTGTTTTTCTACGACATACGATGAATTTCGAATCGGAACGAACTGCATGTCGGTTATTCGACTAGTTGAAACACAGTTCGGTATCGGGGTTATGCTGAGGAACTGAGAGCACAACATTTCAGGTACATATCAACTGCTAAATAATGGTCAAGATTGATAAAACGGCGAAAAACATGTTTTTTCGCGATTTTTTGTAAAAATTGGTTCATAACTCGAAAATGAAGGGGTATGTGGGGGGGTGGGTGTGTTCCATTCGGACGACCTATCATCTGGGTACAATGTGTCATACTCGGTTTGGCTGGATCAGGCGGGGACAATTTTTCATATTCACTTTTTCAACTCAGATTTGACGATTTTCGTCAAAATAATTAACATACAAAAAGTTTGAGTTCATGTCACATATCCATAAAAATATCTTAAAACCACCAAATAGGGCTCAAAATGAGCGCAGTGAAGTCTAGTTTCATAATATGTTATTGGTTTAGTCATGCGAGCTCTCTATCGTTCAGGGCAGCCGTTTAAAGTTGCGTCGTCGCATGTTGAAAAACGGGCATGGTCGAAAATCTAAAAATCTCGATTTTTCTGGAAATAAGCGGTTTTTGGCCGAACGGTCTTACAGAAATGTTACACTACTCTGGGTGGTTCCAAAACGCTATAGAACTCAATTTTGATAAGAGGGGCCACAATTCCCATACAACCTGTAGATTCTCTCAGGCAACGCGTTTTAACTTTATTCTGAACCAACAATAATAATTATAATACTCAAGAGATGTGATTTGGTTGCTCTTAGTAAACTCACTGGAGAACCCAGATAAAAGACGAGTAAGGAGTAAACTCCAGCTTGTCAACAGACTGAATGACTAGCTGACCGACTGACTGACTAACAGACTGGCTGCCTGACTGACTGACTGACTGACTGACTGACTGACTGACTGATTGACTGACTGATTGACCGACTGACTGACTGACTGACTGACTGACTGACTGACTGACTGACTGACTGACTGACTGACTGACTAACTGACTGACTGACTGACTGATTGACAGACAGACTGACTGACTGACTGACTGACTGACTGACTGGCTGACTGACTGACTAACTGATTGTATAAAATCGCTACAAAATCAACATTTATTAGTACTAACCGATGAGATTCATTTGCCAGCGATATCAGCAAAATCAGAGATTTCACGCACATTCTCTGTTGAGCAACGCACATAAAAAATCGTCAAAACATTACATCAAAACATTCCCAGAACATTACGAATAGAATAGACATGATGAGACATCTTGACTGACTGGCCAACGTAGACTCAACTTGACTGACGGACTGAATGACTGACTGAATAATTGACGGACTGACTGACTGACTGACTAAATGACTGACAGAATGACTGGTGTTTTGAATGATTGCCTAAATGATGAAAGATATGGATTGACTGGTTGACTGACTGTTTGGCTTGCAAGCTGTTTGGGTGAATGAATGACTGAATTGCTGACTGACTGACTAACTGTCTGACTGAGTGACTTACTAACTGACTGATTGAGTTAAAGATTAATTGCTGAATCTAGATAAACATACAATATCATCAAGAACTTCAAAAATTTCTTCAATTGAGTTTTATTTTTCACAACTGTAAAACAATAACCACAATCAGTTTCTAATTTGTATTTCGGATTCCAAAAAATAAATTTTAGATTCGCGTAAAAATTCAAAAAAAGTTTGTGAAGAATTTTATTAATTAATTCATGATTTATTTGTGTTTATCTCAGTGATGATTTCGTGTTCGTTTCAGCTAACATAACCGTTTAATCATGTACTTCCTGTATCAACGTTATTCGAGCTCTAATTTTTTTTGATCCGTTTGCAAAATTGAATTTTTGTTGCATTTTTTAGTTTCTTCACTCGCGTTTCATCTTTTGGCACGACTCCACGCGTCCTGCCCTGCTGTTCATATTGCCGGTTTTCAAATATCACAAAAGAACGTAGAAGCAGACACTCCGGTTTCTTGGAAACTTCGGGTGATGTCCGATATTCTTACTGATCAATCCGCGCCGGCCAGCCAGCAATCCAACAACATGGATACTTCATCGTTGGTTTTCTTGCTTCATTCTCTTTTCTGCATTCTTATAAACAGCGCAGTTTTTGAAAGACCCGGTTTATGTGTTAATTTTGGTCAGAAGCGAGTTATACCATCGAGAACATAACTTGTTTAGGGCTGAGAGGCTTGGTATGAGGTTCAAACTTGGGTTTTGTATGGTTTGGTTTCTCACACAGAAACCTCTGTTTGATGCGCACTCCTGCCTAACTGTTAGTTTAGGACAGAGCTTGAGAACTACTTTTGGTAATTTAAGTCGGTGCTAGGAACTACAACTATGTCGAAGCTTCACGACGAGAAATGATATTCTCGGGCTACGGATCGCGTTAACCGGACCTGATATACAATAAATACTAAATAGATGTTCTTTGTTTCCAGGGGCCCGGACGTTATTGAGGGCACCACGAGTGTGTTCGACAGCTCTTCGGATCCGTCCTCTCAGCAGCAACAGCCGTTGTTCGGCACAAGCGCCCCGCTGTTCGGCACCAGTGCACCGCCGCCCACTGTTCGTTTGCTCAGTTACTCTAGCTCACGAAGAAAAGGGTGGGAAACTTTTCGGACCCCTCTACTTTCAAATTGTAGATTATGTGCCCTAATGTGTAGGTTAAATGACCTGACAACTGCTAATCAGTGATCGCTATCGAAACGAAGTATTCCGGAATCTTCGGAACGAAACTTCCTTTCGGAATCGGAGGTCCATTCTTTAATGATTCCGAAATGAAATTCGGAATTCCGAAATTATTCCGGAATGATTTCGGAATGTTCCGAAATCGATTCCGATTCGAAATCTCTTCGGATATCCGACATCTTTTCGAAACCAACGACAGCCACCCCCGCCCACAGAAAGGGGAATCTTTCCAAAGAGAGGGGAATTGACGAAAATTAGGCCATTTAAAATACTGAAACTGTTTGAGGACACAATTTTCACTTTTGGAAACCGCCAATGAGGGACAATCCCACTTTTTCCTTTCTTAATCTTCTGATAGTGACCAGTGATCGATAACGAAACGAAATTTCGTTAAGCATGCGAAACGAAACCTCCTAGCGAAATCGTTACTTCGTTTCGCATACCTGCAAAAAAAGAAATTTCGTTCCGAATTCATTCCGGAATGCATTTGAAAATTTCGTTTCGTTCCGTTTCGTTCGATAGCGATCACTGCTGCTAATCCATCATCTTGAACGGAATTTTTTCTCTTTTCGGAGCTTTAGCTCGTTCGCCTCAGTTGTAGACTTACTATTTATTTTTTCAGATTTTAGAGTAGAAAGGAAACGTGAGAATCGCTCATTGTTCACTTTCTCAGATCGAGTTCTCAACAGTTCGAGTTCTAAATTTTAATTCATTCCAGATTCCCGAGAAAACCGCCACTGGCAGTCCGGAGAAGAAAGACACTTCACTGGCGTCAGGTGGTGGTGGTGGCGACGCGGAGATGATGGACACGAGCAATGGTTGGTTGATGGAATTTTCTGTGACTGCCCTGAATAGACATTTTTTCGATATTCACGGGCACGGGTAATTAGCTGAGATGAGAAGGAAAAATATAAATAAATTATTCCGGAGTCGAATTAGTATTTAGTTTCAATTCAGACCTTCGAGCCTTTTTAGTCTGTGTGTGGTGTGCTGCCAAGTTTCCACTTAAACGGTTATGTTTGTATTGCAGGTTATGTTTATGTTAAAAAATAATTCCATCTTGGCATCTTCAGGTCCGGCCACAACCAATGGCAACAAATTGAAGTCACCGGCGGCGGCCACGAACGGCGGATCAATTGTGGATGCTAGTTATGCGGATGATGACGAAGATGAGGAGGCTGAGGATGACTTTGTGGCTGATGAGGGCATCGTGCATAATGGCAAGGAGGAGGATAAGAAAGACGAGGTGGGTTGGGAGGAATTTATTATATGTTTTATTGTATTTCGTTTCACTTCTAGTTTTCTGTCGTAGTCTTTTGATTAAATGAAGTATGAACACTAAGTAGGTATGTGATCTATAAAACCTCCTGTCTCTGTTTTTTCCCCTCGAAATTCGGAACTTTTGTTTTTGTTCTTTCGTTTTGTAACTCCCTAGGTTTTTATTGATTAGATACACTTCCGCATTGACTGTTGTGTTGCTTATATTTTTGTGTCATTGAAATTTCTTTATTTCTTCAGTCGCTGGTTGCGGAGCAATCAATCGACATGGACGCTACACAACCAGATGATGATGATGAAGACGAGGAGAAAGACAATGAAGCAAAGAACGAGTCAAATACAGGCGATGTTTCACAAGACAAAAGTGGTGTTTCGGCGGCAGCTGATACGTCAGATAAGGTGGTATAATTTAAATGTTTTTTTTTGGTTTTGACTACGAGCTATCAAGAATCATGTATTTCAATTGCGTAGAAGATTTTATATAAACGACAAATATTCATTTTCCCGTTATCTAGTACTCATTATGGCATATTTATTTTTGAGTCATTCGTGCCGAAAATCATCCAATTGAATTGCGAAAAAGCTTTTTGCGGGGACTGGCTTGCATGTTTGTTTCATCTTTCATGTAAATGTCACAAAAGTTGTATTAATTCCACTTTCAAAATTTCGTAATTTTTTATACTTTTATTTCAGTCATCACCAGCGAAATCGGCGAACGTGAGTGCCGCCTCCGCCAAACCGGATCAGAGCAACGAAGAAGAGTTTGAGGAATTTGGAGAGGAGGAGGAAACTACCGAGGAGCCACAGGCGAAGGCACCGGAAAAGGTTTACAAATTGATATATAAAAATAACAATGAAATATTGAAATCTGTATTTTTGTCGTTATCACCGAATCAATTTTTCAATCGCTGTAAACTTTTCCGCACATATATATCATATATATCATATATATCACTCAACTCAATGTTCATGAGCATGAGCATGAGCACTGTAAAAGATCGTGAATTTATCAGAGATGCAATTTCTCTCGATAAAAACTCAATCAATACTTTCAAACGCGTACAATAATAAGCAAAATTTCTGTTATGAAGTTTCGATTTCAGGTTCCGGATTTTGGTTTTTACTTTTTATTAACTATATAATTATTATTATTTATATTTTCAAGCCATCACCTATGCACGATATTTTCTAAATCTTTTTACGCACTCTGATTTTGCATTGCATCGCTCTTTCCCCTTCATTTGGTTGTCCAGGTTTTTGCTAGAATCTTAGAAAACTTATTTTTGCGTTTATTAAGTAAGACGAGAACTTTAGGCTATTGCGGATGTCGAGGACCCCAAGAGCGTTTATCGTCTACCGTCGGTCAAAGAGGCTCTGGTAAATTGATGTTCACACTCACACTGGTATTTTTTACAATGTCTCTATAAATGGTAGTTCAGGGTCGTCTCGAGGGAGCCTGAAACGTTTCCGTTGTGAAGCTTTCGGCGCACGCACATAGTTTGCCCCGAAATTTTTCGGGAATTTCCTACTGGGCTGAGAACGAAAACAACATTTACTTTTTCGTTTTTTATGGATGTATTATTTTTGTGCTCTGACAAAGGCTTCTGGTTTCACTTCACACAGCCAGCCAATTTAGGGTAGTCTTCTAGCTAGATTAACACCATTTGTGTTGTGATTTCAAATTTGTGGTTTGCATGCAGTTTGCAGCTGAAAGTGAATAGGTTTAGGTATGTTATGGGGTCAAGTCAATACTTTATCTGTGATTGTGAAGTGAAGTTTTTATATCAATCGATTCTCCTCAGTCGTGTGTGTTTTTTCGGATAATTCTGTTTGTGTATTGAAATAGTCTTCAAGTCTTATGTTAGCTAACCTGCTTGATTGATACCGCTTCGGGCTTTTTACTAACCGTACTGAGTACTAACACAAGGTACGCTTATAAAACCAAGATCCGCGAAACCTCAAATTCCCTCAAAAATTCAGAGCGTGATTCCGCCTATCTCCAACAAAACTGTCTACCGTTTACAGTCGATGGAAGAAATCGAAATCGAGGAGGTCAACGAGCTGCCGCCGGATACCGAGATCATTGACGATATTGTGCCCGTCGTTGAGGAACCGCAGGGAGATTCCAAGGCACCCAGTCCCGTGCCGGAGGTGGCCGAGACGAAAAAGGTAACAGAGTTTCTTATTCTACTTTATTTTATTGTATCATGCGCATCACGCTACTACGACTAACTTGTTAGTCATTTTTTAACCCTCTTGTCAGTATCTTATACAATACACTGAATAAAATAAAGTCAAGAGTGTCGTACCATCGGCGGACGAACCAAATCTCTGAAGGGAAGGGAATTTTGCCGAAGAAGGGGAATCGGCAGTTTCAAGCTATTTTACCTACACCTTAGGGAACAAGTTCTACTTTTTGAAACCGCTAAAGAGGGGTGAATTTCACTTTTACCTCCCTTTCTCGTCCGCTAATTTCAGAAGAGTCAGAAAATCTTTGGTAATACATATTAAGTTCGGCGACAATATGTGCCAAGTGCCAACCAATATTTATATATATATACATAGTGACAGTAAAGTTATACATTTAGTTATACTTATTTTTATCAAACATAAATTGAAATATTGGAATAAAATTCAAATTCAGGTGAATAGTTTAATCTTAATCTGACGCCAATTAACTAAACTCAGTAAAAGTAAATTAGCTTGCTTTTAGATTCATGTATCTTTTTGTTTATTCTGATTTGTGTCTAAATAAAACAAAGATTTTCTAATTTTCTCAGAGTTCACCCGCCAAGTCCAGCCCATCAAAGACCCCGAACAAGTCGACCACCAGCAATGCGAGTCGCCGGTTCGAGATTGAAGAAGATGATGACGAAGAGGAAGATGCGGAGAAAGAAGAGGAAGCGACTGAAGAAGCCGAGGACGCTGATGTCACCGCTGATAAGAGGTTATTGAAGTGGTTTTTTTAAATTGGTTAATTTGAGTTCCATGCGAAAAGAGACAAAAATCTCTCCGTCCACTTTTAGATTTTTTTTGTTCACTGTACCGCTCAAATACAGCAGTTAAAAGAAATTTCATTCTTGTAATTCACATTTCAATGATGAATCGTAATTCACATTTCAATGTTAAATCGAGCAGACACCCGACCTTCAACTGTCGAATCGAATCAGCATGTTTCTATGTGTTTATCTGCCTGTATTCAAAGACTGGTCACGTCACATTAATGAGAGCAAGTTTTTAATACCTGTGAAAATTTAATTTAATTTCCAGCAAACTGTCCGAAGAGTCATCGCCTAAAAAGAAGCCGTCACCACAGAAAGCCTCGCCGGCCAAGTCGAGTCCGGCTAAAAAGTTTGAGGCTGCTGAAGAAGAAAAAGAGGGTGACGATGATAAAGAGGAGGGATCGGAAGAGGAAGAAGACGATGAAGATGGTGATGAAGCTGATACGACGGCGGATTTGGATGCCAGCAGGTTGGAGGAAATTTTTTAAGTTAGAGAGAAATTTTTGAGAATTATAATATGATTCAAGTCAGTTTTTGAACCACTATTTGATTAAAAAAATTATTTTAAGAGGTCTCCGATTTTTTCAAACTGGGATTGTTGATTTTAAACTTGATTTCAACTCGATCTCCACAGCCTGAAAATTCCGAAAATCACTGCCCATTTGTTGTCAAATAAACTTTATTTATAAACGAAATTATGTTCTGCAGCGTGTCAACGGGCAGCAAGAAAACGCCGAACCGAAAACTGAATAAACGACAGAAGGCCAAGCTGGCCCAGCAGAAACGCCTGGAAACACTGGCTAAAAAGGCAAAGGTTCTTTATTGTTATTTTGTTTCACAATTTATTTCTTTTCTTTAATATAACTCAGTTGACTTCTGATTCGGTTATACGAAGTTCAATGCCCTGGCCCTTGTTTTTTGTTAGTAACAGTAAGTATAGGCAGTTTTAGTTCATGGCTGATCGAAGTTCAATGTTTTGGTGTTTGTCAGTGAAATAAATGCAATTATCGTTCATCATTGTTTTGTGTAGGACAGTTTCCTGTAAAAAAGTGTATTCTCTGATAAAACAGATAATTTGAACATCTACTCATTTTCTAGTAAATAACTAAACACATGAATTTTCTAGCTCGAAGAGTCCGATGCGAAAGAGGAGGAACAAGAAGAAGATGAGGAGGAGGAAGCAGCATCTAAAGAGAAGGAGGAGGAGCAGACGCCGGGAGGTCGTCGGAGCTCGCGCGGTCGCGCCAGCAACGGGGCTACTCCGCAGAAGGTCTCTTTTTGTTTCATAGCTTTTTAGACTTTAGTTCTATTGTTGTTAGGATTCATATAACAT
This sequence comes from Daptonema setosum, assembly GCA_964036265.1. Taxonomy (NCBI): domain Eukaryota; kingdom Metazoa; phylum Nematoda; class Chromadorea; order Monhysterida; family Xyalidae; genus Daptonema; species Daptonema setosum. Next base: position 27,659,480 of record OZ038443.1, read on the forward strand.
AATAATTTTTCAGTTTGTATTTTTTTGCGAATTTTTTGGCTGGCGCAGTGAGCCCAGTGATGAAATTCAGTTTGATGAAAACCAGAATTTTTTTATTCTATTCGAACTGGAGTTTTTTTAATAAGTTTTCTAAAAAAACTCGTTAATTTGTTTGAAATAATTGAACGGCTAATCTCCATTTGTTCAGCGAACTCCCAAGAAAGCACCAGTAGAGGAGGAACCGGAAGAGGAAGGTGACGAAGACGGTGAACAAGAAGAGGAAGAGAAAGAAAAAGAAGAAAGTGAAGAACCGGCTGTCAAGGGTCGTCGCAGTGTCCGTGGTGGTCGTGCCAGTGCCACACCGAAAAAGGTTGGGAGAAAAGATTTTTTTGAATTGTTTCGAGTTTTAAGAGATTTTTTTTCCGCAAAAGTTTTTTGAAGAATGAATTTTGATTGTGTACTATTTTGGTTCTCGGTGATTTTGAAGATTACTTTGTGGGCTATTTCTGGCCGCCATAAAATAGGAGTGTCTCTTGTCTCCTTGCATATATCTTGGAGGGTGTGCCAGCAAAGTGTGCTCAATTATATTGTTAATGACTTTCAAAATTGGATATATTGATAAAAAAGTTTTTATGGTAACGGTAACTAACACATGTAGTTTGAATCGGGTTCTTAACAAAAATCATTCAGCACACTGCGTTGGGACACCCTGTATCTACGGGTCTGTTCATGGTACAGTATCTTCCTATTTAATATAATCTGTGAAAAAATTGCGGCATTTCAAAGTTCAAGTTTAGTATCCTGAATCCTGATCAACTGATAAACCTACTTTAAACCTACTGACACATCTGATTGTTGCAGGCGGACAAGACCGTGGACGAACCAGAGGAAGACGATGATGAGTCAACAACGAGTGGCGGTCGTCGTAGTCTTCGTGGTCGCAGCACACCGCAGGGCACGCCCAAACCGGAGGCAAAACGGGTAAGTTGGCTGATCGAGTTTTGTTCTGTTTTTTTTTGTTGTTTTGCTTTATTTCAAGTTTATGTTATCGTTCAAGTTTATGTGACCACAGTCGGAGCCATTCAGCCTCACTGAACAAATTTCATGGTTTTAGGGTGCTTTCACAGTATGTAAAAATTTGTAAAAATGAGAACAAAAGTTTCAAATTCTGTTCCCCGGTTTTCTAAGATCACAAGATCATAAGATTGTTTATGTTTTTGTGGTTTTTCAGTTTATAAACTTTTCTTAATTCGTCCTCTCTCGTGTAAAAATGAAAAAAAACTAACTTTTCTGCAGTCTTTCTCAAAGTTTTATTGTTATTTCAGACACCGCGTGCGGCCACCCGTGCTACACCAAAAGCGTTGCCGGCAAAATCCGAGTCGGAGGAGCCGGCTGAGGAGGATGAGCAGCAGCAGCAGGAGGACACGGAGATGGAGGACGCACAACAGGAGGAGGATACGTCAGCGGTTAAGACGCCCGCATCGGGAGGACGTGCGTTGAGAGGCCGACGCAGTACGGCTGCCACGCCGGCTACACCAGTGGCCGATACACCTAGAGGGTTGGTGGTGGAAGTATAAACATGAATTTAACATGAATGTTTTATAATTTTTTGCGACTCTTCATCATTGATGTGAAGCCATCGAGGCACACTGATACCGAAATGGTGTTTCCGTAGTGGTCAGGGGTTTCGAATTCTCGGGCAATAGCAGAAACCCGAGCGGAAACCAACGCGTCAGGGTCTGTCTCAAGTCAGTGTTCGAACCAGGACAAACAGTTATTTAAGCACGATCCCTACGCATTAGATTAGACAAGCAACAAACTTTTGTTTTAGTTTTTGGACAGCGACGGCTACTTCTTCAATCAAGTATGAGGTAGAAACTGGCTCGAGGTAGCTAGACACAAAAACACAGAAATTCATTAAAGAAAATTAATGGTTGGATTATGTTTATTTGAAGGACTTCATTTAAAATATAATTATTTCAGTCGCAAGCGCGGTCAACGTCAGGCGTCGGCTTCGGTATCGGCGGATGATGACGAGGCGGCTGACGAACCGACGACTCCGGCTCGTGGTGGCGGTCGTGGTCGACGATCCGATCTGCAGCGTACGCCGGAACCGGCAGCCAAACGCACCCGGACACAGCCGGCATCGGCGCATACCACGCCCACACAAGCGCGTTAGTAAACTATATTTTTTATTAGTTGATTTTATTTTCACACGGATGGTATTCTCGTTATTTCACTCTTCGATTTGGAATTTCTCATCACCATATGGTGGTAAACTTGAATATGTGTATATGTAGTGCAGCCGAATATCACGCCATGTACATATGACTGGCGGACGAGTCAATCATCTGAAGGGAGGGTGGTTTCTTCAAAGAGGGGATCTATTAAAATTTATTTAAAGTGGGGAATTAATAAAAAAATATATATATAGTATAGTATATTCATTAATTTCACTATGATTTTTTTCCCAGAATCCACGGCGGCGGCACGTCGTCAGGCGCAGACGGAGCCGCGTGGCGGCAGCAAAAAGAAGGGCGTACGAGCGGCTAATAACAAAGCGGTTGGTGTAATTAAATTGGTTCGAAGTCGTGGAGTTTTTTTCTGGTTAAATTCTACTTTCAGCATGAAAATCGACAGTTTTGAAGTTATAAACAGTAATAATGCTGTTTAAATAAATTCCTTACGCAAAACTAGTTGTTTTTTCCAAAAAATTCAAACATGAAAAAAATAATATTGACTTATGTAAATGGTCAGTTTTTCCAGTCGCCCGAAGATCCGTTCTCGATGGAGGAACACTTTGACGATCATCCTCGTCCGATGGCCGCGATCCAATCAGTGATCAAGGGTGGTACCGTATCGTTCATTGCGTCACCCAGCGTCGCCACGCCGACCGGAGGGTTGGGTGTTTTTTTATATTTTTTTCTAATATTTTTTTTTATTTTTTTTCAGTTTTTGCATTCTTTTACAATAGCAGTGTTGTAAGTGGGATAACAGTCGCTCCGATTACACTTTATATGAGGATAGATCATGTGTTTTGATAATCGTCTAGTAAAGCACGGTTACGACATTTTTTATATTTTTATTATATTCTTATTTTTGTAATCGTGCATGAAAGCCGTAATTTTGCAGCTCTCGTTATTCGATGACGAAACGCGCCGAGGCCAACAGTCAACAGCAGCTGGATCCGGCCAAGGTTATTAACCCTGTCGAAAATTCTCTGATAAAAATCTCTAAGCAAGCTTCAAACAAAAAATGAAGTATCAGTTCTGGAAGGCTACATTTTTGTTCGCCTAAAACGCGTGTCACTGACGACAACGAGCCCAAATTTACTTTATTATTTTAACATTCTCGAACCCAAACTCAGTTCTGGAAAGTTCTTGGAAAATTAAAATTTACTGAACCTAAACTTCAAACAAAAAAACTTTTCATTTATTGAGCTTTTTTATTTTCTACATGGTTTTATTCACCTAAAACGTTTGAATATTGTTGTAGAAACGCGTGTCACTGACGACAACGAGCCCCACAACACCCGGCCAGACGAGCACCACCACGACCACACCCAAACCAGCCAGTACGCCAAGTAAGTCATCGTTGTCCAGTGGGTACACTGCCGACATCTCTTCGCTTGAGAGTAGATCCTCGCACATTGGTTAGATGTTGTAAGGGTGCCTTCCTAGTCGAGTTTGGCAACGTTTCGAAATGTTCCGTTTCCGTAACTCAGAAAAATAATTTCGAGACGGAATATTTCGGGAAAAGTTGCACGTTATAACGAATCGCGATGAATGCACCCGCCGTAGAGGCGAGAGACGGACTATGGGTTGGATAATGAACTCTATAAAGGGTTTTCTAAGCAAGAACAGTGTATTCAGCGTTGTAGAATTAGATTCTTTAGAATAAGATTCAGTGTTATCATCTCAAACTCTAATAGCTCTGTCCCTGTTTTTTCTACTTTTATTTTGGGAATACAATACCAAATATATTCATTTTTTATCCATCCATTTCTAACTGTAACTGCTATGGGTCGCACTATTATCATTGTTATTATTATTATAATAATGTATTTGAAATTACCCATTTCAGACTCAACACAACCACGCAGCACACCGTCAGGCAGTCAGCGCAAAAGCAGCAATGCCATGGACACAGATGAATCGCCGGCCGAGAGTCCGGCACCGGCACCCACGCCCAAATCCGGCGGTCGTGGTCGGCGATCGGCTGGGTTAGTGCATACTAGCGTCCGTCCCTTGATTTAATACTTTTCGTTACTCATTATTTTTTTACCTGCGCATTGCGTCATGACTAACTTGTTAGTCATTTTTTGTGCCCTCCCTATATATTGCCTTGAAATGGCAATAAACTGAAGTGATGTGTTTGGAGTGAGTGAGTGAGTGAGTAAGTGAGTGAGTGAGTGAGTGAGTGAGTGAGTGAGTGAGTGAGTGAGTGAGTGAGTGAGTGAGTGAGTGATTGGGTGGTTGAGTGAGTGAGTAAATGTTTCAGGGCCAAACCCGCCACACCGCGCACGCCGCGCGTCAAAGTCGAGCTTCCCGTACTTACGCCGATTGAACAGGCAAATGTTGATAAAACTGCGGACTGCGACAAGGCGCATTTCGATAATGGTTAGGGGTTTTCGGTTGTTAATTCAGTGTGTTATTAATTCAATATTGTGTTTTGGTTGTTATTATTGGTGTTTTAATTTAATTGTGGTTGTTTTGTTGTTATTGGTTGTGGTGATGGTTGATGAATGTTGAAAAAGTGGCTGATGTTGTTGCTTTTTTCTGGTGTCATTGTGGTTAGAGGTTTATAGTGTTATTGTTATCAATTTGATTGTGGTTGTTGTTACTATTTGTTTTGAGGATCTGATGTTGTTGCTAAAGTTGTTGATTCTATTGGTGTTGTCTTAACTGCATTCATTCCGGTGTGGTTTTGGTTTGTGGTTATTGTTGTTTATGAGTTTTTGTTATTGGTTGTTTGTTGTTATTGCTTTTTTCTGATCCGGTTGGTTGTGGTTTGTGGCTATAGTTGAGTATGAATTACTGTTGTTATTGGTTGTTGTTGTTGTTGTTGTTGTTGTTTTTGTTCATGTTGTTGTTGTTGTTGTTGTTGTTGTTGTTGTTGTTGTTGTTGTTGTTGTTGTTGTTGTTGTGGTTGTTGTTGATATTGTTGTTGTTGCTGCTGCTGCTGTTCTTGTTATCCTAACATGGTTTTAGGCGCCCGTGTGTTCGCCAAATGGGGCACCGAATATTATCCAGCTCACGTTGTGCAGCCGCTCGGATTTGGCCGATTCAAGGTTGGCTAAAAAAACTCACTTACTTCATTTACTCGCTACCTCACAAGCTCATTCACTCAATCACGTCTCTCACTGATTCACTCACTCAAATGTTCTCAATGTGATAGGTGAATTAGTGAACCTTACACTTGGAAATACTTTTCACACTCCGCCGCGACGCGATTAAATGTCGAATTATTGAATATTGGAAATACGGCAATTTTTTGTACTCACTTACTTCATTCACTCACTCACTCACTCAGTCTCTCAATGATTCGCTCACTCGATCGCTCATTGATTCACTCACTCAAATGTTCCCAATGAATGAATCTCCCGGTGATTCAATGAACCGTACATTTAGAAATTCTTTACACAATTTCTAATATTCATTGAATATTAGAAACACGGAAATGGTTTTCTTTCTTATCTATAGAAAATTTTTATTTTGTAGGTTTTGTTCGTGGCTGATAAAATGGTTCGTGATCTGCCGTCAGCCGATATTGTGCCCTTGAACAGGGTAGAATTGGGCAAAACGGTTGGTTAATGTTTCATGGTAAAATAAAGGTTGCATTAAGCAACTAAATGTTTATCTTAATTTTTTTTATCATTTACGTAATGATGTTTGTTTAAAACGTTAATATTAATTCTAATTAATATAGTAATTAATTCAGATTATGCTGCTGTGCGAGCTCGCCGACGGTTCAGAGGAGCTGCGACCCGTCAATATTACTCAGGTTATTGAAGGAAAAGCTATACATTTGTTGGAGTTTTTAAGCTCCAAGTTGAAACTTTACGGTACTCTCCATTTATCTTTATGTGCCATTAGTTGAATGTATAATGTGTGATATGTATATGTATGTGTGTAGTGTATAAAATAAAGTAATGTTTCAACGTTGGTTTAAAGTCGAGAAAAATTGATAAATATTGCACCCCGATTCGCAAATTGTATGATTTTCGCACTGCTCATGAAGGTAGTATTGCTATTGTAAATATAAGAGTGTGCTGTATATTGTTAAATCATATTTCCCAGTTACCACCCCGATCTTAACTGAGTTGGAATTTGAACTGAAAATCATTCATTCCTCGTTAAGTACTAATGTTTTTCGTTGATTTTTTACCCATTATTTGTGCAGGCACCCTCTCTGGACAACGCCGAAGAATGGCAGGCCTGTCAGTTCAGAGCCAACGAATTCGATACGAAACAGGAGCGGACCATCTTCTGGACCAAGTTCATCATCGACCACGAGCAGAAGCCGCTTTATGACTCGGGCGTTGGTTTTCTCATTTCGATTTGGTGTTTGAAATAATTCAAAGATTAATGTGTGACTTTCGAAATGATTTATCGGCGATCTAGCGACTGCTCTTCTACCCAGGGTATGTCAAATAAAACAATGAGGCCAATTATTTTTTTCCTTGTTTTATCTTGTTTTTCTTGTAATTTTTTTTAAAACCTTCCACACATAGCCAAAAACACGCTTAACTTCTTTGAAAAGAATCTTTATGTTGTTAGAAACGTATTTTTTATAGTGTAAGGTACAATTTTTGTATCATCCGTTGCAAAGTTGGACATACTGAACAGAAACTCACAGGTCCCAACACCAATTATTCATGAATTTCCCACCAAATAACCAAAAATGAAACAATTGACCTCAATTGTTTTTATTCCTTGTTTTTATTTTCTTTGACATACTCTGATTATAGGAGCAATTCGACGCGAACACGATCAGCGAGGCCAACATCAGCTCGCGGAGGACGCGCGAACACTCGAAGGTGAGCACGCCCAAGGAGATCTACACGCCCGAACCGATCCGCACGAATCCGATCCGGCGCGGTCTGAATCAACAACAGTCGGACCATGAGAACACGCCGAGTTGGTTATAGTTTAATTCACGATTCCTTGTTATTCGTACTACGGTACTAGTAAGACTTTTCGGCAGGAAGCGTGTTCAACTCTGACTTTTTCAACTGACTTTTTCAACTTCGGTCTTTTCATTATCGGAAATTTTTTCCGCGAGCAGTCGTTTTCAACTTTGGGTTTCTCAAGTTCAGTCTTTTTTTACTTTGAATACACATTTTTTCTGACCATTTCATGTTTGACTAATTTTTTTATTCATTGTTGACGGTTCGGTGTGTTTTCATGGAAGTGCGATCAAAGATGAAAAGACCAAAGTTGAAAACGCCACATTGCTTTGAAAAAATCCACTCTTCATTATACACAGTCAGATGAGCACAACACGGCTGTTAAATGGCTGCAAAAATGCACAGCCGTTTGTTTTGCCTAATCAGGTTTTTTGCGCATCCGAATTCGAACTGATTTTGGCGCGCTTTTGAGAGTTCGAGAAAAAAATATTTTTGTCACAAACAGACGTTGCGCATAATTCATTATTTGTGTAACGGTTACATAAAATTACGTTTTTAACAAGAAATCTTGCCCAAGCTATAGTTTATCTTTTTTAAGCTTCGCATCGGCTCGGCCCTGTTTTATATTCACTAACTTTTTGTAGATATGCAGACTTCCTCGAAGCTTGTCTTCCTCGAATCGTTAGGAAAAGTTTTAAATACAGATAAAGACCAAAGCTCGAGCGTGGGTTTGTTGAGAATTTCTATATTCTTGAAAAAAATATTTCTACTAATAAATTAATATTATTAATATTTTTATATTAATTTCAGGATCGAGCACCAAGCCGGCGGCACGACGCTCTACGAGCAACACCGGCAGCGCACGCAAGTCGACTGGTACGGCTGGCGGCTCCACCAAAGCCGAAAAGGTGAGTAATGCAATGACGAGAGGTAGAATCCAAAGGAAAAATATTTTTATTGTAGCTTATTTTCCAACTTTTTCTCTATTATCAAGTTTTTAGATGTTCTTCCTCTTTGCAGGCATCGGCCGCGCACGGCAGCGGACTGTTCGCTGGCCTGTGCTTTGTGCTGACCAGCGCCACGCGCAAGAAGGGTGATGATGATGGTCAGTTGAAATTAATATAAATGATAAATTGATATTGAATGAAGGAAATCAAATAAATAAATAATGTAATACTCATTTAGTTAGCTTAATTTCTGCCGAAATGCAAGCTACCCTCTATTTTTTCTGGTGTGATTGTGTCCCCCATTTTTTCTAAATTCAACAAAACACTCAATATTTCGGATTGCAAAATTAGATAGAAAATTTAACCAACATAATTATCGTAAAACGTTCAGATTCTGCAGGTGCCGGCGGCCGCAACGAGCCGTTCAACAAGAAGGATGTGCGCAAGCGCATTAACGAGTTTGGCGGACGTGTCGTCGACGACTTTTCGGTTGGTTTTCAAGTTTATTTCAATTTTATTCGGTTATTTTCCCAGATTTCCTTCTTATTTCGTCGAAACATATTTTGTGGCATGGAAGAAGGTTAACAGAAAAATTCTGAAGAAAAGTTACAACTCGAACCATGAGGGTAATCTAAAGTATAGGAAACCCACAGAATGTTGTGTTTTAATCAGTGATAAAGTAATTAATTGGTCTCGACTTGATATAAAGAGCACACTTGAACATTGGCGGATGAGCCAAACCAGTGAAGGCTGGGGAATTTCTTCAAAAAGGGAGAATTAACCGTTTTAGACCATTTTAACTACGCATTGACAAATAAATTCTGTCTTTTGAAAACCCCAAAAAGGGGTAAGTTCCACTTTTCCCACTCCTAATCGTCCGCTAGTGCACTTAAATAAATGATGAATATCATTTCATTCAGGCGGCCGATCTGGACTCGGACCGCTGCTACCTGATCGCCGACACGCACTACCGCACCCATAAGTATCTGTCAGCCCTGGCGCGCGCCGTGCCGTGCGTGCGACACCACTGGATACTCGACTGCATTGTGCAGGTATAGTCTATCTAGGGTTTTTTGTTACATAGAAAACTTTTTGGCGCGCAATTTGGATTCAAATCTGATTTTGGCGCGTCGTCAAATTCTTTTAAGAAGAAAAAACATTGCCAACACGTCTTACTGCAAGTATCTCAGTCATCTGTCAATGGCGCGCGTTGTTCAGTTAATCAAAATTTTCAAAAAATTAGGTTCGGAATTTGAATTTCCAAAATCAGGTTATGATTCGAGGTGCAACCCGATGGTTCATTACAGGAAACACTACTCGAGCACGACTCGTACATGCTGCCCGCCGGTGACAGTCTGGAGCAGAACAAACAGATTGCGTGGTTGGTGGCACTAGCGGACGAGAAGGGGTGGGAAAAGTGGAGTTCCCCCCTCTTTGGGGTTATCAAAAAGTTGAATTCGTTTCGTAAGGTGTAGGAAAAATGGCCTGAAAACTACCGATGCCTCACTCTTTGACGAAATCCCCCCACCCCCTCCACCTCATGAAGGTTGACTCGTCCGCCAGTGCTCAGGGTTAACGTCATAATGGCATCGGCCAACGAGAAATTCCCAGTCACAAGAGTGAAATAACGGGCATTCCGAAATTACGAAGCAGTGGAAAACCAGCTGCTGAGTTTTTTTTCTTGAATTTAAGATGCGATGCACGTAAAAGTCAGCCAAAATTTGGACCAAAATGAAAATTAGAAAAAAATTAGATTTGGATACAAAACGACTCACTTGACTCCCGTGAACTCAAAAATGTCCTTGCTTCACGTTAAAACCACGTAAACAGGCCAAAATTCGCATCACTAAATGGTGCACCCTAATTTCCCTATACAAATTAGGCAAAACTTTAAGACCGATTTTCTCATGTACTTCCGAAAAGATCGGAAAACCAAACACCTCAGGTTGAAGCTGAGAATTTTCTCTACAAAACCTGTCTAACTAGCCAATGCAATTTCGACTTTTTTTCAACTACCGTAATCCCAAACAACAATTATTTTTCAACTACCGTAATCCCTGTGTCGTCATTAACGAAACATTAGGTTTTGCCATCAAAAATTAGTTCCGTGTGGATCATCAGAAAACAATTATTTTTATAAACGATGATGAATTACTTACTTTTCCACGAAAAACGCGCGAAAACTCTAATTTGATGTTTCACACTGAATTCCAATGTCGATGCAGCACTGGCATTCGACGAAATGTTCGTTTCTCCTATTTGGTTTTCGAGCTGTACTGGAACAATTTTTTTAAAGTTAACACTAATTAAAAGAGAAAATTATTCTCTTTCGTTTGCACAAAAAAATTTCTGAAAACAGCCCAAATCACAGAATTGCAAATAAAAACTAATTTAGGGTCGACTGACATTTTTTCATCGACAAGCTAAAGCACGGTAAATCATTAGGATGTTTATCGAGAATTCACGCACCTTTTTGGAACAGTAATTCATTATCGACTATACTGCAAAACTACTAAAATATGATTCTGTCCAATAATAGTAATCAATGGCGGGTCGCTGGGGGCCCCCACTTTTCAGGGTCGGCGTGTAGCCTACCCCCCCCCCCCTAGACAAAAATTTAAGTCGCCTACCCCTTCCCCCACTCCCGACTCGAAATTTTTGAGAAAATCGGCTTCAAAACCTCTATTTTGAAGCTAAATTTTTAAAAAGTTTTGGCTGTGAAAATTTTTTTTCGAACAAACACGTTTTCTGGGTTAATTTTCTTGGTTAAAACCTGTAAAAACCGGTTCATGTGATGTTCATACCTCATATTAAAAGATTTTTTTAGCTAAAACGAGCAAAAAACGGAGCTTTTTGGCGAAATTTTTTTTCTGCCTCCCCCCCTCTACCCGGCTTTACTCCCCCCACTTTTTGGACTGGGCGGATAGGATGGGATTTTCTGTCGAATCATAACTAGTATTTTTGTAGTAAAAATATTTGTTTTCACATGATCCACACAGAACTAATTTTTGATGGCAAAACCTAATGTTTCGTTAATGATGGCACAGGGATTACGGTAGTTGAAAAATAATTGTTGTTTGGAATTACGGTAGTTGAAAAAAAAGTCGAAATTGCATTGGCTAGTTAGACAGGTTTTGTAGAGAAAATTCTCAGCTTCAACCTGAGGTGTTTGGTTTTCCGATCTTTTCGGAAGTACATGAGAAAATCGGTCTTAAAGTTTCGCCTAATTTGTATAGGGAAATTAGGGTGCACCATTTAGTGATGCGAATTTTGGCCTGTTTACGTGGTTTTAACGTGAAGGAAGGACATTTTTGAGTTCACGGGAGTCAAGTGAGTCGTTTTGTATCCAAATCTAATTTTTTTCAAATTTTCATTTTGTCCCAATTTTCATGATGTTTTGGTCGTCGCTTACGTGCATCGCATCTTAAGGGTTTATGGGTTAGTTAGTCAGTTTTTTCTCAAGTTATACATATTCTGCCCTCCCTATATAACTATTTTCATTGATTATTATGGGATAGGCGCAAAAATTTATCACCTAACTATTATTACTGGTGATCTTACCGAACATATTCCAGGCACGACCGCGGCCCGAACCTGCTGAAGGGCAAAACGGTGATGGTCTACACGATGAATCGGCCGGGCACCGTCGGCACGTTGGACTTTGTGCAGATCTGGGTGCCACTGGTCAAGTGCATGGGTGCCAGTGCCGTCACACAGTTGAAGACGAATGATTGTTGGTTTGATTAAGGGGACTGATATTATTTGTTTAAGTGAAAGATGCATTTTTTTGTTTCATTTGTTGTAACGTTAGACATGTCAGAAACACACAGGTCCAAACACCAATTATTCAAGAATTTTTCACCAAATAACCCGAAATGAAAAAAAAACATAACAATAGACATCAACTGGTTTTCTCCTTGTTTTTTTCATTTGACTTACCCTGCCTAATAAAAACCAATGTCTTTTTATTTGACATACCCTGCCTAATAAAAACCATTGTTTTTTTTGACATACCCTGCCTAATAAACAAACTTGAATTGCAGCCACCAAGATAGACTACCTACTGACGGACGCGAGCTGTCCGGACGATATCCTCAAGGATGCCGACGAGCGCGACGTACCCGTGCTTTCATCAGAATGGCTGATTCAGGTTACGGGGGAGTTATACTTCGGCGCAGCCAGCATTATACACCAGCATGCCTTCTATAAAAAGGTGCGCTGCGCACGTGCGCCGAAATCGGTGCAGAGCACGCGTGCGCCGTGCGCTGAAGTATCAACATATCCCGAGATTTTTTGAAATACTCACCAACTTTGCGGTTTTTCAATTTTTCTCATTCGTCGGCCCAAAAAATCTGCAAACCAAGTACGAAAATGATGACTTGTATGGTAAAACTAACTCATTATAACATTACAAATACAATCTTCACTAGTTTTTTTATATACTATTATTCTTGTTTTTTTTTATTTGTTTATTATTCTTTTCAGGCCGTTATCTGTGGCGCACTGCCGGCCGTCGACGGTCACGACAAATACCGATATGATTATACGGAAGAACGCGCGTGAAACATCATGTTGATATCACTTTTTTAGTTTTTTATACTGTTTCATTATATCATATTTGTGTATGTCAACGTTTACTCTGATTTTGACTTAGGGTACGTTTATAGTTTTCCCTGGACTTTCCCGTGAAACAGTTGTTATGAGCAGCGACCAATGTGGCTGCTATAACAAAGCGTGTTAAATTGTGAATCATCACGTTTCCCGGGAAAGATCAAGGAAAACTATAAACGTACCCTTGAACAACACTCTGCCACACCGTTATGATGTTTATCACCGAAATTTATTGCAATCCCACTTTTGGCGCGCATTCAAATAGATGTTTTGTGTGATATTTGTCACCCGTCGTAACAACGCAATGTGGAAAGAAATTATCAAATCCGTATTCTTGTACGATCTTCTTTTTTATGCTGGATTCTGGCGCGTGAAATTGTTCTTGCGTTTTCACTAGAGGATACCAGATGAAAGGTATCTGCATGAGGGCTGAGTTTTTCTGCAGTAATATAGAAGAAGAATGCTGAAGTTTGGTCAATTTTTACGTCAAATTACACCCTTGGCGCAGAACATCATTTTATAATTTGCTGATTTACAAATTTTTGTTTGTCATTTACGTAACCAGTTTTTCGTGTTTTCTTGAATTCTCTCGAAAATCCCAAACCTGTTCGCAAAGTTCTTGAGGGCGGAAAACTACAGTATATCTGTTTTGTGAAAAATAATTTGCTCGAAATCAGTGAAGATTCAATGAAAGTTCCTTGTTCTCTTAGATCGACAGTAATATCCCACCATTCAACAAATGATACTTGAATTATTTCGAATATTTGTATTGTCTGTTTTTTTATAAATTATTTTTCTGTTTTTCTTAATTCATGATTATTTGTGTATTCTTATTTTATTTCAATTACTACGTGTTTTCATCCAACTACATTCATTTTATCGTGTATCCGTGTTGTTAAACTCGTCGCGTGCGTACGTCTCACCGGTTAACTATTATTGTATTACTCTTATTTTTTTGCTCTTTTTCTATTTTTATAGTTGTTACGTTTTTTGTATTTCAAATGTATTTGTGAGTGATTTTTCTGCAGGCTTCCTGGCTTCTGTTTCAGATAAATGTACAGTAAAAAAATTCGCTCACAACTACCGTTCTATTGTATACAGCTCATTCAACTATAGAAAACTGCGTTCAACATATTGTGGAAATTACTGTTCTACTGTTTTTACGAACAATTTTCATTGTTGTTATTTTAGTGTTCGGTAAAGTTGTAAACTTAGCACTAGCGGACCATAAGGGTCGGGAAAAGTGGGATTCCCCTCTCTATATCGTTAAACGGTCTGAGAACTGTTAATCTGTTAATCTCCTCTTTGACGAAATTCCCCTCTCTTTGGAGGGTGAGCTCGACCGTCCGTGACATTTCGTATAAAGAAAAGGGAATTCGTAGAAATTAGGTCCTTAATGAACAAACAACTTTTTGAAAATGCCAAGGGCGATTACACTATTCCCACCCTTCTCGTCCGCTACTGACTTCAATTTTGCTACTATACTGGTCTGTAATCCGCTGTTCGCTAAACGTGTTCTTTTCCCGCTGGTTTTATGTCGTATATTTTTGCAATTTTTTCAATTCTGTTGCTATGAGTGTATTTTCTCTGTATTTACCACTTAAACGATTCATCATTTTCAGTGTTTTTATCTCGGATTTCGTGAATTTTGTAGTTCGGACGATGTAAATTCGTAACCGTTTTTATGTTATTTAGTTTGTGATTTTTGTCTGCCACTAACTAGATAAATGTCTGAGTTCGGAAAACGTTACTTCCAGTAATTTTTTGTCCGATAACACAATTTTTTCATTCATTTATTGATTTACACACAATGCTGGCAATTAGCAGGTTTTTTGTCATTTAAGTATATCTAACATGTTTTTCTGTAGTTTTTTATATATTCGTTTATAAATGCATGTTTTCTGTACGTCTAGCATGTTTTTAATCTGATTATCATTCGACTCCACATAATCTACGGCTGATTATGAGCTTTTAATAAAGCAGACTGTTGTTCTTCAGATTTTTTTCAGACTGTTCCGAATATTTAAATTTGGCGCCTTTTTCGTTAGTTCATAATCAGCCAACCGTCAACGATTAAATTAAGTTCGAATATATTGCGTATGAGAATTTCCCAATTTGTGATGCTGTTTCTCCTCACATGACCCGTGTGTGTATTCCTCTCAATAATTATGAAATTTACTCGAATATTCTTCCGCTGGGTTTTGGGCTATTCTATTTTCGCTTTTTTATTAAATCTAGATATCGTGTTCCAAGATTAAAATAGAAAACATAATTATTTACTGTAAAATTAACCTTCACATGAACAAAGCAAAACGCACAGATAAATAGATCGCATAGAAGATTTCTGTGTTAGATGAGCTAGCGACAAATTGAAACATGTTAGTTGGTTATCGAAACTGCGCGAATGTTTTCGGAACAGTATTTCATGCTCGACTATATTCACGTGGGCTAGTATTCATAGTCAGTTGCAAAAACATTTGTGGAGAGAAATCTTATTATATTGAGCTGACAAACGACTGATTGGGCACAAATACATAGAAACGCACAAATCAGTTGAAGACAAGAGTCGATCAATTAGTCACAGTCAGTCAATAATCCGTCAGTCATTCAGTCAGTCATATCAAGTTACAGTCAGTCAGTCACTATCGGTAAAAGCCTCAACAGGGTAACCTTGAACACGACATTCCACCAAAGGTTAGTGTCCGAGCTGGAGGCTGAACAAGGCAGTCAGTTAGTCAGTCAGTCAGTTAGTCAGTCCGTCTGTCAGTCAGTCAGGCACTCAACCAACGAGATCCATTAGTCAAGTATTTGTGTTGTCTATCAATTTTAAGGTAAAGGTCAAGATAGCCTTCACCACCATCATCGGGGTCTTTAAGACAGTGAGTGAGTGAGTGGGTGAGTAAGTGAGTGATTGAGTGCGAATGAGGGAGTATTATATTATATGAGTGAGTGAGTGAGAGATTGTGTGAGTGACCGAGTGATTGAATTGAACAAAAAAACAAATTACGCATCAATGAATCCTGAAAGCTTAGTAGGAAAGTTAGTTGCACGGTAAAGGGGAGTTTTTAACTTTCACGAAAAGATGGCCGTCGGGACGGATTCTCAGCTTCTACGTTGAGATGATAACGAGGAGGTCCTCCCATACCAGTTCTGTGCGGAGCGACTAACCCCCAGAGACATAGTGCGATGTCTTTAACGCCCCTCACCATCAGGGAAGTTTTGTAGTCTCAGTTAGCTCACGGTGTGAGTTTCGAACTCTCGACCCCACGCTACCTTACGAAACGCGTTAACCAACTGAGCCACATGGCCATGATCGCGTTAGCTGCAGTGTGTGCTGGAGTCAAGCTACAGTAAGTCAGTTAGTCAGATCACCAATAAGTGATCAGTCAGTCAATCATGAAAGTTAACTAGAATGGTTATGTAGTTGCAGTAGTAAATCCATCGGTGATTGTAATCTTTTATTGGAAACTTGAAATTTGACAAACAATCAGTCAGTCAGTCGCAAGAACCAATTTTTACTTTGTTCTGGCCGGCTGAAGAGGTGCGCCAGGCTCTATTTCATATCCCCGCCAAGTTTTATCGTCATATTCCCGTTATAATAAGAGATAACTCAATTTTGCTATGTGTATGGCAACAGTTTTACAAGACATTACCCGCTGCACCGACTGTAAATAGAAACAGGTTGCCCAGCAACGGAGCAAATACCGTTATGGTCAACGATGAGTTTATGCATGGTCGTCAAAAAGTTATGTGCACGATTTAGTTTGTAAAAATCCTCCATGAAAAATACTCCGACGCTGATTTCGTTAATGTCCATGTGTAGGTAATTATTGTTATCAATTCACGTTTCATCAATCGTATACATTCTTTGTGATAAACGTTCAAAGACGGGAGGAGAACCCTACCCTGGTCAAATTGAGCGGTTACGACAGCCACTGCAGCGGCTTAGAAGGTGCTGGTAAACAATTCACGTTTCATTGGTCGTATACATTATTTGTCATAAAAGTTCAAAGACGGGAGGAGAACCCTAGTCAAATTGAGCGGTAACGACAGCCACTCCACTACTGCACTTGGTACTAGAACCTGCATATATTTTTAGTTGCTGCATTAAAAGTTGAACTGTAGTTATTTGTACTTGCAGTTTATTACGGGCATGTTTAATGATATTTTAGTTGAATTTAGAGGGTATTATTATCGTTGACCACTGCTGCTTTTCGTTCGTTGTGCAAAGTCCGTATGTTATTTCTGCGAGCAGAAATGTTGCTCAAAACGTCTGATAATGAAACATTACTAACCTCAACTCGACTCAGTTGACACCATAATTCAACACAGTAAAGCATGGGATGATGAAGATTGATGTGCGTGTTAACACTAATTGTCTGATGTTTCTTTATCTGACGTTTTGGGCAGCTTTTTTGCTTGCAGAAACAACATACGAGCTTTATTTCGGTGGAGGTTAAAGGGTATTATTATCGCTGACTGCTGCTGCTTTTCGTTATGTATGTACGTTGCGTTCAGTTTCTAGTTCACCGAAAATTTCTCGTTCTATGGGAAAGTTTGTGTGTTTTTTGTCAACATGAATATAGCGTAATATAGTGATGTTTTTTAATCGAAAAAAAGAATAGAAGGGATTTTTGCAGCTGAAGCACGTTTTGTTGTGTTACCCAGTTCCCTTTGTTTCATCCTTGCTTATTTAGGTATATTTTATTTATGCATATTTTTCCCTCTGTATATCTTAGTTTTTTATATAAAATTTTCAATTTATTCATTTATATGCAATATTTATGTAAAAATAACTCACGAGTGAGTCTAGTAATATTGAACTTTTTACAAAAACCCGAACTTTAGTAGTATTTCATCACCGAAGATTCGGGAAAATATTGCAAACTCATCGTGAAAGTAGTCAATATTGAGAGGTTTCCCGGAGTTTATGATGTTTACATAGAAAAGACTTCTTGGCCGACGTCAGGAAAAAAACAGGTTTCTCTCGTTTGAACTATGTAGTAGAAGATTTTCTATTTGTACATTACTTAATGTCAGTTAGTAGTATTTTTGTGCGGAAAGCTTCTTTCTTCATTCAATTGTTATGAAATATGTCAGTAATTTTTATATTTACTGTTTAGAAACGTTTTTTTTCAATGTATGGCGAAACAGGTTTATAAAATACAAATTGTGCTCCTATTACGAGGAGACTAAAGTCAAACTTGCACCAATAAGATTGAATTTTTCACGAGACAGTATTCCTGTTAAACCGTACTGGGGACGATCTCGGAAATCAGCGGGTATTTCGGTTCAAAATTCAGCATTTTCTCATGCATAGAAAAGTTATACAAAAAAGGCGCGCATTCAAATTTAGTCTCGTAGTCAATTGAGAATGCTATACATACATACATATTAACCCTATTTTATATTTTTACTTTAGGTTTGTAGGGTGCAATCTTATTTTTTATGAAGTAGGGTGGATTATTTTCATCCGGGGCAATCTTATTTTTTATGAAGTAGGATGGATTTTTTTTCATCCGGGGCAATCTTATTTTTTATGAAGTAGGATGGATTTTTTCCATCCGGGGCAATCTAATTTTTTATAAAGTAGGATGGATTTTTTTTCATCCGGGGCAATCTTATTTTTTATGAAGTAGGATGGATTTTTTCCCTATGGCATTTGGTAGTTGACATATTTGTAGCTTTGCCAAGTCCAGCAGTGGCGGACTAACCAAAGAGAGTGGAATTTCATCAAAGAAGGGGGAATCGGTAGTTTTTAAGTCAATTTTACCCAAACTTTAAAGAACAAATTGTACTTTTTGAAACCGCCGGTGTAGTCCAGTGGTTTCGGGCGCCAGCCTTGCAATCCGGTGGTGGCAAGTTCGAAACCTGACCGGAGACACAAACCCTGTTGCTTGACGGATTACTCAAAGTGCTCTTACCGAATTCAGGATGTTATGAAAAACACCTAATTTTCCCCTTGATTTCAATAATGACGGAGTTTCGGTGACATAAGGAGGATAGAAAACGAAATAATACTGAGGGTGATTTCAGAATTTTTTCCTGTAAACATTTCCCACCCACACACTTGCTCATAACATCGCATATAGACGAGCTAATCCTCCAAAGGGAGAGGAAATTTCGTCAAAGAGGAAAGAATTCGCTATTTTCATGCCATTTTACCTACACCTGAGTTAACAAATTCAACTTTCTGAAACCGCCAAAGAAGGGGGAATTCCACTTTTTCCTTCCCATCTCGTCCGCCAGTGCACATAGAGAAATGAAACGCGAAACTAGACAAATAATCGTACATTGATAAATATAGTCTGTTTGACCAACAGAAATGTTGCCAGGACCATATGGGTATGTTTGGTTTATATAAATGTATATTTTCAGCTTCAGGTGATGACAGCTAATACTATGACATCTAAATAAATTTTCATCTAAATAGATTAAAACAAGAATTTTAATTTATTTTTGTTTCCCGAATTCTGGTCCATCGAACATTATTCTGAACTGATATTATAAGTCTCAGTGGAAAATACATCCGCAGAGCAGACTGTGTGCGCATGGACAAGGTTCACGTGGTGCGAATTCAATATTCAATTCTGTTCTGAATGCTTTATAGCTTGGTCAAGTTATCTTGTCATCAAAAAAATTCCTATGAACCGTTCCGCACAAATGCAATGAATTAAGCGGAGTGGAAGTAGAATATACATATTGTTCAAATTCTGAGTGGAAAATAATTTTTTTTCTTAAAGTTTGTCTTCTTGCGTCATAATCAGATTTGAATTCAAATTGCGCGCCCAGAAACATCTTTTGACTATACAAGAAACCCTGGATAGGCTATACTAAAGTACATATTTACAAGTTCGTGATTGTTACGAGATGATGACAATGCAATCCAAACATATTTGTATTTACAGTTCTTCAAGTATGTATACATGATGTAGCACACCCCCACATATTCCGTTCTGTGAATCTTTTTAAATTAGGAAAATTGCGAAAATGCAAGTTAAAAAAAATTAAAGTACGAAAAAATTCAGGAATGTTTTTTAGACCGGGATCAGAGTAAAAAATTCGGTCCCCATGAAACATTCGTATTTGTCATAACTTCTTCGTTATTCAAGGGTTGCTGAGAATTATATATTGCGAACATATTTTGAAAAAAATTCACTAAATTTTGTTCTGAAAAAATCTAAACATTGTCAAATTACATAACTTGTCACATATTTTTGTCGCTGGAACACGTTTTTGCCATAATTTCTGTACTTCCATAATAAATATTCCAATCAATTAATAAAACCATGGTTTCGTAATTCATGAAAAGCATTATCATGCCCCCTTACTTTGTTGTTATCATTGGACTCCGTTGTTTAGATTACAGAGACCACTTTTTTCTTACTGACTTCTTCTAACAGAATCTTCTCACTGATAATGAACCGGCGCATTTTATCAGACAATTTTTATTGACAGTCATTGTCTCATTTGACTGTTATTTATGGTCTGCCTGACGTCATTCCTTCATTCATTCATTCAGTCAGCCAGTCAGTCAGTCAGTCAGTCAGTCAGTCAGTCAGTCAGTCAGTCAGTCAGACAGTCATTCAGTCAGTCAGTCAGTCAGTTAGTCAGTCAGTCAGTCAGTCAGTCAGTCAGTCAGTCAGTCAGTCAGTCAGTCAGTCAGTCAGTCAGTCAGTCAGTCAGTCATTCAGTCAGTCGATCAGTCAGTCAGTCAGTCAGTCAGTCAGTCAGTCAGTTAGTCAGTCAGTCAGTCAGTCAGTCAGTCAGTCAGTCAGTCAGTCAGTCAGTCAGTCAGTCAGTCAGTCAGTCAGTCAGTCAGTCAGTCAGTCAGTCAGTCATTCAGTCAGTCGATCAGTCAGTCAGTCAGTCAGTCAACCAGTCAGTCAATTAGTCAGTCAGTCCGTCAGTTAGTCAATCAGTCAGTCAGTCAGTCAGTCAGTCAGTCAGTCAGTCAGTCAGTCAGTCAGTCAGTCAGTCAGTCAGTCAGTCAGTCAGTCAGTCAGTCAGTCAGTCAGTCAGTCAGTCAGTCAGTCAGCCAGTCAGTCAGTCAGTCAGTCAGTCAGTCAGTCAGTCAGTCAGTCAGTCAGTCAGTCAGTCAGCCAGTCAGTCAGTCAGTCAGTCAGTCAGTCAGTCAGTCAGTCAGTCAGTCGCAGTCAGTCAGTTAGTCAATCAGTCAGGTAAGGTCATCAATTTGACAAAACGATTTCCGAGTATTGTTTCCTTATCTGCCGTAATAACTCAAGATCGGCAACATGGTTGGCAAGGTTAGCAAGATCGCACAAGTAGGCAATCAAATATACGTATTTTCAGTCTATCAATCAATCAAATCAATCGAATCAATCATGACCAAACACACATTCAAACTGACCTACTTCCCTGTGCGAGCTCGCGCCGAGCATCTGCGCTGGCTGCTCTACGCCTCGGGTGAGAAGTTTGAGGACGAACGCGTCAACCCCGCTGACTGGCCGGCACGCAAGCCAAGTGAGTGAGTGAGTGAGTGAGTGAGTGAGTGAGTGAGTGAGTGAGTGAGTGAGTGAGTGAGTGAGTGAGTGAGTGAGTGAGTGAGTGAGTGAGTGAGTGAGTGAGTGAGTGAGTGAGTGAGTGAGGGAGTGAGTGAGTGAGTGAGTGAGTGAGTGAGTGAGTGAGTGAGTGAGTGAGTGAGTGAGTGAGTGAGTGATTGAGTGAGTTCCCAACCTGCAGCGACCCCCTTCGGTTCACTACCCGTTCTGACCATCGATGGCAAAACCGAGATCGCACAATCATTGGTGATCGGACAATTCTTGGCTGCCGAGTTGGGTTAGTGTTGTTTGTTGTTGTTGTTGTTGTTGTTGTTGTTGTTGTTGTTGTTGTTGTTGTTGTTGTTGTTGTTGTTGTTGTTATAAATGCTCCATATTGTAGGTTTCGCTGGTCGCGATCATCTAGAGGCATCTAAGTCATTCATGTACGCTCACTACATTGCTGAATTCCACGAGGTTACTCACTCACTCACTCATTCACTCACTCACTCACTCACTAACTCATCTCAACTCAATTCAACTCATATCAAAATCAACTCAATTCAACTCATCTCAATCCAACCCAATTCAACTCAACTCAACTCAACTCAACTCTGCAGAAAATCATCGCCACCCAGATCAACCAGTATCTGGTGCCGTTCTTCCAGAAGATGGACTTCAAAAAAGCGGATGAGATCTGGAATCAGCAGATCAAGAATGATATCTGGAAGAAATACTTGGATGACTTTGAACGATTCCTCAACGAAAATGGTGGCATGTGGCTGGCCGGTGATCGGATGTCCTGGGCTGATATCTTCCTGGTTGGACTCACATAAAATCAATCAGTCAATCAATCAAACAATTATTTAATCATCCTTCAATCAGGCAAACAATCAATCAGTCAATAAATCGACTATTCAATCATCCTCCAATCAGGCAAACAATCAATCAATCATTCAATCATCTAATCAATCAATCAATCAATCATTCAATCATTCACTCAATCAATCAAGCAATCAATCAATACAGGCCGAATTGTCTGACCGTATCGTGAAGTGTTGCGATGCCACCGCGTTGGACGGCCACCCCCTGATCAAGTCTCTTCACTCACGTGTTGTTGCGGTAAGTACAGGGTGTCCCATCCTTAACCGCCGATGTTGACGGCTCAGTGTTTGAGCTCTACTGGGTCTATATAACTGAAATTTCATTTCCGAATAGAGAAGTCTTTGGCAATTTGTTTGACACCTACCAGAAGTTTATTAGACGTCTGTAGCTATTTTTACAAGCAATCGAAAAAAGGTCCACTTTTGGACTAATTTTTTTTCCTTTTGGAAGTTTTTTTTTCAAGAAATTTGTTTAAGAGGCACTTGAAGAGCAGAACATCACAGGGAATAGCAAAACCCAGAATGAACAGCAAAAAAAACAAATTGAGAAGCTCAATTTTTGGCTCGGGTACCTCCTTCATTCTGACATCGTTCCCAGTGACGAGGCACAGCTTCCACGGCTACATAACCTGAGTCCATGGGAATTGCAACCACCTCTTCAAGGATACAGAGACGTGACTGGCCGTATTCCCGAAACTCCTCGGATACTCCCGATACTCCCGAAACTCCTCCGGACACCCTGCAGCCTGGAGTCCAGAGAGATCAGGTCTGGGGAACTGGTAGGCACACAGAAGTTGTCCTCTTCCAGGAACCAGGAAAGGTCTCATTGAGCCAATCTCGGTTAAATCAGGCATAACAAACCAGGCTTTCTTGCAAAAGTGGCTGTTGTCTCGTCTATCGCAGGTATAAGAACTTGGGGAGTTGACTTGTTGTTCCAACAGTACGTTGCTATAGCTCATTATGCCAGGTAGCTTGGGATCGTCTCATCCAAACCTTTCATGGTTCCTGGATCGGCAGAGAAAAGCAACTTCCGTGGCCTGCTAGGTCGCCAGACGTAACCCCTCTGTGTTTCTGGCTAATGGGTGATTTGAATGAGCGTGTATATCTGAGGAGTTGTGAAAAGACGGACCAGTCACATCTCTTTATTTAAGAATCGGTGGGCGCTATTCCTATGGACTCAGGTAATGTAGCCGTGGAAGCGGTGCTTCGTCACTGGGAACGATGTCAGGATGAAGGAGGTACCCGAGTCAAAAATTGATCGCCTTAATTTGTTTTTTGCTGTTCCATTCTGGTTTGGTCTATTTCCTGTGATGCTCTGCTCTTGAAGTGCCTTTTTATCAAATTTCTTGACAACAAAATTTACAGAAAGAAGAAAAACTAGTCCAAAATATGGACCTTTTCTCCATTGCTTGTAAAATTAGCTACAGACGTCCAATAAACTTCTGGTAGGTGTCAAACAAATTGCCAAAGACTTCTCTATTCGAAAATGAAATTTCACTTATATAGACCAAGTACAACTCAAGCACGGAGCCGTCAACATCGGCGGTTAAGGATGGGACACCCTGTACATTGTCACTCACTCACTCACTCACTCACTCACTCACTCACTCACTCACTCACTCACTCACTCACTCACTCACTCACTCACTCACTCACTCACTCACTCACTCACTCACTCACTCACTCACTCTCTCACTCACTCACTCACTCACTCACTCACTCACTCACTCACTCATTCACTCACTCATCCACTCACACTCCCTCACTTTACAGCAACCCAACCTCGCTAAGTATCTGGCAGCCCGAAAGCATCCTTTCGAAAAGGACTGGTGATTGTAAATTCATAGATAAAATAGTCAAATTTTCTAATCAAATCAATTATTCCTGTACGTACACGTATTTTTCTTCAACCATCAAACTTCATCCACATAACAATGCTAACCATGGTAATATCTTAAACGTGGCAATTATGTTTGTTATGTATGCAAGTGTAATTTTTATGTAGAAAAAGTTAAGCTGAAATCTTTTAATCATTATTTTATGGTTTTATTTTTGCGCTGATTATAGTACCATATAACACCATTAGCAATATAAGAATATTAAAAAACTATATTTCCCCAAAAATCATTAGTTCATATATTTTTTAAATTTTTATGATTATGTTTATCAATCAATATCAATGTTTATAAATTTTTTCCAACCAAACGATAATTATGATATTTTAGGAACACCGAGGCTTTTCTATAAGATTTATGTACCCGTTACTGTCGCTAGTCCATGATTATTTCATTAAAGTATTTGAAATAATAAATTATTTCCAATAAAGATTTGTTCCGCTCATAGGCGGACGAGCTAACCCTCCAAAGAGAGGCGAACTTCTTAAAAGAAATGGAATCAACAGTTTTGATTCCATTTTACCTACTGTACACCTTTAGGAACAAACTTCACATTTTAAAACCGCCAAAGAGGGGGAAATTCCACTTGTATCCATAAATGTTCAACTAGCGTACGTTTCAGAAACTTTGAATGAAAAAAACGTCTGTCAGTCTGTCACCGGGGCAAATTTCCAAAACACAAAAAATTTCCAATAATTTTTTTCAAGCATTATATTTTTGCGTGCATACTAAGGTTGATGAACCGCTGAATTTCCACCGCTGCGCGGGCCTAACGCGCTGCACGATAGGTAATCGGGGGTTAACAGGCAGTAAAACTTCATATGGAATATTTTTTTGGTGACGGGAAATTTCGGCGTTTAGAAAAAAATGCAAGGAAAATTTTCGGTGTTCACAATTTTGCGTCAGCGAGAGTTGTTCTCAGCTAACACGATGTTTAGTTAACAGTTTTTAGTACATCGTTAGCTTTTCTGAAAAGTATCAGTTATCAATACAGGAAATTCCAATCTATAAAACTTCATGTAAAGTTGTAAAAACTCAGGAATCAAAGCAAAAAAACAGGTAGCCAGAGAGGTATGTAAGTATGTTGAATAACTAGCGGACGAGAAGGGGAGGGAAACGTAGAATTGCTCCTCTTTGGCGGTTCCAAAAATTTTGTTTTCAAGGAGGAGGTAAAATGGCTTGATTTTTGTCAATTCCGCCCATTTTGGAAACATTTCCCTCCCTTGGTTGTTCGGTTTGTCCGCCAGCGTGTTCAATCACATGATAGTTTCTTCAGTGCTTCCTCTTCTGCTTCAGGTTTTATCTTGGAACCAAGATTGACCTCAGTCAGATAAGTCCATGCATGTACATACAAAGATATCGGTGTATTTATAATGTTAAATTGCGAAGACATCTCTATTAAATACGTGGAGAAAACTCGCATACGGAGTAGCCTTCTCAAGTCACCGAAAAAAATTAAAATCGCATTCAATTCAGTTTTTCAGTTAATATCGAAGGTCATACAAGTAAGAGCCTTTCTAGATTTGTCTGACATTTATTATGCCGCATTTGACTTTGCCAAAAATAATTACACGTCACATCCGGGCCTAACCATTTTCGACAAATTTTAACCTTTTAGTACATAGTCAAATTCGGGCATAATCATTTTCGGCAAAGTCAGATTCGGCAGAATAATTTTCGGCAAAGTCCGATTCGGTAGAATAATTTTCGGCAAAGTCAGATTAGACAGAATAATTTTCGGCAAGGTCAGTTTCGGCATAATCATTTTCGGAAAAGTCAAATTCGGCATAATCATTTTCGGCAAAGTTATTTTCGGCATAATCATTTTCGGAAAAGTCAGTTTCGGCATAATCATTTTCGAAAATGACAGATTCGGCATATGTAATCATTTTCGGCAAAGTCAGATTCGGCATAATCATTCTTGACTAAGCCCTACTATTCTGTAGTTTTATCCACCACACGGCGTATCATCTGCAGTGTGTCAGTTTGCACCCGCAGCATTTCGTTAACGTGTCTTGAAATTTCGGTGATTTCCGTTTTCATTTCGGTGACTTCCGTTTTCATTTCGGTGACTTCCGTTTTCATTTCGGTGATTTCCGTTTTCATTTCGGTGATTTCCGCTTTCATTATTCTGTTTTTCGTTGTTATTTCGACGTTCTGCTCTTCCATTTTCATGAGTCGCTCGGTAAGCCGACCGTTTTCCGACCGGGCTAGCTGGATCGGGCGGTCGATTTCCTCGTGTTGAGCATGGTTGACGTTCGAACCTATAGGCAATACAGGAGTTGTTGTTATACTTATAAAGTGTTCGGCATGCAGTAAGAAATTTGAAAATAATTTTTTTGGCGCCACGCGTTCAATTTTTTTATGAAATATTTGGATAACATTGCGCTGAATGCATTGTAGAGGTGCGTAACGGATTTTAATAAAAATAACGAGATACTTTAAGCAAGCTACATGAAAAACAACAACACAATGCTACACTCAGAGATGAGTTTTAGCGGTTTTTCTTCGAAATGTAAAAAGCTTGAATAAACATTAATTTGGTATTCTAGTGTAGAACAGACAGTCCAGCTTTTTTCAGATCGTGAAACATTACGTCCTAGTGTTGTATGATAGAAGGCGATGACTAGATAAACCTTTAATCTCAACCATCTGCTCTCCTGTATGCCTACAACTTGTTATTGTTGATTCGTGAGAGGGTGATTTTTCACGGTCGTAAAAGCTTGAGGGTCAGATTAACCAACGTTCTTCGTGAGCGAGCGCATCCACGCCAGCGCTATTGACCGGCGCGTAGTGGATGGGTGACCTGCAATAGAAAAGTTCAGAACTGAATGTATTAGGGTGTGTTCATAAACAGTTGCAAAGCAGGCAGGTGCAAAAAAATTTAAAATGTAGCAAACTTTTTCATGTCACATTTTTACACTTTCTTCAGCCGAAAATTCTTCATATCATGATTATTACTAGAAACTGATTAATTGAAAAATCCAATTTTTTTACTAAAACTGAAAATACCATGAAAGAAAACTCACCGCTCCTCATTATCCATGATATCTTTGTTGGCTTCAGTTGACTGAAACGAATCTGTTTTACAATCATTTTCACTTCAGAAACAGTTCAAAACAAAACTAGAAATACTTATTTATAAAAAGCTTTCTGCTGTATTTTACATTTCGTCTTTTCCTCCGTCGACAGAACGAGCACGATAGCCAGATGACCCTGATCAGGGTGATTATGGAGGGACCGAGCCACAGTCCGAATAGTCCACCAACGTTGGCCATAAAATTGGTCAGCGTCATCACATACTCCTTAAATGGAAATTTGATCCTTAAATGAAAGTTTGAAACTGGAATGCAAGTTTGATCCTAGAATGAAAGTTTGATCCTGTAATGAAAGTATGATTTCGGATTGAAAATTGAACCTGGTATGAAAGTTTGATCCTGCTGGAATAAATTTTTTTCCTAGAGTGAAAGTTTGATCCTTGCATGAAAGTTGGATCCTGGATTGAAATTTTTATCCTGGAATGGAAGTTTGTTCCTGAAATGAAAGTTTGATACTGAAGTGAAATTTTGATCCTGGAATGAAAGTTTGATTTTGAAATGAAATTTTGATTCTGGATTGAAATTTTTATCGACTATTATTTCTAACAACAGCGTTTTTCTTTTCAATAGAACAAATGAATACAAAATTTACCTGTTTAATTTCGACGTACTGAAGCCGTGGATAACCAATTGATATTTGAATGGCATCTCCACGATGAACGTGTGCTTCAGCATTGTCTGAAAAAAAAAATGCAGTTCCTACTAAATTAAAATATTCAAATCCCAAAACTTTTCATATAATTTTTTTCTAAAAGCCGAAATTCTCGGTCACCAATAATATATTCCATATGAAGTTTTACTGTCCGTTAAACCCCGATTAACTATAGTGAGGCGGTAACGAGGACAAGAGCGTAATGGCCACTCCGCGGTGGTACATAGTAATTTGTACTGCTTTTCTTTCGTTCTTTGATAAGTTGATAGAATGTTCTTTCTAGTCCTACTCGTTCTCTTAGTAGGTTAGACTGTTTTTTCCTTATATGTCAGTGGTTCACCCACCTTACTATGCACTTAAAAATTTTGTGTCTGTTAAAAATCCTAGGGAATTTTTTTGTGTTTGGAATTTCGCACACCAACCATTGACATTATCTGATCGACTTTGCATGCGGTGGAAATTTGCAGACGGAAAATCTATACATCGCACATCGGCTTTGAATGATTCGAACACGCATGTTTCTACAAATATATTGGTTTCCTTTGGCTGTTAGATATAATTTATATTTTAACTTTTATATATACAGTAAAGTAACGACGCGTTTTCCGGCCGTCTATTTCTCAAAACTATTGTATTGCATGATTAACTTTTACATGCCAATTATATGTATTCATACCTGAAATTTCAGATTATGAGGTTCATTTTAGTGTAGGACTGTTCAAATTAATTTTTTTTTTCAAAAATCAACGGAAATTTTGTTATTTTTCAACAAAACTGACCGAAATTCCATGAAAACCGACCATAGTAATATGAATTAAGTATCAATTAATTTTAACAAGGATTCATAATGATATAAACAAATGGTAAGTTGAGTTTTGTGTTAAAGAATTTATGAAAGACTTAGAATTCATAGTACTTCACTTACAAAAAGTCTCCATAAATGAAGAAAAAAATGCAAAATTCGATAAAATTCCAAAATTTCGAAAATCAAAGATTTAGATTCTAAGTAGGATTATCATACTTTCAGAACCCGTATAACACAAATCTGGTGTCATAAGACACCATTAAAGGTCATAAAAGCATGATAATGGGTGAAAAATGCAAAAATAAGATTCTGATGTAAAAAGTGACATGTGAAAGCTGGCCTAATTTTCACCATTAGATAATACCAATAGTGTTATTTAGCGATGAGATTTTTTTAAGAACCATTATTAAAATAGTGTTTAAACTTTTAGAATTCTACAATGCTTTTATTTTGGAAAAAATTCCGTCTAGGACCCAAGAAGTAAAAAAACATTGCTTTTTCACAGAAATTCAACAAAAGGCCTCCAAATACATTATAATACGTCAAATCTGATTACATAATTCGATTTTTCAGGTGTTTTTACGCAAGTTTGACTATAAAAACACTGATCACACAATATAATTTTTTTGAGAAATGGGCGGCCGGAAAACGCGTCGTTACTTTACAGCCACTCTGTATATATATATATAAATAACATATTTGTCAATATTCTTATTATTATTTGGTTTTACGAATAAAATTTAGCTATCCTGGGACTCTACGCACAGTCGGGGGTTAACATTGCAAAGACGCCAAAAATTCTCTCAAGAAACTGAACAGACCATATTCATTTGATCATGTTGATCATGTGATGATCTTTATGATGAAAATGTTTAACGATATAAAATTATAAAATCAAATTAAACGGTCGAAAAAAGTTTTATCAACCCAACCCTCACAGCTGTCATGACACTGTCTGAAGTAGTTTCGTCTAGCGACGGTGCCGTGCTGCTGGCGGCATTGGTCAGCTTCGACGCGGCTAATGGTGCTGTAGGTTATATCAGGTCTGATGAGCTGCCGATCTGTCAGTGGTATGCGGCCATCGCAGAATTTGTGGTATGACGACTGCATACAATCCAACACACAAAGCTCTGCGTAACGTTAACTTTGACAAAATGATAAGACCAAGGTAATCGGACAATCACAGCGGCCCCCACGTATCACTGTGTGCAAAAATGCGCGTGGGTAAAAACTGGGTAAAAGTGCATGCATAATAAGGAGATGATATGAATGACAAATGACGAATGAAACATATGATTTTCCTAGCTATTGGTTGAAAATTTCACATTCAGGTAACCTTTATCATTGGTTTTGAAGCATTTTGTTTACGTGGTTTCTATTTTTTGTTTTAATTAGTCAATTAAGTCCTACTTCATCATCAAACCTACTTCGTCAAAGGAAGATACACGCAATTTTCGACTTTAAAATTAAATTTTATAAAAGAAAAAAATTTAATAAAAAAAAACTTGACCGAAAAATGCTTCAGAAAAAACTAAAAAGACTCTTGAACAAGTGCATGCTAAAATAACTGAGTTTATTGTTTCACAAATCACGTGTAAACCATTTCCTTGATGTGCATGTATGCATCGCTCGGTTTTTTTGGACCCACATTCATTTTCGCACACATTGGTGCGTTGTGGCCGCTGTGATTGTCCCTTTTCCTTGGTGTTATATATATTTCCAAGTTAATGATGTTGATGATAATACATGAAAATTTCAGACGAATCTAATGTCTGTGTCGCAAGTTAGTCAGCTTCAATGTGTTTAATAAGCCTCTCTTTAGCTATCGAATAAAATAAATTACGCCAGTTTAAGGGAAGAAACTAGAATCAATCATTGAAACGAGTGACATTTTTATATTAATAAACGGCGTCGGGCTGACCTTGTGAATAACTGAGCGGAATCGAATGGTTTTCACTTGAAGTTGTCCGAAATACCTGAAATGAGACAGTGAAGGACGTAATTGGAGTGCGCTGATATTAGTGTCGCTTTGTAAATGTTTCATTCTGAACGTAGAAAAAACTTTGCGTCACAAAATGAAGATCGGCGAACCCTATCATAGCTAGGACATGGTTGATGGTTAAGCACCGAGAACGGAAGCGTCAATATATAAACGATCATTCGGTCATTTTGACCTTGCCTTGAAGCAAGTGTTAAATGCCCGTGTTATTTTTTCCCCAGAATTTGTACGTTATGAAAAATTGTCAATTTTATTTTTTCGTTAAAATTGCGCCTAGATAATTCCTAAAAAAGGTATCGGGTCCAAAATTTAGACCACTGCCACGAACTCTGTTCAGCGAGCGTTACAAATAAACGTAAATTAATAATATCCACCAACATTCAATTGCCGTTTTCTGACTTCATTTTCTGTCAAACATCGCTTTTTCAATGTCGGAGCCAACCATTTGCTGAATGGAGAATCATATGGCAGCAAGTTCTGCAAAACAGCAAAATGTTTTTTGCAACATGAAAAGTGATGGAAAAGGTAAGTTTTAGAATGTGAGATCACTCACAGATTTTACCTGTTTCTCTTTGCGCAAAAGCAGCTCGCAAGATTGGCCGGCATTCAATAATATAACCTCATTCTTTGCTTTATATTCAATCGGACCTGCGAACAGTAAATTTTTTTTATCAATTTAAGATTCAATATTCAAGTTCAACTCAAATTCTAACAAAATCAAACAAATGAAAACTTGGACAGATAAAGAGAATTTAGACCGATTTTCGATCACTGTCGAACCTGTATACAGTATGGGCCAAAAAAACCACATGATTTTGAACGTTCATAACTCGAGCTATAAACAACCGATTCAGTCACTCTTGTTCTCATTTGAAAGTCAAAATTTTAACTTAAAGTCCTTCATTTTAGTTTTGTTTTATAGATTTGCCCTCAAGTTACAGAAGAAAATGTGTAAAATCGTGAATATTTACTGAACTGTTTCAACGTACAGGTGAAATTGAGACTGCTACAAAAAAGATGACGGAAATCTCGATAAACGTCTTGACGATCTATTGTATGATTTTTGCACTAATGAAAAAACGTCACTTAAAATGAAAAATTTATCCGATGAAATCTTAATCGACAAGTAGTTAGATAAACGTTGGTCAATGGTCATTACGACGTTTATCGAGCCTTCACGCACCCTTTTGGAACAATAGTACTTTTTCGATGGCAGTTAACCGAACCTGGCACAAACGACGCCGTACTGTGTAAGTAAATCTGAACGCCATTGGTTAAAACTTTCATGAACGGGGAAGATCTAATCGAGTTGTAGCTGTATTCTACGAACGGGGCATCGTCATACTTTCCGTGCCTTAAATGAGCTTAAACAAATAAGAGAGAGAAATATGCGTTGAAGTAAAAAAGTTTACCTTTTCCATATTTTTTACTCTTTAAAAATGAATCATAACCACTTTCTCTGCGTCGCCGAGAAAAATGTAGGATCACCAATTAAAGCATGCTGTTCGATCCATTGTTGATCCAGGTTCAGCATCATGTGCGTCAATGAAGCTGCAGAACGGTGGGAGTTTTCAGATTGTTATCCAAAATCATTTTTGAACCCATTACCACAAATAAAATGAACATTAAGTTGGTATGTTATCCAGGTGACATATGGAAATAGAAAGAAGTTCTCGAAAACTTGAACGCGCGCCAAAATTAGTTTCGAGTTCAAAATGTGCGCCAAAACCCTGGTTGAGTAACCGGATATGCTATAATGAGTATACCCTGATCCACGGTTTCCGTTTACTCGAAAAATAGTTTCTGGCATGTAGTTTAAGTTCCAGATGGCTTTTGTGGAACATTCAAATTTTGGACGAAAAAAATTTGTTTGCACTTGAAATCTGTACAACACTGCTATTGATCAACTAACTGTTGAGAAACTGCAACAGAAAACAGTGGCCACCGTGGTATTGGTCTAACACCGGCGTGATGGTGTACGATCGTTCGTAGATATGGTGGAAGAGTATGTCCTGACTGATCCCCAACTCAGCGAAATAATCCTCAATCGATGCGGGAATGACGGCTGGTAATCAAAAATTAGAAAAGGTGTAGGTTAGCGTTGCGTTTTCGGTTGTTCGCAATATAAAAATAGAACATAATTAACTGAAGCATGACTAGACTAGAGAATGCGGACGCGTTCAGAATTGTTTAATGAAGATACCGTAGTATCGGACAACTTCCAGACCATTTAATTTGGCACTCTGAGTAACTCAAGTACATATATGTAGTTGATCAAAATGGGTGCCCGATACCATATCATGAAAATTACCACCGGTTGGGTGGGCAAAAGAAGCTGGGATCAATAGCAGGCGAAGGAAGAACGAAAGCGTTAAG
This sequence comes from Daptonema setosum, assembly GCA_964036265.1. Taxonomy (NCBI): domain Eukaryota; kingdom Metazoa; phylum Nematoda; class Chromadorea; order Monhysterida; family Xyalidae; genus Daptonema; species Daptonema setosum. The sequence continues at coordinate 27,692,353 of OZ038443.1, forward strand.
TTTCCCTTTTTTGGCAGTTTTCAAAATTGCATTTTTCCCTTGTTGGTGAAATGACCGAAAAACCGCCAGTATTTGACAAAATTTCCCTCCCTTTGAAGGATTGCTTAGTTATCTATCTATAGAACAACTATAAAAGTTCTCACCTGGTATGCAATACAAATAAGGCAACGCCTTTGGTAGCGTTTCATGTTGCCATTCAGTAACGTCGTGTCCGGTGGCGTTTCTATGATGTCGACAAACGGCTATGGTACCGCGTGAAAACAATTGCCTGCAACAGTTCATTTCAATTTCCCTAGGGTCAAAGTCTGAACATACAAAACCATGAGTACAGATTCGTATAATCATGAACACGTTGTTTCGTTTTTGTCAATCGAGAGGTTTTCTGACTGATTAAGAATAACCTAAACTTCCCACATTTCGCGTTGCTAATCGCTTTGCCGTTGCTCATGATGTTATTTGTGCAACCACTGGGATTATATTCTATTTGACTTCTAGTCACTCTCTCAGTTGTTCAGTTTGAAATCGCTTGAAAACTAGTTAACCGACTTGAAATTTTTTTGTGAAAAATAGTTTGATTGAAATACTGTAATATTTTACAGAAAAGTTGAACTAAAGAGCTTCTTGAGATTCAAGTGAAAGAATGACACGTTAACTTGTCCAACCCGGGTAACACCCACTGAACATGATGATTGCATGTTATATCATACAACTGTTGGGTTGAATTGAGTCGAGCAACCAACCGGCTATTATGCATCACCTTCTCTTACATTTGATGCAGCTAACGATTCAAAGTTGAGATAGTTAACACGACAACTTTTCACTTGAATCCCAGATAGCCCTTTAAAAAAATTTGTTTTATGCAAAACTGCACTCTCGACCCACCTCAGGTTTCTGGTAAACATTTGATGAGCCGGTGGACATGTGAGATAAACGAAAGTGTCGATCGGCACCACTTCAGTCCCGTTGTCACATAATTGGATCGTGATATTTATGGGCAGCTCGTTTATTGGACACCCTTAAAAAGAATAGGGTCTACTTTGATTATTGTTCATTATCTACGGCTGACGTAGTAATCCCTGGCTGCACTAGCGGCCGAGAAGGGGAGGGAAAAGTGGTATTCCCTCTCTTTAGCGGTTTCACAAAGTTGAGTTTGTTCCTTAATGTAGGTAAAAGGGCCCTTTGGTAAGATTCCCCATCCTTTAGAGGATTAGTTCATCCACCAGTGCCTGGCTGACGCGTATACATGCGTACAGACAACGTAACACGATACCATGAATACGCATAAATCACACCAAACTCGAAACAACGAGAGCGCAAAACGCAAATTCAAATATTTGAGAAAGCTGTGAACACGGAAGCGAGACGAGAATTAGTGGATTAACCAGCAATGTGTGGAATGTGATTGTCATTCTGGAACTGATTGTGGTTGTGGTTAGCCATACGTCCAATACTCCCGTTCAAACCGTGGCATGCACAAACACCCAAACTAATTGTCCATCCACAAGTTTCCTCGATAATGTCCAACTGGTCCTGAAAATTAGATTGGAAAAGGATGAAGGGTATTCGAAAGGTTATCAGTCACTACAAAAACAACAACAACAACAACAACAACAACAACAACAACAACAACAACAACAACAACAACAACAACAACAACAACAACAACAACAACAACAACAACAACAACAACAACAACAACAACAACAACAACAACAACAACAACAACAACAACAACAACAACAACAACAACAACAACAACAACAACAACAACAACAGCAACAACAACAACAACAACAACAACAACAACAACAACAACATCAATAAACAAAGATATGAGTATCTTACAGGCAGCACAAGCTTATAATTCTGTATGTCACTGCTCAACAGCATGTCAATGATATTATCCATCCGCCAGCTTTGGTTGACTCGAACTTCGGCGAAAAATCGATTATGCACGGCTGGAATGGGGCAGACTTCGAGCATCGGTAAGTCTATGCCGTCGGGTGATTCGTGAATGTGGTATGACGTAACGATCGGTACCTCCAAGAACTCGCAGGTCTCAATGTAGATTGAACTGCAAATAGAATAACATAACAACAACAACAACAACAACAACAACAACAACAACAACAACAACAACAACAACAACAACAACAACAACAACAACAACAACAACAACAACAACAACAACAACAACAACAACAACAACAACAACAACAACAACAACAACAACATCAACAACAACAACAACTTACTAGGTCATTAATGTGAATGCCCCGGCGAACACACAGACCCAAAAGCAGCTCTTACATCGGTTACGCTTCTGCCAGTAATACTCATGGAATTCGGTCAAGCCATGCACTTGCGATTTGCGGCAGAACTTCTCCATCAACTTCGAAGGTACTATGTTTTCACCAAACTTGATCACGGAATACCATTTTCGGCAGCGTTGATTCAACTTTCAGAGAAAGGTTAAGTTCTGTGATGGTTCAAACGTATAGTCTGTGCAGCGGTTTATGTCTTGTAAAACTGTTGCCATTCACATCCTAAAATTTAGTTTTTCTCTGATTATAATGGGAATATGATGATAAAAATTTGTGGGGATATGGAATAGGATATGACGCACCTTTTCAGCTCGACAGATAGCAAAAAGAAATATTCACAGACAGAAAAAATAACGAGGACGTACACAGACCATAAATTTTTAGTAAAGGTGATGTATCATGAGTAGGGAAGACTTTTTATAACTATTTGCTGAATAAAAAGGGGCGCCAGACCTTATTCCATATCTCCATCAATTTTTATCATCATATTCCCGTCATAATCAGAGAAAAAAAACAAATTTAGGATGGGAATGGCAACAGTTTGACAAGACATAACCTGCTGGTGCACCGACTGTACAAAACAATTATTTTTGTATGTGACCTGAAAAAGGCAATTGAACGGTTGAAAAAAACCGAGCAACTTCCTCATGTTGAACTTCGCTGAATTAAACAAACTGGTAGAGTTTTGCTTTCAATTCATGACGTTGCATAGTGGTCAGACGTTTGAGTATTTATAAAAAAATCATTATTATTTTAATATGAATATGAAAAAGTTATGATGATATAAAATTAACATCGCATCGCAGTAGAACAACTCCAGTAATGTGATGGGCTAGAAAATGTGAAATACATGTTGTTAGTTGTCAGCGGAACGGAATGTAATGACTTTTCTCGGGGCAAGAAAACAGGCCGTTGAGACACCGAAATATGGTTTCTTTGGTGGAAGGGGGAAATGGGGGGAGGGGGGTGGAGCTACCAGTACAACCGTACCCCAGTGCCACTACCCTCCCCCTATTTATCATTCACAATTTATTGGGAGACTTAATTTAAATGAGCCACCACTTCTGTTCGCCGGTAAGGCTCGAATTTTTCAATTCGCTTGTGTTATTGATGTAATTTTTTTAATGCTTTATGCTGAATTTTCATCTCAATATGCTATTTTATAACCTATCCAGGGTTGAATGTTACTCAGTGAGTTCGGAGATTCAGTTTTTCGTGCGTGTTTTTCGTCGGAAATTCTCGAGAAACACTTTTTTCACACGACATTTGGATAACATAAGTACACGGTGCTTAATTTTTTTCATATGTACACAAAAGTTCCATAAAAAATTTGATAAAAGAAACCCTGGAAAAGCTATATCAGACGGGAAAAAAATGGCACGCATTTAAATTTGGTTTTCTGACCACTTTGAATGCGTTCCTCACCCACATGACCCCATAACGTTACAATGGTCCACTAGCGGACGTGAAGGGGTGGAATTCGCCCCTCTTCTACGTTTTCAAAGAGTAGAAATTGTTCCCTTAGATGAATGTAACATTGCTTGAAAACTGCGGATTCCCCTCTGATTGATAAAATTCCCCTCTCTTTGGAGGTTTAGCTCGTCCGCCCGCGCAATGGTCAAGTCCAGATTCTGTTTGCGACACATGGTTGGTCGTGTGTTCGCCTGTATACAGCTTGGTCAGGGTTTCTTGTTATTCCGGTATCTAGTTATCAAAACTAGATAAAGCCCGTATGTTGTTTCTGCGAACAAAAATCGTGCCCAAAACTTCTGATAATGAAACATCAGACAATCAGTTTTCACGCACATCAATGAATCATCTCCCATGCTCTGGTGTTAAACTGTGGTGTCAACCGAGTTGAGTTGAGGCTACTGATGTTTCATTATCAGAAGTTTGGGCAATACTTTTGCTTGCAGAAACAACATACGGGCTTTAGCACGCCAAAAACTTTTCGGAGAAACAAGCCACTCTGGTTAAGCTTTAGTTTTATGTATTCAGACTTTAGACATCTGGAAGTATTATTATTTTTTCATAACCAGACACTGTTTCTTCCAGTTCCCCGGGGGGGGGGGTAATTGTGTCCGGTAGAGGGCACTGATTAGGATGAAATTCTGGCAATGCCTGCCATGCGACCATTGGCGGACGAGTCAACCGTACAGAGGGAGGGGATTTTCCCAAAAAAGGGCGAATATAGCAGTTCCCAGGTAATCTTATTTACACCTTAAGAAACAAATCGTATTTTTCGGAACTACCAAAGAGGAGGGAAGTCCACCTTTTCGTTCTCCTCTGGTCCGATAATGCGTCGGACCACTTGCGGATGATAGGAGAACGGAAAAGTGGAATTACCCTCTTTTTGGCAGTTATAAAAAGATATTTGTTTTACTTAGGTGTAGGTAAAAAGACCTTGAAAATGATAATTCCCCACTCTTTGAGGAAATTCGCCTCCGTTTGGTGTATTCGCTCGCTCGTCGATGCGTCGGACCGTAATCTTGTTTCGGTACCGTTCATTACTGATGTTCTGGGCAAAACAACGCAAAACCCCAAGGTTGGTTAGTCGGAAAAGGTTTTTCACCGAACAATAAACGGCAACATTAGCATAGCAGTAATTATGTTACATTATGTAGCATTATAAACTGATTCATAGATATTGAAATCGATAGTCTAAAATTTTTCCCTTAGTAAGACTTCACCATGCAACCACTTATATACATACATAGGCTTCATAATTGATTATAAGAAATAGTTTAAAACTGCAAGAACCCAAGGCAATTCCAGAACCAGATTCTCAAGTCCAGAACCAGAACCGGATCCTCAAATAAGGAATTTTCTGTGCCACGTTTTGGATTTTCTTACAACCAATTACGAGGCCTATAAAGAGTTTGCCATTAGAAAAGTAGACACATATTGAGGAGTACTTGTTACTATATTTTAGCTTGGTCAATGTATCACATCTTGTTAACGCCCGTGTGTTGTTTCTGCAAGCGAAAGTATTTCCCAAAACGTCTGACAATGAAACATCTGACAATCAGTGTTAACATTAACACGCACATCAATCATCATCACCCCATGCTATACAGTGGTAAACTATAATGTCAACCGAATTGAGTTGGGGTTAGTAATGTTTCATTATCAGACGATTTGGGTGATATTTTTGCTGGCAGAAACGAACAAACGGGCTGGAGACAAAATACTTTTCCTCAAAATTTTGAATGCGCGCCGCGCCGATGGCAGATTTGATTTTAAGTGGGCGCCAGAAGAAACTCTGGATAGACTATAATGGTTTTTTGACGGGCATTTATAAGTTGTTAATGTTTTTCAGTGAGCGCGCTCCAGTCAACAAAAAAAGTACGGAAATTTTTGGATGAAACCCTAATTTTATGAAGCTATACATCGGTGAACAATTCCATTCACGCGCATTAGTTCTGAAAACGTGGGTAATAAAACAACAATAAATAAACAAAAATGATTAAGTAACAACCCAAAATATATAAAAAAGAGTGCAAAATAATATCAGCGGGTAGTCGAATTCAGCCTCCATAACGATTGAACAAGCTATAGGCTGCTTAATTTAACAGGGTACTCAATAAAAAACGTTATAGAATTTGAGGCTAATGAATGGGAACCGTAATCAAATGTGGCTTATTGGACCAAACCTACATATAAGCACGAGGGGTTGATAGAGTGAATCGAATAGCATTTATGACTGGCAAGTCCAATTTTTGTTTCAAAACTGCTCATTATAGCTTGGTCAGGGTTTCCTGCTATCAAAATTTAATTTTGTGGGCTGGTTACGCGCGTACGCAATGAATTAAACGCGATTTTCTCATGTTGTCCAAATGTTTTGTGAAAAAGATTTTATTTCTCGAAAACTTGAAACCGCGCCAAAAAAACAGATTTGAATTCAAAATGAGCGCCAAAAATGTTTGCCTGACAAAAAACACAGAATGGGCTATATTGGAATGGGATGGCACTCAGTTTTGTTTTGAGATTGATTTTGAATCGCCGAGTTCGCGGTTTTCATCGGTGAACTGGACGAAAATCGCAAATGATTTATTAAAAACAGATGTGAAACGTGGAACTGATCCTGAACTGCGTATAATGAATATAATAAAGTGATAACTTTCAGCGTCTGAAATTCAGACATACAGTCGGTGCAGCGGGTTATGTCTAGTAAAACTGTTGCCATTCACATCCTAAAATTGAGTTTTTTTTCAATTATAACGAGAATATGGTGATGAAAATTGGTGGGGATATGGATTAGGATATGACGCAACTTCTCAGTTCGACAGATAGTTGAAAAAATTATCTCACAGGCAGAAAAAAATGACGAGAACGTACACGGATCATAAACTTGTAGTAAAGTTGATGTTTCATGAGTATGAACGACTTTTTTTATATTCTTGCTGACTGAAAAGGTGCACCGGATCCTATTCCATAGCACCACCAATTTTTATCATCATATTCCCGTTATAATTTTTGAGAAAAACACAATTTTAGGATGTGAATGGCAACAGTTTTACATGACATAACCCGCTGCACCGACTACTTGAAGTGGATAGCACTGATCTGAACCTCATGTGTTGTATCCGCAGAAACAACAAATCCCACAGTGACTGATGATGAAACATTCGTGAAGCAGTGTTGACACCGGCCCGTCAATCATCATCACCCCATGCTCCACTGTGTTGAGCTAAGGTATCAAAGTGAGTTAAGACGACTACTAATGTTTCATTACCACTTGTTTTTGAAAACTCGTCCACTGGCGGACGAGCCGAAACCTCCAAAGTGTTTGGAATATTTCTAAAGAGGAGGGAATTGACAGAAATTAGGCTATTTCACATCCTTCTTAAAGAGCAAACTGTTTTTTTTGAACCGCCAAAGAAGTGGAATTCCACTCCCACTTTCTCTTCCACTACTTAGAGCGGCGTCAACGGAATTTGATAGCGGTATTCTCTGGGGATGCCATAGACCAACACCGTTGCCGTTGGTATACGTATAAGAAACAATGTACGGACTGACGGACTGACTGACTGACTGACTGACTGACTGACTGACTGACTGACTGACTGACTGACTGACTGACTGACTGACTGACTGACTGACTGACTGACTGACTGACTGACTGACTGACTGACTGACTGACAGACTGACAGACTGACTGACTGACTGACTGACTGACTGACTGACTGTTTGACTGACTGATTGACTGACTGACTGACTGACTGACTGACTGACTGACTGACTGACTGACTGACTGACAGACTCACTGACTCACTCACTCACTGAATCACTGACTCACTGACTGATTCACATACTCGCTGACTAACTCACTCACTGACTGTTGATGGACTAACCTAATCTTTACAGCATTTCCTGATTTAAAATTTTTAAAAAGAATTCCGATTAAACATGTTACGCATGCACATAAAACACAACTGGAACATAACTTCATCAAACTGCAATGCTTTACTGCTAATGAATAAAATTACCACCTAATCACTACATGTACATAAATGAAGATGTTGCGTTCGACAACTACTGGCGGACTAGCTTGTCCTCCAAAGGTAGGGGAATTTCGTCAAAGAGGGGGAATCGGCAGTTTTCAGGTCATTTTACCTTCATTTAGGGAACATAATATACTTTTTGGAGAACGCCACGGAATTCCACTTTCCCTAACCCTTCTCGTCAGTTCCCGCTCTTTGAAGAAATTCCCCTCCCTCTGTAAGTTTGGCTTGTCTTCCAGCGCGCAACTGTACAGCGTCAATCGCATTGGCGGACGAGCTAATCTTCGAAATGGAGGGGAATTTAGCCAAAGAGGGAGAATTGGCTGTTTTCAGCCCTTTTTACTTACACATCAGGGAACAAATTTTAAATTTTGAAAACGCCAAAGAAGGGGAAATTACACTCTTTCGTCTTTCTCTCGTTCGCTAGTGCGTCGAACGCAACATTTTTATTTGTAATATGTAGCGATAAGGTTGTAATTTTATTCACTAGTTGAATACCCGTTGCCAGCAACGTATGATCGAGTTTTATAGGAACCGAAGCTTCACGGGAAATCATGAGATGCATATACTAAACCCGTTGATTTATTCTTTTTTTTCCTGTTTAGACAAAAATTGCATTCTGTGGCATTTACCCGACCCGTAAATTTTTTATATCATCTAATATCGGAAACTACATCAGTTGAAAATTAAGATAGATTCTTCGTACTGTTCAGCAACACAATCCTGTGTTTGAATAGGTACATGACAGTTATGTAATTGAATGGAAGAGGCAAAGGAATTGATTACAGTAGTTTTATTTTTTCTACTCATCCCGTGAAACATCTCATAAAATTGAGATAAATATTCAAACAAAAATCGTGATCAATGACTCAACCATCACGTCCCAATATTGCTCATCCATTCCGAAAAACTCCATTCGTCCCGTTAAAACGTCCGAAAATAATTTTTAACTGTGACCAGATCCAAAAATTAAAAGTGAAGATAAACTGAACTAACACAACCCTATCCAAAGATTAATTGGTTCAAATATGTATTTTTTGCTACCTCAGTATTTTTTGGATTCGTATCGGCGATTGAGCTGAAAATAATGAAAAAAAAACATATTTTTAGAGCCCGTTGTACTTGTGGCAAAGGCAAAAATATTTGATCTGTGATGAAATGGCTTGACACGACTTTTGATTGATGTTTTCAGTTAGCAATTATGTAACAGCTCAGACGGTTTATTATGTACGTTCAGCAGTAGATACACGTAACTGGTAATAATTTAATTGAAATAATCGGATAGCCCGCCTCAAGTTCCATAAGTTTAGTTATTTACATATTTGAAGTATTAATGAAATTTTCCCCTAAGGGGCGATTATGTCACATGCGCATTTTATCCAAGCTGAGTTGGGGGCGCGTTGCCATGGCAACAGGGAAAATGCGCATGTAACAAAATCGCCCTTTAGGGGGTATTTTCATTGATATTTTAATTATGTAAATAAATAATCCTATGGAACTTGAGACGGGCTATCCAATTATTTCAATTAAAATAACAAAAGTTTCGTGTTTCTCATAATATACACCAAATTAAAAAGTCTGCGGACAACCGAGGTTGCCTGCAGGCGGCCGCGGGTTTTGCCACATCATTTTGTCCTGTACTGTAACTATACACTTGTTGGAGGCCAATTTCTCAAAAAAAATTTATTGAGTGTACATATATGATGTTATTAGCAATATACACGTTATAATACCTGAAAACTCCGATTCTGATGTCTATTTGACCGTATCTTGAGTTATTTTCAATTTAAAACTGAATTTCAGTCTTTTCATGGTTTTCCTCTTTTTAACGTCTTTAATTGACCTCATGGTCTGATCAAAATTCTCAATAAAGGATAAGAAGTGTGGAACAATCCATAATCCGATCCGGTAATGCAGTTCCCGACTCCGCGAATATTTACGGCACCTCAATTTAGTCAGTCATTCAAACTAAAAAAATATTACGACTGTCTGGCGATTATGTCAAACTATAGTCGGTCAGCCGCTATGTTAGGTATCAAGCTATAGGCTAGCGTAGTGAGTGATGCCATCCGGGTAAGCCAGTTCCCTACTCCGCAAATGTTTACGGGATCGTAATTTAGTCAGTCAGTCAATCTGTTAAATAGTCGGTCAGCCGTTATGCAGAAAATATTAAACGACAACCATGAAAATGAAGAAAATTCTCTCTGATACTGTTACCGAGAAGAATGTCCCTTTATTGCGAAGAAAACAAACGTCATCCATTGGGTTGTTGATGTAATTAATCGAACATGAAACGTTCTGTATACCCACCCGTTGCCGGCAACTGTGAAACAAGTTATACAGAAACCATCCAGTTAAAGGAAATCAAGGGATAAAAATCTTAATCGTTGGTTATATCTTAGACCGACCCGACCCGTATAATATACTAAATAAGTTATTTCATCAAATACTTGAAATTACATTACTTCAGTTGAACAGTAAGGGAATTTTTCCTTCCATGCACAGCCACACAAACGTCTCAATTGAAACAAATGGAAGATAAATATTCGAACAAACATTAGATTGAATGATTCAATCATCAAAAATTATAGCAGCATCGTTATCCATCAAAATGTGTGAAAAAATATGTAAAATATATCCAAATTTCTCGCATAAGAAAACTTCAAACGACAACCATAAAAATGAAGAGAATAAAGAATCGAACTTTGCAACTAACTCGGCGCGTTGAACGACTACGCTACTTAACCGTTGCTAAAAAGAGGAATTTCTTACCTTATAAAGCTCATACCGCTGCTGTCAAAATCAGTTCCACAGTTGACAGTAGTGTTAGGGCGCGTTCAGAGCCGTCTTGTGAGTTTCTCAAGAAATTTTTGGTAGCAGATGACCATTGGGAAACTTCCAAAATTAAATTATTCAGCCGTTCTATAAACTTTTTAAAAAATTCAAGGTAAATAATCGAATTTAGGGAACAACTTTCATGCAGGATGGAACTTCAATTATGAGTTTTCCGGTTGATCATCCGCGACTCAAATTTTACCAAGCATTTTGCCTGTTCATGCAGAACTGAAACTTTTGGACAAGCATACATACATACATACACGACCCAAAAATTTTCGTTGTCAAATTTATATATAGATTAGCTGTAAAACATTACGTGAGTGAGTGAGTGAGTGAGTGAGTGAGTGAGTGAGTGAGTGAGTGAGTGAGTGAGTGAGTGAGTGAGTGAGTGAGTGAGTGAGTGAGAGTTGATGAAGTTATGTTCAAGTTATGTTTTTCATGTGCATGCTTTACATGGTCAATCGGAGGTCTTTTTAGAAACTTGAAATCAGGAAATGCTGTTCGGTTAGTTTATGTTGATCAAAAATTAGATTAGTCAATCAATCAGTCAGTGAGTCAGTCCGTGAGTCAGACAGTCACTGAGGTAGTCAGAGAATCAGTCAGTCAGTCAGTCAGTCAGTCAGTCAGTCAGTCAGTCAGTCAGTCAGTCAGTCAGTCAGTCAGTCAGTCAGTCAGTCAGTCAGTCAGTCAGTCAGTCAGTCAGTCAGTCAGTCAGTCAGTCAGTCAGTCAGTCAGTCAGTCAGTCAGTCAGTCAGTCAGTCAGTCAGTCAGTCAGTCAGTCAGTCAGTCAGTCAGTACAGTTGTAGGTAAAATGACCCAATTTCTGCCAATTCGGCGCGCAGTTCGAATTCAAATCTTTTTTTGGCGCGGTTTAAAGTTTTCGAGAAATAAAGTCTTTTTTCACAAAACATTTGGACAACATAAGAAAATTGCGCTTAGCTCATTGCATACGTGCGTAACCAACCAACAAAATTAATTTTTGATAACAAGAAACCCTGACCAAGCTATAATGAGCAGTTTTGAAACAAAAATTGGACTTGCCAGTCATACATGCGCTTCGATTCACTCTATCAACCCCTCATGCTTATAGGTTTGGTCCAATAAGCCACATTTGATAACTCTTCCCATTCATTAGACTCAAATTCTGTAACTTTTTTTAATTAATTACCCTTTTAAATTAACCAGTTTATAGCTTGTTCAATCGTTATGGAGGCTGTTCCAGTTCCCTGATATAACGTTGCATTTTTGTTATATATTTTTTGTTGGGTTATTACTTATTATTTTTTGTTATTCTATTACCGCGTTTTAGAACTATCGTGTGTGAATGGGATTTTTCACTGACTTAGCGTGATAAAACAAGTTGTCATCCAAAAAATTACGCACCTTTTTCGGTACGCGCTTCTTACTAAAAACATGCGTTGCACAACTGCGCGTCAAAAACCGTTATAGTCCATCCAGAGTTTCTTTTTACTCAAAAACTTCTTGTCGCCAAATTGAATTAAAATCTGCCATCGGTGTGCGTTTGAGGAAAAGCGTTTTGTCTGGTATAGAAGTGTCCACTGAGTATTATCGGTATCTGATAATGAAAGATTACTAGCCTTACTTAACTCAATTCGGTTGACATCATAGTTTATTACTGTATAGCATGGGGTGATGATGATTGATGTGCGTGTTAACACGCAATGTCAGATGTTTCATTATCAGACGTTTGCAGAAACAACATACGGGCTTTAACAAGATGTGATATGTACCTTGACCAAGCTAAACTATAGTAACAAGTACTCCTCAATATGTGTCCACTGTTCTAAGTGCATATGTACTCTTTATATGTGGATGCATGGAAAATTCTTACTAAGTGAAAAATGTTCGACTATGGATTCCAATCCCTCAATCAGTTGATCCTACATAATCTAACAGTGATTGCAGTTATTGCTAATGTTCGGTGAAAAACCTTTTCCGACTAACCAACCTTGGGGTTCTCCGTTGTTTTGTCCAGAACATCAGTAATGAACGGTACCGAAACAAGATTACGGTCCGACGCAACGACGGGCGAACCAATACACCAAAGGGTGGGGAATTTCCCCAGAGAGGGCTGAGGGAAATTAGCAGTTTCAAAGTCGTTTTACCTACACCATAGTAAAACAAGTTTCCCTTTATATAACTGCCAAAGAGGGCGAATTCCACTTTTCCGTTCTCCTATCGTCCGCTAGTGGTTCGACGCATTATCGGACTAAAGAAGAACGGAAAGGTGACATTCCCCCTCTTTGGTAGTTCTAAAAAGTGAAAATTGTTCCAGACGATAGTAGATAAAATGCTTTGAGAAATGCTTTATTCACCCTTTTTGGGAAAATCCCCTCCCTCTGTACGGTTGACTCGTCCGCCAGTGGTCCAGGCATTGCCAGAATTTCATCCTAATCAGTGCCCTCTACCGGACACAATTACCCCCCCCCCCTGGGGAACTGAAAAAAAACAGTGTGGGTATGGAAATAATAATACTTGCAGTTGTCTAAAGTCTGAATACATAGAATCTAAGTCTGTCCAGGGTTGCTTGTTTCACCGAAAAGTTTTTGGTGTTCTATCTAGTTTTGATAACAAGATACTGTAACATTCATGTACTGTATAGCTCGATCAAGATATCGTGTTACTAAATGTAGCTTTGGAAACGTTTTACAGAGCAATTTATTAAGTGGGCTCATTTATTAGTTTTTGATCACTTGGGATGTGAAAAGCTGTATTTTATCTCAAGTTTGAATGCGCGCCTAAATTTGAATGCGCGCCATAATGATTACGGTAATTATTTTTGATAACAAGATACTGAAGCACTCATGTATGTATGATGTCTGATCTGAATGTCATGTAAAAAAGTTCCGTATTATTTGAACGTCCTGTTGTCATTTGGCTATATCCGAAAATGGAACAAGAACTTGAATGAACAAAAAGTTCAATGCGCGCCAAAAAACAGTTCGGTTATGGAAACGGTTTACACAAACAATTTTGAGTAGCAAGAAACCCTAAATAAGCTATAGCCTAACCAGAGTTTCCTCTTAGCCAAAAACTCTTTAACGCGCAGTTTGAATTCAAATCTGTTTTTGGCGCGCTTTCAAACTTTCGAAAAATCAAGTCTGGACAACATTCATTGCATATGTGCTAAACGGACCCACAAAAATAATTTTGGATAGCAAGAAACCCTGACCAAGCTATATACTGGTGAACACACGACCATGTGTCGCAAATAGAATCTGGACTTGACCATTGCGTGGACGGACTAAACCTCCAAAGGGAGGGGAATTTCGTAAAAGATAGGGGAATAGGCAGTTTTAAAGCCATTTAACTTACGTTTAAAGGAACAAAATTCTACTATTTGAAAATTTCAAAGAGGGGGAAACTCTACTTTCCCCACACTTTCACGTCCGCTAGTGGACCATTGTAACGTTATGGGGTCATGTGGGTGAGGAACGCATTCAAAAGTGGTCAGAAAACTGAATTGAAAAGTGGACAGAAAACCGCGCCCTTTATTACCATCTGATATGGCTTGTCCAAGGTTTCTTGTTATAAAATATTATTGTTATGAAACCATCACGCACGTAAGCAAGGATATCTGAGTCAAGTTCTTATGTTGTTCAAATGTCAGGTAAACAACGATTTCAAAAATAAGAATAACACGCATAAAAACTGATTTGATTCTCCAAACTTTCTGAGTAACAAAGAGCCTTGGATAGGTTATGAAATGGTATACGGCACCGTAATGGAGACGAAAATTTAGCAGAAGGGCATTCCAATTTTTCACATTAATGAAGTATTATTAATAACGCAAGCGTTATAAAAAATTTCGAGCCGTACCGAGAAATGGCGGGTCATTTAATTTTTTTAAGTCTTCTAATATATTGTGAATGATAACCATGGGCACTAGCGGACGAGAAGGGGTGGGAAAGTGGAATTCCCCCCTCTTTGGTACTTTCAAATAGAAGAATTTGTTCCCTAAGGTGTAGGTGAAATGGCCTTTTTTCTCCGAATTCCCCTTTCTTTGAAGAAATTCCCCTCCCTTTGGAGAATTTGCTCGTCCGCCAGTGACCATGGGGAGGGTGGTGGCACAAGGGTACGGTTGTACTGGTAGCTCCACCCCCCCCCCCCCCCCTATTTACCCCTTCCACCAAAGAAACCATATTTCGGTGTCTCAACGGCCTGTTTTCTTGCCCGAGAAAAGTCATTACATTCCGTTCCGCTGACAACTAACAACATGTATTTCACATTTTCTAGTCAATCACATTACTGGAGTTATTTTATACATCATTTTCAACTTTTTCTATTCACATTAAAATATTAATGATTTTTTATAAATAAATTACCCAAACGTCTGACCACTATGCAAAGTCATAAATTGAATTCAAAACTCTAACAGTTTGTTTTATATCAGCGAAGTTAAACATGAGGAAGTTTCTCGGCTCTTGTCAACCATTCTATTGCTTTTTTCAGGTCACCTAGAATAATAATTGTTTTGTACGTATAAACCAACGCAGTGGCAGAACTGAACCTTTTCTCCTGAAGTTGAATTAAAGCTGCTGAAAAATCTACTGAATCCGTTATCAAGTTTGGTAAAAACATAGTACCTTTGAAGTTGATGGAGAAATTCTGCCGCAAGTCCCAAGTGCATGGATTAACCGAATTTCATGAGTATTACTGGCGGAAGCGTAACCGATGTAAAAGCTGCTTCTGGGTCTGTGTGTTCGCCGGGGCATTCATATTGATGGCCTAGTTAGTTGTTGTTGTTGTTGTTGTTGTTGTTGTTGTTGTTGTTGTTGTTGTTGTTGTTGTTGTTGTTGTTGTTGTTGTTGTTGTTGTTGTTGTTGTTGTTGTTGTTGTTGTTGTTGTTGTTGTTGTTGTTGTTGTTGTTGTTGTTGTTGTTGTTGTTGTTGTTGTTGTTATGTTATTCTATTTGCAGTTCAATCTACATTGAGACCTGCGAGTTCTTGGAGGTACCGATCGTTACATCATACAATATTCGCGAATCACCCGACGGCATGGACTTTCCCATGATCGAAATCTGCCCAATGCCATCCGTGCATAATCGATTCTTCGCCGAAGTTCGAGTCAACCAAACCTGGCGGAAAGCAAATACCCATGACATGTTGCTGAACAGCCGCATACAAAATTACGAGCTGGTGAAGCCGGTTGGGTTTGAAGTTTCTGAACTATTGATTTTTTATAACAGTTCTGAGAAGTTTATGTGGTCATAACATATGGACGTGAGACTGAAAATATGCCATATTAACCGAGTAACTGTAACTGACCTGATTAACCAGAGGTAGAGGGCTCGAAATTCGAATCCTATACAGAGGCAGCGAACCTCGCAACACTTTTTGACGGCCTGGTACAAAAAAAATTCCTACGTGTGATTTGATCAAAATGCTGAAACAGACTCAAAATTGGCCAAAAAAATCTTAATATTAAGATTCAAAATGTTATTTTTACAATAAACTGAACACAAGTAAAACTGCAGGCACAATTGAAATTCGTTGAAGTTATGTGTGGAGGCACCAACAGCTCCAACAGATGTGTCTGCCATTGGCGGAACGGGAGCAACATCAATGGCAAGGCAATGGCCAACAATACCGAAACACACAACCAAGGTTGTTATTGTTGTTGTTGTTGTCGTTGTTGTTGTCGTTGTTGTTGTTGTTGTTGTTGTTGTTGTTGTTTTTGTTGTTGTTGTTGTTGTTGTTGTTGTTGTTGTTGTTGTTGTTGTTGTTGTTGTTGTTGTTGTTGTTGTTGTTGTTGTTGTTGTTGTTGTTGTTGTTGTTGTTGTTGTTGTTGTTGTTGTTGTTGTTGTTGTTGTTGTTGTTGTTGTTGTTGTTGTTGTTGTTGTTGTTGTTGTTGTTGTTGTTGTTGTTCTGTTTTTGTTTGTAGAACAAAGTTGTTAATGTGTTTTAGGTATGCGGCTGCACAGGCTGCGTATATGGAACATAAACTGTTTGATAAAGTTCAACGTTCTTACTTCCAGGATGCATTGTCGGCGAGCTACCAATCAATGTTACGGTGGATTTTTGTGTTGATGAGACCGAGATAATGCCGATCGGCACGACCGTGTTTCTCACTTGTCCACCGGCCCATCAAATGTTCACTAGAGATCTCCGGTTGGTGATCTCCGGACGGTTCAGAGTCATCTTGAGATATTCTCAAGAATTTATTTGCGAAACTTTCGGAACTCGTCATTATTATTCAAAATATTTCCATGTGTACCGAAATTTATACAAAAACGACTTCGTCTCATCTCATTTTAACGATATATGAATACCGTAATGTCATTTCTGTAACTGAATCGTTTGTCCAGTTTATGTCGCCTCTGAAACTTAATAGTTTGTTCAAAATATATCGCCTCTGAAACTGAATCATTTGTCCAGTATATATCGCCTTTGAAACTGAATCGTTTGTCCAATATATATCGCCTTTGAAACTGAATCGTTTGTCCAATATATATCGTCTTTGAAACTGAATCGTTTGTCCAGTATATATCGTCTTTGAAACTGAATCGTTTGTCCAGTATATATCGTCTTTGAAACTGAATCGTTTGTCCAGTATATATCGTCTTTGAAACTGAATCGTTTGTCCAGTATATATCGTCTTTGAAACTGAATCGTTTGTCCAGTATATATCGTCTTTGAAACTGAATCGTTTGTCCAGTATATATCGTCTTTGAAACTGAATCGTTTGTCCAGTATATATCGTCTTTGAAACTGAATCGTTTGTCCAGTATATATCGTCTTTGAAACTGAATCGTTTGTCCAGTATATATCGCCTTTGAAACTGAATCGTTTGTCTAGTATATAACGCCTCTGAATCTTCGTTCTGCTCGGACAAGCCGGTCTCTCGACAGGTTATCGTGGGTTCGCAGACAGTAAAAAATGCATTTAATAATAATGATGCTTGAGAAAAACCGAAAACGAAAAAAAAACTGTTATGTTTGTAAACATACGGTGCTGACTGATTCATAAAGTTTTGTTCTGCAGACAGCTCTTTTCCCCGGGTATCGTCGCCGTTTGTCGTCACCATCAAAACGCCACCGGACACCACGTGGCCGAATGGCAGCATCAATTGCTACACAAGGCGTTACCTTATCTTTATTGTTTACCAGGTGATTTATTTTATTATTTTTATTATTATCATTATTATATTTTTATTTTATTCTATTTTTATATTTTTAACGTGGACTTCTTCATTTACTAAAGCCAACAGGGCATACTAAGACGATATCAGAATGGTGTTTTCGTAGTGGCCAGAGAGGTTGAATGAAACGACGGGCAATGGCGGAAACCCCAGAGCAACGCGTCGTGGTTACTGTGTCTCAAGTCAAGTTTTGAACCAGGACCACCAGTTCTCGAAGCTGGCGACCTACGCACTAGACTATTGAAAGTAATATTTTAGCTTTTCACCCTGCTTTTAGTTCGAATGAAACTGTGTTCCGCGAGGCAGTTACAATGTATTTTATTCGGTCACGACTTTTTCTGGGACTTTTCATGTATTATAAAGCCTTTCCCTCACAGCAAAAAAATCACACTTTCGAAATCTGTGCCTATCGTTATGCATGGCTTCTAATAAGCATGTAAATCTGTTTCAACTTATTGCTATTAAACTAAGTAACAATGAAAATGAATTCAGAGAAATACCGTTGCAAAATGTTTTCCCGTTATTGTCATTCACATGCTTTTATGCATTCACATTTTGTATAAGAAAATTTCAAAATTAATTTATTTTATTTTTTTTCAGCCGTGACTCCGGCAACGATTAATGATTATTTCCTCGGATTGGGCTTCGATAAGAATATACTTTTTGCCTATATGACTGAGCGCCATCGAGTCACACCCGTCTTTAATCACGACAGCAACTGTTTCCTGTTGCAGTTTAACAACAGTTAGTTCGTATAAAGACGGTTTCGAGATTCTACTGAAACATCAAATTTGAACTGCACTGGCGGACGAGCTAATCATCCAAAGGGAGGGGAATTTCGTCAAAGAGGGGGAATTGGCAGTTATCAGACCATTTTATCTACACCTTAGGGAACATACTCAACTTTTTGAAACTGCCAAAGAGGGGAGAATTCCACTTTTCCCTCCCCTTCTCCTCCGATTACAAACCCCACAGATTTTTTGAATTTGGTTTTTCTCGAGCAACATTACTATTCCATGTAAAGTTTTACTGTCTGCGAGCCCCCGATAACCTATTGCAGGGCCTCGCAGGAGAGAATTAAATATTTCATCGTGCACGTGTTGTAGCATAGGCACTGTGCTGTAGAAAGCATGCGAGCGGAGCGAGCCAGTTGTAGTCGGGATATGCAGCAAGTTGCATCGGCTCAGTAGCACAGTGCAAGAGCGCTTGCCTAGCATGCGAGTGGCCCGGCCCGGGTTCGTTTCCCATGAATTTGATAAAAACTGTAAACTTCTAAAAAATCTGTGGGGTTTGGAAATTTGCGTCCGCTAGTGATTCGAAGCCCCATTTTGCTCAGAAACATAAAATGGGCTACGATATTTTTTATTAACCAGAAATTGTGTATTTTCTTTGCATGCGTTTGCTTGCATAACTTTTTTTTTTACGAATTTCGCGTTGATTTGAACCAACAAAGTTTTCAATCTGATTTTTCATGGTCTGAGCAAAATTGGTATTTCTTAATTCACAAGAATCTCGAAAGCGTCTTTAGCTTGGTCGGGAGCGTCTTTAGCTTGGTCAGGGTTTCTCTTTATCAAGAAAATTTCATGCAACCAATGCCACATACAGGGTGGTTCGAAAAGGTTGCGTATTTGAGGAACTACTGTGAAAATGTGCGCCAAAACGTTTTGGGCTGACAAGAAACCATAGATACCTTGACGCAGCTACATACACATGTAGACCCAGTTTTTATGCAGTTTCAATGCTGGACATCTGGCTGAACCTGGATCAACAATGGAGGGATTTGCATACCTCACTCAAGGATCCTTCATTCTTTTCCGAGAAGCATCGAAAGTGGTTAGAATGTTTTAATGGCGTCAATCGTAGAATATTGAAGATTTGAAATGGAAAATAATCTATTGGTCTCGTCAGGCTCCAAATTTACCTTGTAATTAAAAGTTGATGCAACAAGGGATTGCAGACGCAAGTTTCCAAAACCCAAAAACTTTCCTAGAACGTTTTCCAAACACGAAATTCTGCATAATTAAGTGGGTGAACTGCGGAAACACCACCGCTGCGCGGACCTGACGCCTCACGATAGGTAATCGGGGGTTAACGAGCAAGTAAAACTTCATATGGAAATTTTGGCGCTCAGAAAAAAATCTAGGAAAATTTTTGGGTTTCGGCCTTTTTTAGATCGTCGCAGATAAAACCCATTCTCTAAGGTTGAGGTTAAGGTGCTTTCGGTGGGGGTAACATTTGTTGCTAAAACTACTGTGCTCGGTGATTGACTTTTTCCCAAGTAATAAACCATTTTGGGGGTTCAGATCGGAAATTTAACTCAAAAAACGTGCTACTCAACGACGACGATGTTATTTCTTTATAAATGTGTTAGTGTTCAATAACAAACAAGTTAAAGTATCTAAATATAGCATGTTCTGTAGCCCCTGAAGTTCATTTTCCAGTTTGAAACGTTAGTCTCACTAGGTGATGGGGAAACTTACTAGAGCAAAAATAACTATGCCTCCGAAATAAAATGGCGTATTAAATAAATATCTAAACATGACTGGTTACCTTGCGCATGCTCGACGCTCATTGACTAATTCAAACTCAAATTTGAAAGCACATATGGTCCCACAACGAAAAGCATGGGTTTTTGCGCACACGCGCAGTTCAAAACTCGTGCATATCAGTTGTGTACGTGCCCACTGAAGCTCTAACGTGTGCATTCGAGTTACACGTGCGCGAAAAGAAACGCTTTTCGTTGTGGGACCCCATTTGCCTTCAAATTTGAGTTTTAATTAGCCAGTGAGTGTCGAGCATGCGCAAGGTAACCAATCATGTTTACTTATTTGTTGTATATGTCATTTTATTTTCAGGGACATAAATATTTTTGCTTCAGTAAAGTTTCCCCGTCACCTAGTGAAACTGGAAAGTGAATTTCATGGTTTGAAAATCAGGGGCAACAGAACATTCTATAACTATTTAGGAAAGTAATCTAAAAAATGTATTCTCACATTTTTGTGCTTTTTTGATTTTTTTTCAAATATTTAGCTGTTTTTTTTCTTTCAAGGCACGGAAAATACGACGATGCTCCGTTCAAGTCTTACACGAGCATCGGCGCCACGTCTCATCACGTTGAAATCTACTTACACAGTAGGACGTCGTTTGTGCCAGGTTGTGTCAATCAGTAAGATTTTCAAAACATTCATAACATTTTAACCGTAAAATTTAAAATATTCGATTTCCATCCAGTGTTCTGTTACTCGGAAGTTTTTGTATTCAAAACGCAGTTTAGTCACGCTTTAAAATTTCCGGACCAAAAAGTTTTGTCATGT
Source organism: Daptonema setosum (assembly GCA_964036265.1). Taxonomy (NCBI): domain Eukaryota; kingdom Metazoa; phylum Nematoda; class Chromadorea; order Monhysterida; family Xyalidae; genus Daptonema; species Daptonema setosum. Next base: position 27,713,494 of record OZ038443.1, read on the forward strand.
GACATTTGAACAAATGCGCCTACATCATTTTTAGTGTGGCAATGGGTTTAAGAAAAGTAAATTTTAATAACATGAGGCCGTGTACACAAGCTATAGGTGACCAGGACAGCGATGGAAAGTACGAAAAGATGGCGATTCGTCACGCATGAATCTCGAATCGAGTCGAGACACTTGAATCCCGATGATCCAACAACAAAAATTACGAATAGAGAAATAAAGAGAAGTAATAGTATCCAGGGTAATAATTGTTCTGCAATTTCGTTGCATTTTACCTACGGCTTTTGATTGATTAATTCAATTTCTAAAGTGTTTTTTTTCTGAACAAATTTGTATTTAATTTTTATTTTTTATTTTTTAAATTAATATTTATTCCGGTAGGTGCGTACACGAAAGAGGGTAAGTATCACCTGAAGAACGAACACATAGCGCTGAACGCTGGTCAATATTGCCATGTGGTTCTGCGAAAGGAGCAACAAGTAAGTCCAGGCGCATATATAATATTCGATGGATTATTATTTTTACGCAGTTAATTAGAAACAATCGAACACTTTTCGAAAAGCTATTTATTACGTTTAGTGAAAAAATTATAAACGACTCTGTGTCTTCTTGAACGATTGAGAAACATGGATCAAAATCTGAACTTAGTTGACGTGATAGAATCATACGAAAAAAGTTTTTATTAAGTTTTATTTGATGCAGTCAGTTTTTCAACGTCAATTTCAATTTTGCAGAATCTTCTCCCATATGATTATCCATTCGGAAAATGGCTGACTCAGACCTCGAAAAGTCGGTGTTTAATGGAGAAAGAAGCCAGCGAACGGCAACTGAATGTTGGTGGCTTTTTACAACGAAATTCATTTTCTCTGGAAGAATAATCTAAATTAGTAAGCCTTAGCTTAGATATGTTTAAGGTGCATAGTTTAAAAGTTACTGGTTGGATTCGAACCCACGTCTGTCTGTTCAGTACACATATGTACGTACACATAGTGCACATGCAGTACACACACATACCTCTGCACCACAGGTACACATACAAGCGCATTAGCGGTCAGAGTATGGAAATAGGAAAACACTATCACTTTTTCAGATATTTCGATCAACCACAAGTGAAAATGACTCGATTCCTCTCCGTTATTCACAAGGTCAGTGCGACGATAAATTGATAGAAGATAATGGCCTTAACATGGCTCAATTTCGGATTGAATGATATATAATTTCGGCACAGAATAAAAAAAAACACCCAAGTCGTGACAAAAATCAAAATTCTTTTTCTCCTTTAACTGTATTGCCAATTCATATATAACAGTTGTGAGAGCATAACATCTACACCAGGTTAGTATCGGCCCAACTCTGGATGTGGAACAGCGGGTTCAAAAACATTTTTGATAACAAGAAACCCTGAACAAGCTATATAAGTGAACAAAACAAAATCAGCAAGGTAAAATCTTGAGATAATGAATATTTCTTGTACGCAGAGCTCTGTCAGGTGGACTGTCTGCCGTCTATATTTCACAAATTCTGCGGTGGTCGCGGTGTAATGTTCGATTCGCAACTCCTACGATCCGATGTGACTTACGGCACTGCCAGTTTCGTTGACAACGTTCAATGTTATGATGAGCATTCTGATGCCATCGGGGCATACTATGAACAGTGTGTGTCCAGCTGTGCCGGTTGGCGGTGGCTTTTTCGTGTTCAGAATAATATTGAGAACCTGATATACTAATGAATAGTTGATAATAATGAATAGTTGATACTAGTGGAAAGTTGATACTAGTGAATAGTTGATCCTTCTGCATAGTTGACACGTTACCTTTTTCAACAAGTATAACACCAACTGAACATGATGATTGCATGCATAGAGCTGTTTAATACTGAAGTTGTTAGATTAGATTCAAATGTAGTTCTATTTACTGTAACCAGTTAAGATATGAATAATTGCAGAAACGTGCGTGTTCGAGTCATTCAGAGCCGATACCCATTGTGTGGACTATCCTTCGGCCAACTACCAAAACCGGCAATCACTGAATAAAGAAGAAAAATACGGTTATAAACCAAGCATGATTGGATACAAAAAACTGTCGCGTTTATTAGAGGTTCAAACACTGAAAATTATCTCATCGCAAAATTGGGGAGTTAAGTCATGGTGTGTTCCGGTGAGCTCCATGTTCGGGGATTTCATATAAAATACTCGTTTATGTGAAGACCTACTTGAGACTCAAGTTAGCTAATGACACGACACGTTAAGGCACAGTTCATACTCGATGTGCGATTTTGTGCGACACTCGCGCGTAAAAATCATCCGGTTGTCATATAGCACGTAGGATTTCCGAAATTTCAGGCATCAGCTAGCTGCTTAGTTGGTCGAGCCACACGTAATACACCAACCTAATGTTTTTTGCGATTCTCGCTCGGGTATCGCGCAAAATCGCAATTGACTATGAACAGCGCCTGACTTGTCCAACCCGGGTAACACCTAATGAGCATGGTGGAATGTTCTATTTAAGACATACCGCTGTTGGGTTGATTTTAGACAAACAGTTATGCATCACCTTTTCTTACATTTGACGCAGCTAACGACTCAAAGTTGTATTAGTTAAAACTCAAAATTTTTACTTGATTCCGGTGGCTCTTCAGTTTCACAGTTCGTCCACCGCGGTGATGCCATACGATTATCCATTGGTTATTCGCGACTTCAATACGTCGAAATTAAGCAGGTTATTTTTTTCAATTAATTTCGTCTATTTGTCTAATTATTGTTCGTGAAAGTACAAAAAGGTTAGATTTCCGCGAAAATTCAATCCTGTAACATATCTCACAACATGATGTGAGATATTTAGTTTAACAAAACCATAGATTGTGTAAACCTGCACCAAAACTGTAGGTTCAGTAAAACTGCTAATTTCCGGCGTACCTGATAAGTGAAAAAGTTTACATACATAAATATTTTTTGGGTGAATCCCAAAATCCCTAAAAGCCAAAATACCTAACTGGACAAAACACCTAAAAACACGCCCAAAATACAACACGACCAAAATCCAACTGTTGGATTTTGGTAGTGCATTTTTTATATTTGTTGGATTATGTCCACCCAAATTACATATTCCAAAGTACATAAACAACAAATGTTACCCCTCCCCTGTTTCCCCACCCTTACAGTATTCATGTAACAGTTACTTGCAATGTGGAATAATATTGCATATTAACCGTATGGTAAACGTAGTGTAGCGGTTGCTGTTAAAAACAGTAGCGGTCGGAAACATGATGAATAGTGGATCTGGTACTAAAGGGCTGCCTGAGATTCAAGTGAAAAGTTGTTGTGTTAACTATTCCAACTTCTGAATCGTTAGCTGCATCAAATGTAAGAGAAGGTGAAGCATAATAACCGGCTTTCCGACTCAACTCAACCTAACAGCTGTATGCTATACTATAACATACACTCATCATGTTCAGTAGATGTTACCCGGGTTGGACACGTTAACGTGTCATTTTTTTACTTGAATCTCAAGAAGCTCATTGGTTGAAAGGGGAGAGTGTTGGTTACTCATTCGTTCACTCACTCACTCACCCACTCACTCACTGACTCACTGACTCATTCACTCACTAACTCACTCACTTACTCACTCACTCACTTACTCACTCACTCACTCACTCACCGTCATCTTCAATGTGCAACGCAAAGTTATGCACAGTGACCTTATGGAACTGGAACTTTTATTACAGTATTATATTTATATCTGTTCCTAATATAGAGTTGTATATAGCATGTGCACTTATTCTTACTTTACTGTATATAGTTTACGCCTCATTTACTATTGTTTTTGCTCTGCTTTACTTTTTGTTTGCTTAAAATTTCCATTGGTATTTTTTGGTTTTATGGTTATTATTACAAAATATTGCGCTAATTACAGCAGTGAAGGCGGACTAATGAAAATGTCCATTACATCTCCGTTAATAAAGCATAAAAGAACAGTGACTGACTGCAATATGACATAACCATATCAAAGAGAGAGGGGGTACTCTGAGGAGGGGTATTACATTTGTTGTTGGATTATGGACGTTCAAAATCCAAATTTTTAGGTATTTTGGACTTTTTATATATTATGGGCGTTCCGTTTTGGATTTTGGGCATGTGTTGGATTTTGTCCAGTTAGGTATTTTGGCTTTTAGGGATTTTGGTAGGGACCCATATTTTTTAAAGCTTAGGTGTTATGTTATTTCATAAATCTACTTCAAAACACACGGGCCAATCGAAACCTTGATTCCCGAATCTCTATATCTTTATTGCGCTACAGATTCTGTAAAACTGAGAGCATTCGGTAGGATTCGTAAAACAACCTTAACTAAGGTATACATACAATAAATTAAACGTATCGTTCCTAAGGCATGAGTTTTTTTTATTAATTTTAAATGTGCGTCAAAAAGAGTGACACGAAAACTTGAATTGACTATAATTCCAGGAGTACGTGATGACGCTGACCAACTTTCTGGCCAACGTCGGTGGACTGTTCGGGCTGTGGCTCGGACCCTCGGTAATCACCCTGATCAGGGTCATCTGGCTATCGTGCTCGTTCTGTCGACGAAAAAAGCGAAATGTTATTTTATTTATTGATTTAATTATTATAAAATAAATCATGGAAGTTTCGAAACAGCTGCATAAATTTTTTTCATGATTTGGGCAGAAACAAGTTATTGTGATGAATATCAATAGCCGAATTCGGAAATGTCAGTAAGAATTTGAAACTAGAACTGAGTTGTGTTTTGTTGGTGCCTTACTTTTTGTGTTTCTTTTTCAGAAAGAAGTTATAGACGTAGACGTTGATCACAAGGATGAGGATGACGTCAAAGACAGGTTTCATTGTATTATTTTGTTTTCAGGAGTTGATTTGGTCTAAACGCTAAAAAGCCGCTGTTTGACGAATGCTACAACGATTTTCATACAACCAAAATCGGATTCAATAACCTTCAGTGCAAAAACTGATACAAATTGAATATAATAATTCCTTATGTTGGGGCTTAGGCATAGTGATAGGCTTAGGCTTAGTCATGGGTTCGGGGCTATGTACAAATCGTTCTAGCATGTGTCGGACTGCATAAAAGCCTGCTTAGTAGTGCTTGAGTTTCAAATGAGCGGTGTATTTCCAACGTGTGTGATCAATTTTCAAATAGCCTATTCATGTTTTTTCGTTACTCACATTTCAGAACGCAGTTACAATGTGTTTGGATTGAGAATTTTTCACAAAATTTGAACGCGCGCCAAAAGCAGATTTGAATTCAAAATGCAAGCCAAAGGTTTCGTGAGTAACAAGAAACCCTGAATGTGCTATAAGCCCTGTTTTTTCAGCATCCCCATCCGCTACGCGCCGGTCAGTAATGGGATTGATGTGTTTGAACTCGAAGAACGTTGGTTCCCTACACAAAACATTTTGAAACAATTACCTTAATAAAATAGCTTTTAAAACAATTAACTTCTTAAAATAGTTTGAAACAATTAGCTTAGAAAAGAATAGTTTCAGACAATAAGCTTACAGGAGGGAATAGTTGAAACAAAAAATATTTTGAGACAGTTGAAAGTTTAGACAAAACGAAATCAAACTGTTTCATGGCAACGAAACAGTTTCAGGAACGTTCGAAACTTTATTACCGTTTCAGACGATCCGGAACTCGAGATCTCCCGAATGTCGGAAATCAGTCAATTGTCTAGGCAAGTCATAAAAATAAAAACGCAGAACGCCGAAATGACAACTCAGTTCATGAAACTCAGCTCGCAAAATGCCGAGTTGCAGACTCAACTCACAGGAATGAAAGCACGAAACGATAAAATGACAACCGAAACCACCGAAATGAAAGCGGAAATCTCCGAAATTTCAAAAAACATGAACGAGATGCTGCGGGTGCAGACTGAAACACTGCAGATGATACGCCGTGTCGCGGATAAAACTGATGATGAAACAGTAAAACTGACAGACTGACCGATCGACTGACGCTTAAGTGACTGTTTGTGAATTAACTAACAGTTTGACTTTTCATTAGTTTCATTTCATTCATTTAATTTCAGCACCTACGCAATTTGTGTCTTACTGGGAACTCGGTTTGAAGACTCGCATTGATTTTTAGTACCCATAAAATGATACAAATTATTATTGTTGTTGTTTTCAGTCATTTCTGAAAAATTCAGTCAGTCATTCAGTCAGTAATTGTTCAATAATTGAGTCGGTCAATCAGTCATTCAGTTAGTCAGTCGGTCGATCAATCAGTCAAAAAGTCAGTTAGTCAATCAATCAACCAATCAGTCAGTCAGTCGATCGGTCAATCAGTCAGTCACTCAGATTTTGTATTTTAATATTCATAACCTATAAGTTAATGAATCACAAATGCACATTGGTTGCTGCCTATAATATTGTTAGTAATATCCCAAAAAGACTATAAATGAATGAATACCACTCCACATTCAAATATCAGACTTTTTCATTCCTCACGATATACGTAACATTTTCTGAATTGTTGAAATTAACATGCGAAATTACAATTTTGTGCATGTGTGAGCCGATAAAATTCTTCACGGGTGAGAGAACAACTTGAATTAAAATTAACAAAAATCACTTTTACAGTCGAGTAATAAACATGAGAATTATATTTCGGTGATTGAATTTTTAATTGAAATAAGCAGAGCACAAAATGTTTTAAACGTGTTTTGCGGCTGGTTGTTGGGCAAAATGTTTACAAATACAAATTGAAGACGAAATTTTTGTGCCAGAATGAAAATGCGCTGATATATAATACCGAGGATAGTATGATAGCAAATGTGATTGCGAATAGTGACAAGGTCAAGAAATTTATGACTGTAAATCTGTACAATTTCTCCGCTCCTTCATACTTTTTTTTCAAGAGTTTTACCGATCTTTAACGCCATTGGAGAGTTGTTCTCAAGTAGGATAACTTGAGGAGAACCGACAAGACAAGAAATAACTAGCGGAGAGTCAAACAGATTTTCTCAGCTTAACTTAATGACAATGCAATATGAAAAACACAAACAGCAAAACAATGATAAATACAGGAAGATAATAATATTAATATTAATAAGATATGGACAATACTGTACACTACAAAGAAAGTTGGCAGCGAATTGCAAATCATTGATATATATATATATATAGTTGTAGTTATAAATCATTGATATTATAGTTTCAGTTAAAATCATTGATATTTATACAGATTTGTCAATTATGAATTCACATATTAACGAAACAAACAAACCAACGATAATCCTTCATTCGATTAAAATCCTAAAACAATAATGATCACCAAATACAGAATTTACTGCCAACTAAAATAGTTGTATTATTATAAACATTATATTATAACATTATTATTAAAACATTGTTATTATGTTATACACGTGCCAAACAGAAAGATAGAATGTAGTAGGATTGATTATAAGCTGTAGTTAAGCAATATCATAACCATAAATTCAAGAAAAACTAATATGTATATAATATAATACACTATAGCACAGTGACTGCACAAACTGAAAAAAAACTCGTTTTTTGTAACTTTTTTTCAATTAAATTACAAAATGATTGGATATGCGCAGCGTAATCAACTCGAAATTACATGTTTTTTGCGTAGTTTATAATTACAATATTTGAAGAAAAATCTTCAAAAACTTTATTACTGGACAAATTCTGTAAACTTTTGGATGTCGTTAATTTTCAAACATAAAAAAACCTGTAATCGTTTACGGACTGAATTCTCAGAAACGTTTCAAGTCAACCCTGAAAATAACGTAATTGAGTTTGGTATAAATTAAAGTATTATTGTGTCATAGGCCACTCACTACCGTTTCCGTGAGTTTTCCAAATAAAGGTGCTTATTAAATCTGAATGAAAAAAACAAACAACAAAATTTACAACGTTTTTTTTTGGAAAAATTGAACCCAACGGTAATATGGTCAGCATGAAGATTACCTAATTATGCATTTCCATATGGACGGAGAAATGTCCATCGATTCAACAAACAGAAAGTCTTGATCTTCAACTACAATTCTGAAAAATACTTTTATATTCATTGGCGGACGAGCAAATAAGAGGAATTTCCTCAAAGAGCAGGGAATAAGCCGTTTTGAGGACTTTTTTCCTACATTCTGAAGAGCAAATTCCACGTTTCGAACCCCTAAAAGGGGGGGGGGGGGAATTCCACTTTTCCGTGCTTTCCTCGTCCGCCTAGTGTATAGATCAAAAGACGGGTATAGAAAACGGGCGATAGTAATAAAAGCATCAGATCACAATGAAGTCGGGGGTGTCAGAAAGCTGAAAGAGTAAGATAATAGAAACCATGGGTGTCTAGAATTTGCGGTTCGGGCAGGCGAACGAACGAAAAGCTCTATTTTCAGGTGAGAAAATTATCCCAGAGCACTGGCAGACTAGCCAAACTCCAAAAGGAGGGGAAATTTAATTACACATTTTGGAAAAAAATTAAATTTTCGAAAACACCTACGAGGGGGAATTTCACTTTTCCCACCCCTTCTTGTCCGCTACTGTCTCAGAGCATTATCAGTTGATTATGAGACTGAAATTGTATGCACGCCTTGTTTCTCAGTGTGCAGTTTATTTTTTCAATTCAGGCTAACATTCAAATTCAGTGCTCTTAAAACTAAAAATGAAAACGCTTCATATAGCCCAGCCCATCCACGGTTTCTTGTTACTCACGAAGGTATATTTTTTTGACGAGCATTTTTTTCAAACTGATTTTAGCGCGAGTTCAAATTTTCGAGAAAAAATCTTTTTTTTCGCATAACACTAACAACATGACTAAATCATTGTATCTCAGTGCGTAACAGGTCTATAGAACTTTTTGTGGTGACAAGAAAACCTGGATAGGCTATATAATGAATGGATCACATGTTGTACGCCACGTAAATCGGATCCAGTTGATCGTGAAGAAACGAGTCCCTGAGATGCATTCGTTGTTTCTCGCCGCGACTGTTGATCGGCACCACGCCCGGGTCGACAACGACTGCAACAGTTTGATCAACATCAGCCACAACAACAACAACAACAACAACAACTCACCACCACCATCATCACCATCAATAGAAGTTAACAACAACAACAACTCATCATCTCATCACAATCAACAACAGTCAACAACAACAACAACAACAACAACTCACCACCACCATCATCACCATCAATAAAAGTTAGCAACAACAACAACAACTCATCATCTCATCACAATCAAAAACAGTCAACAACAACAACAACAACAACTCACCACCACCATCATCACCATCAATAGAAGTTAACAACAACAACAACTCATCATCTCATCACAATCAACAACAGTCAACAACAACAACAACAACAACAACTCACCACCACCATCATCACCATCAATAAAAGTTAGCAACAACAACAACAACTCATCATCTCATCACAATCAAAAACAGTCAACAACAACAACAACAACAACTCACCACCACCATCATCACCATCAATAAAAGTTAACAACAACAACAACTCATCATCTCATCACAATCAAAAACAGTCAACAACAATCAACAACAACAACAACAACAACAACAACAACAACAACAACAACAACAACAACAACAACAACAACAACAACAACAACCAACCGACAACGCCGCAGATGAGTTGATGTTCTTCGAGGAGTCGCGAAGTGATGGCAGGTACCAGGTCCAATGCCTCACCCTCGGGCCCATCAAGCTCGGCCACGACCACCAGTAAGTTAGTCCACGTAAAGCACGCACTGAAACGATGATTGATATTAATGAAAATGCTAGCTTCCGTTGTTATTTATTGCCTGTAAACAAACGGTTTATACACCATAAACAGGAAGTGGAAGAGTAAACAACTGTTGATAACGATTCCACATGTGGTTTGGAAAAAAAAACATTAACAACAACAACAACATCATCATAATGATCCTCATCATCATCAACAACAACAACTAACGACAACCAACCATTCGCAAAGGTTCTTATGTGCCCTGATTACGGTGGATTCGAGATCACATGGATGGTATCGCATACCACGAAGCATCAGCGTTTCCTCAATGGCACTGACGACAAATACGGCGTCATGCAGTTCTACAGATTCAACCAGTCGGGTAACTCACTCACTCACTCACTTTTTTCCCTAGATCACTCACTCACTCACTCACTTACTCACTCACTCACTCACTCACTAACTCACTCACTCACTCACTCACTCACTCACTCACTCACTCACTCACTCACTCACTCACTCACTCACTCACTCACTCACTCACTCACTCACTCACTCACTCACTCACTCACTCACTCACTCACTCATTCACTCACTCACTCACTCACTCACTCACTCACTCACTCACTCACTCACTCACTCACTCACTCACTCATTCACTCACTCACTCACTCACTCACTCACTCACTCACTCACTCACTCACTCACTCACTCACTCACTCACTCACTCACTCACTCACTCACTCACTCACTCACTCACTCACTCACTCACTCACTCACTCTCACTCACTCACTCACTCACTCACTCTCACTCACTCACTCACTCACTCACTCACACACCTCCATCCGCCGTTACAGACTGTGTTTGCCGGAGGAATCCCAAGTAACCCGTCCGCGCATACATCGTCTGCGTATCACCCGTACTCAATCGTGCGCTGAAGAAATGTTACAGAAAAGTGTAAAACTGTTCATCCCCAACTAGGAGTCCCTTAATTCATTGAAGAAGTCACTCACTCACTGAGTGACTGACTGACAGACTCACTGACTGATTGATTGACTCACTGAGTGATTGACTGACTCACTGGCTGAGTGACTGACTGGGTGACTGACTCATTAACTGACTTAGTGACTGACTGACTAATTGACTGACTCACTCACTCACCTAAAATGTTCCGTATGTAAGCTCGATTCATCCCCGTAGACAGTAAAATACCCGGCCGCATTGTGCTCGGACGACACCCAGATCTCGCCCAGATGCGAATCGGCGCACTGACCCTTCGTCTGTGAATTAGCAATGACCACCTTGGCGCCCGGCAGGAGCTGAAGGAAAAATAGGGTTGTAACAATCAGGGTATGTCAAATAAAACAATGAAGTTAATCGTTTTTTACCTTGTTTTTCGTGTTTTATTATTTTTTTCAAACCTTCCCTAAAAAGCCAAAAAATCAGTAATTTTTTTTTGGAAGGAACGTTTATGAAGTTAGAAATGTACCTTTCAAAGTGAAAGGAAACTTTTTGTATCATCTTTTGTAACGTTAGACATACTGAACAGAAACTCACAGGTCCAAACACCAATTATTCATGATTTTTCCACCAAATAACCCGAAAGAAACAATAGACCCTAATTGTTTTTTACGCGTTTTTTGATTTGACATACACTGGTAACAATTAGAAAACATGTACTATGAGGGTTGACTTTACTTGACTTATGAAACGGGAAATAACGGGAGGCAAAATTCACTTGAAAAAACTTTATGTACTTCAACGTACGTCCTACGATTAAGTTTATTCATGTTAACTACTAAAGTAGAGCAAAAAAACTGCACATTTTTTATAGTGCCATGACCCATGGATCTCATTGTCCACCCTCACCACACCATGGGATAGGGCTGACATGGACAGCACACCGCGACCCGAGTTGCCCACGCCCGAGCGGCCGGCGCGACGAATGCAGACCTGAAAATCGCGGTTATATATTGGCAGTGGAAACAGAATCTTGTGTAGAAATCTAAAACTAGTCAAAAAAAACATCTACCTCCTACCTAAGTTTGTGAAAAATGTTTAACATTTGGTATCGTAGTGAACGACCAAAAACAAACAAAAAAAATTATATACAGGGTGTCCCAGCGAGGTGTAATGATTGAATTTTTCGAATAAATTTTGTAGTGTTCTAGATAATAACCTAAAAGTTTACATGGAAATAGAGTAATTTTCCGCTTTTACGCTGAATTTAAAAAAATTTAATTTGGTTCAGTATTGCGTGTTTTACGGCCGATCCGGCAACATGCCTTAAAATTACACTTTATAGCCAAGTATGTCGCATGAAACATTGAATAACTTTCTGATAGTACAACTATATGGCTTGAAACATGCAACACTGATAGGCGATAGCTAATACTATAAATCTGAAGTACTGGAAACAGTTTTCGATTTGATCAATTATTCCACCTTCTATTGGATATTGAAAACGAAATCGCAATTTCTAGCAAATGTTGGCGAAAAGTTGCGGATAAAAACATTGGAAAAAAGCAATTAATTGAATGAAAAATGTACTTTGACTTTTGAATATGACCTCTTCCTGCTATTTAACACAAATCTAAACAAAAATTCGTTCTTTTGTATCACTTTTTATTTTCGGTGAAAATCTCTAAAATGCGGTCGCGTTAAGAACATAAACAGGCATGTTGCCGGATCGGCCGTAAAACACGCAATACTGAACCAAATCAAATTTTTTTAAATTCAGCGTAATAGCGGAAAATTGTTTTATTAACATGTAAAATTTTAGGTTATTATCTAGAACACTGCAAACGTTATTCAAAAAATTCATTCATTACACCTCGCTGGGACACCCTGTATATAAAAAGACATTTATTAAAAATTTCGTTGCGTTGGGTTGGGTATGCGTTCGGGGAAAAAAAATCCTTCCTTAAAAAGTATATATGTATGAATATAAAATAAATTGGCATATTTTTTGATTTCCCAAACCCTGCCTTCTACGATCCTACGACAACCATTCAACAGAAGAGTATCCGCTAAACGGTTCACGTTTCAAGCAACATATATTGCTATGTCACATCTCCGTATCCGTAATCATTCATACCTTCCATCCGTGTGTGTAAACATCCATAAATAACAAAAAAAACGCACAATCAAAAACCAAAATATATTCAGATCAGTATCTCTAACGTTGGATTGAAGGCTTGTTTATGAGGAAACTCACGAGTTGTTCATGCAAGCACACATTTCATTCACACATATTCTACATGGATTCTTATATCACGGGCTCTCACTGATTGTAAAGATTAATTAATTACTTGATTGTGTCTTTTCTACAAATTTTAAATTGATAATTCTGTGATAAATTTTTTTATAATTAATACAACAAATTGACTGAATGAATGACCAACGGTCAATGTTTCACTGCTGGCCGCGCATGGACACAACGCGTCTGGTCGGAGACCGACTGATTGGAATGTTTGCACAAACTGATCACATGATGATAGCGACCCTGACGTGGAGAAAAAAACATAAAAACAATAAATTATACATAATTAAATGAAAAAAAACTATACAAATAAAAAAATTATAAATTATTGTCAGACATTACTCGATCAGGGCCCTTCTTTACGATATCACTGACTGACCTGACTGACTGACCAACTGATTGATTGATTGACTGACTGACTGACTGACTGTCTGTCTGTCTGACAGACCATCTGACTGATTGACCGACTGACAAACATTGATTAGCCACCAAAGGTTTGGCTCGTCCGCCAATGAGACAGAGACAATGAGATTAGAGAATAATACTATTTTACATACATATGTCGAAAAATCAGTCATTCAGTCAGTCCATATCAGCCAAAGTCATTCATTCAGTCAGTCAGTCATCCCGTTAGTCAGTCGGTCGATCAATCAGTCAGTAAACAAGTCAGTTAGTCATCAATCAATCAGTCGCTCTGTCATTTCTTTTATTCTCAAATTCATAACTCTGAGATAATGATTCTCAATTGCACACAGTAATTGAATAATTGGTTATGAGTTTTGGCCTCGTAATTGGTTATAAGAAAGTCCAAAACGTGGCACAGAAAAATCCTTACTGGAGAATTCGGTTCTGAACTTGAAATCTGGTTTTAAATTTTTTTTTAACGTGGCACAGAAAATTTAATACTTGTGAATCCGAATCCGGGCTCTCGAAGTTTTAAACCATTTCTTATAATCAATTATGAGGCCTATAGCCCCATTGATTGCTGCTTATAATTTTTTTAGAAACATTCCATAAAAGACTATAATAAAAAACACCACTCCACCTCCATTCAAATAGCACAGATTTTTTCATTAATCACGATATACGTATTATTTTCTGAATTGATAAAATTAACATGCGAATTACATTTTTGTGCATGTGTGAGCCGATAAAATTCTTCACTGGTGAGAGAACAATTTGAATTAGAATTAACAAAAATCACTTTTACAGTCGAGTAATAAACATGAGAATTATATTTCGGTGATTGAATTTTTAATTTAAATAAGCAGAGCACAAAATGTTCTAAACGACTGGTTATTGGGCAAAATGTTTACAAATCCAAATTGAAAACGACATTTTTGTGCCAGAATGAAAATGCGCTGATATATAATACCGAGGATGGTATGATAGCAAATGTGATTGCGAATAGTGACAAGGTCAATAAATTTACGGCTTGAAATCTGTACAATTTCTCCGCTCCTTCATACTTTTTTTCGTAAGTTTTACCGATCTTTAACGCCATTCGAGAGTTCTACTCAAGTGAGATAACTTAAGGAGAACCGACAAGATATAACTAGCGGAGAGTCAAACAGATTTTTTCAGCTTAACTTAATGACAATGCAATTAGAAAAACACAAACAGCAAATTAATGATAAATACAGGAAGATAATAATAAGAATATTAATAAGATATGGACAATACTGTACACTACAAATAACGTTGGCAGCGAATTGCAAATCATTGATATATATATATATATAATTGTAGTAATTGTATATAACTATAATTCATTGATATTATAGTTTTAGTTACTTAAAAAATCATTGATATTTATACAGATTTGTCAATTATGAATTCACACATTAACGAAACAAACAAACCAGCAATAATCCTTCATTCGATTAATCCTAAAACAATAATGATCACCAAATACAGAATTTACTGCCAACTAAAATAGTGAAATAGTTATATATTATTAAAACATTATATTATAACATTATTATTAAAACATTTTCATACACGTGCCAAACAGAAAGATAGAATGTAGTAGGATTGATTATAAGCTGTAGTTAAGCAATATCATAACCAGAAATTCAAGAAAAACAAACATGTATATAATATAATACAATATAGCACAGTGACTGCACAAACTGATCAAACTCGATTTTTGTTAATTTTTTAAACTAAATAACAAAATGATTGGATATGCGCAGCGTAATCAACTCGAAATTACATGTTTTTTGCGTAGCTTATATTCAATATTTATTGGACAATATTGAAAAACTTTATTACTGGACAACTTCTGTGAAACTTTTGTATGTCGTTAATTTTCAACCAGTACAAAATGAAAAAAAAAACAATCTTGCAATCGTTTACAGACTGCATTTTCAGAAACTTTTTCAGTCGCCCCGAAAAGAGAACGTAATTGAGTTTGGTATAAAATAAAGTATTATTGTGTCAATGGCTACTGACTACCATTTCCGTGAGTTTTTCAAATGTGCTTATTAAGTCTGAATGGAAAAATCAAAGAACAAAATTTACAACGATTTTTTCGAAAAAAATTGAACCCAACGGTAATATGGTCAGCATTAAGATTGCCTAATTATGCATTTACATATGGACGGAGAAATATCCGTCGATTAAACAAACAGAAAGTCTTGATCTTCAACTACAATTCTGAAAAACACTTCTATATCCATTGGCGGACGAGCAAAGAGAGAGCAATTTCATCAAAGAGCAGGGAACAAGCCGTTTTGAGGACTTTTTTCCTACACCCTGAAGAACAAATTCCACGTTTCGGACCACCAAAAAGGGGAAATTCCACTTTTGCGTGCTTCCCTCGTCCGCTAGTGTATAGATCAAATGACGGGTATAGTCGGGCATGAAAAACCTTTACAAATTTGTCATGGAATAATCCACCATACGCACAAAAACCTAGAAACAGCTTTTTTCGTCGTGTTTAATTTATGTGTCCTAAAGGTTTACGAGAGAATTTTAGAAGGAAAAGGACAAAAGTACGACGGAACAGAGCTAAAGTGCCATTTTTCTATGAATCTGTACATATAATCCTGTACACCTTTTTAGAAAGGTTTATCATAACCGACTATATAGAAAACGGGCGATAGTAATAAAAGTATCAGATCACAATGAAGTCGGGGGGTGTCAGAAAGCTGAAAGAGTAAGATAACAGAAACCATGGGTGTCTAGAATTTACGGTTCGGGCGGGCGAACGAACGAAAAGCTCTATTTTCACAAGAGAAAATTATCTCAGAGCATTATCAGTTGATCATACTAGCGGACGAGAGGGGGTGGGAAAAGTGGAATTCCCCCCTCTTTGGCGCTTTAAAAAGTTGAATTTATTTCACAAGGTGTAGGTAAGAAGGCCTGAAAACTGTCAATTCCCCCCTCTTTGATGAAATTCCCCTCCTTTTGGAGGTTCAGCTCGTCCGCCAGTGGTTGATTACTGAGACTGAAATTGAATTGTTTCTCAGTGTTTATTGTTTACTTTTGAAATTCCGGCTAACATGATCAATTCATTGTAGTATCTCAGTGCGGCGTAACCGGTCAATAGAACTTTTTGTTGTAACAAGAAAACATGGGTAGGCTATATAATGAAAGAATCACATGTTGTACGCCACGTAAATCGGATCCAGTTGATCGTGAAGAAACGAGTCCCTGAGATGCATTCGTTGTTTCTCGCCGCGACTGTTGATCGGCACCACGCCCGGGTCGACCACCACTGCAACAGTTTGGTCAACATCAACAAGGACAACAACAACAACATCAGCTACATCGACAAGAACAATAACAACTACATCAACAACAGAAACAACAACAATAATAATGATAATAACAACAACAACAACAACAACGGTCGCAGCAGCAGCTGTAACAACAACAACAACAGCATTAACAACAACAACAACAACAACAACAGTAAAAACAACAACAACAACAACAACAACACCAATAACAACAGCAACAACAACAACATTAACAACAAAAACCACTAACCGACAACGCCGCAGATGAGTTGATGTTCTTCGAGCAGTCGCGAAGTGATGGCAGGCACCAGGTCCAATGCCTCACCTTCGGGCCCATCAAGCTCGGCCACGACCACCAGCAAGTTGGTCCACGTAAAGCACGCACTGAAACGATGATTGACGTTGTTGGGGATTCTAGTTTCTGTTGTTATTGATTGCCTATTAACAAACGGTCTATTCACCATGAACAGGAAGAGTACACAACTGTTGATTACGATTCCACATGTGATTCAGGAAAAAAAACAACAACTATATAATAACAATAATCATCATCATCATCAACAACATCAACATCATCAACAACAACAACAACAACAACAACATCATCATCAACAACAACAATAACAACAACAACAATAACATGATCAACATCGTCAACAACAACAACAACAACAAACAACAACTAAGGACAACCAACCATTCGCAAATGTTCTTATGTGCCCTGATTACGGTGGATTCGAGATCACATGGATGGTATCGCATACCACGAAGCATCAGCGTTTCCTCAATGGCACCGACGACGAATACGGCGTCATGCAGTTCTACAGATTCAACCAGTCGGGTAACTCACTCACTCAACTCTTTCACTCACTCACTCACTCACTCACTCACTCACTCACTCACTCACTCACACACCTCCATCCGCCGTTACAGACTGTGTTTGCCGGAGGAATCCCAAGTAACCCGTCCGCGCATACATCGTCTGCGTATCACCCGTACTCAATCGTGCGCTGAAGAAATGTTACAGAAAAGTGTAAAACTGTTCATCCCCAACTAGGAGTCCCTTTCTTCATTGAAGAAATCACTCACTCACTGAGTGACTGACTCACTGGCTGAGTGACTGACTGAGTGACTGACTCATTAACTGACTTAGTGACTGACTGACTGACTCACTCACTCACTCACCTAAAATGTTCCGTATGTAAGCTCGATTCATCCCCGTAGACAGTAAAATACCCGGCTGCATTGTGCTCGGACGACACCCAGATCTCGCCTAGATGCGAATCGGCGCACTGACCCTTCGTCTCTGAATTGGCGATGACCACCTTGGCGCCCGGCAGGAGCTGAATGAAAAATAGGGTGGTAACAATCAGGGTATGTCAAATAAAACAATAAAGCGTTTTTTACCTTGTTTTTCGCGTTTTAATTTTTTTCAAACCTTCCCTACAAAGCCAAAAAACAGTAAATTTTTTTGGAAGGAACATTCATGAAGTTAGAAATGTACCTTTCAAAGTGAAAGGAAATTTTTTGACCGTTTTTACAAAAAGGCAGCGGAAATTTGACGTTTCATAGAAAATTTTTGTACCTTTTGACTGGCTTTTATCACCTTACTCACCTTGCCACTCTCCATCAACGCTAGTGAATGGGGAGCTCCCTTCTCGAGAAGTGTGACCCGGTCGTTCCTGAGTGCCCTGACGTCGACATATACCGTACACGGATCGGGACTGGATGCACCCTGGAGACACATGGCAACGTTGACACGACATCCGAATGATGTAGAGACGGCACGTGAGGAGAGACCCTGGAGAAATGTCATGATGACACTTCGTACATAACTTAATTATAATCATGGTCATGGTCATTCTAACCGACCACCACCATCATTACCACAACAACAACAACAACAACAACAACAACAACAACAACGAACCAGTGGTGCGAAGAGCTTGCAGAAGGCGGTCGTTAAAGATAATCTCGGCCGTTCCTCCGCTACTACAACACACGTTCGGACCGATGATAAATTGCAGGACTTCTCTGATAAGATCGTGGATGCACCCAACTCACGCACGCACAACTCCATCACACCATAGGAACAGTACGTGTCGCGCACTGCAATATGTGAGTGAGTGAGTGAGTGAGTGAGTGAGTGAGTGAGTGAGTGAGTGAGCGAGTGAGTGAGTGATTGAGTGAGTGAATGATTGAGTGAGTGAGTGAGTGAGTGATTGAGTGAGTGAGAGAGTGAGTGAGTGGAGTGAGTGAGTATGTGAGTTAGCGAGAGACTGAATGAGTGAGTGAATGAATGAACGAGTGAGTGAATACTGAGTGAGTGAGTGCAGTGAGTGAGTGGTTTGTGTGTGTGAATGACTGACTGACTGAGTGAGTGAGTGATTGAATGATTGAGTGAGTGAGTGAGTGAGTCAAACACACCTTTCTCCGAGGACACGGTTGACAGCCATAATGACGGGTTCTGCTCCACTTCGCTCGGTGGAATCAGGACGGAATGATGACCAGAGTAGACACTGGAATCACGTTGGATAAGCTGATCGGTCAGTCAGTTATTTGGAAATCAAGTTAATCCGTCTGTTAGTTATTGAGTCAGTCGATTAGCCAAACGATTCAGTCGGCCAGTCGAACAGTTGATCAAATAACGAGTCAGTCAGTTAATAATTACTTAATTGATCAGTCAGTCCATAAAATATGTCAATTAGTGGCTCGCTCACTCTCTCACTCACTCACTCACTCACTCACTCACTCACTCACTCACTCACTCACTCACTCACTCACTCACTTACTCACTCACTCACTCACTCACTCACTCACTCACTCACTCACTCACTCACTCACTCACTCACTCACTCACTCACTCACTCACTCACTCACTCACTCACTTACTCATTCACTCACTATTCCACTCACTCGCTCACTCACCTCGATAAGCACCACAAGGCGAATCCCAGCCCGCAGTACGGATCCAGGCACAAACAGACGTGCCGGCTCGGGTAGAGCTCACCGGCCAATTTCAGGCTCTTACAAAGAGCTGATACACCAGCATAGGATTGGACCACACCTGAAATGGAGATATTTTACAAAAATCTAACCAAACTATGTGAGTCCTTTTCTCGACGAATCTCCAGTTCAGGCTATTTTTTATCATAACATACTTAGAAGCAACATAAAGTAACATAATTTTTTTATAATAATTTTAAAAGTAAGAATATTTTTCTTTTATTATAATTAAAAATAACAAGAATTTTCCTTTAAACATATTTTAAAGTAACAATATTTGTCTAACCCGCCAGCATGCCAGTCGTAGACACGCTGAAGTCGAGATAGCAGGTGGAGGTCGGTGACGCGGGTCGGACGGGTTCGGCCATTGTTTTACGTTTGGGCATTTCGTCCATGTCGATTATTGTGGGCCAGGCCTATAATTGGGCAAAATGAGACGATAAACTTATACAATAAAAGCACCAACAACAACAAAAACCACAACAACAACAACAACTACTACTACTACTACTACTACAACAACAACTACAAAAACAACAACAACAACAACAACTCATTAAGCACAAAGAAGTCATCCAAAGTGCGCCATATCTTTGATCTAATACAAAATAAATCTCACTTGACTCGATTATTATTATTCTCTCGAACCTTCACATCGACTTTGTGCGATGCCTCCTTACTTCTCAGAAGTCGGATCATGTTGTTGGTTGACAGAATGGCCACGGCACGGGAGACATCAACGATCATCCGAACCGTCGGTAACGTCGTCTGTAGGTTGGCAGCATGCGGTGGTCGGATACAAACCGGTACCAGACCTGGAAGAAAACACGTTGGAAATAAAATGTGAATGGAAAAATAATTAGGGCTGCCGCGTTTTCTAGCATTTTGCTCCTCGAAAACTCCAAAAAATGGGGGGAGGGGCAGTTAAGTTAGGAAAGCTTATCGATTTCTTTGAAGAAAAAAAACGAGAAAAGCTATGTAAGATGCTACCGAATCATGGCCAAAACTTGCAGCATATTTACAACACTTATTCGTCTAAATTCGCTAATTTTCGTCAAAATTAGCATAATTGTGTATTCAAATCCAATAAATTTCAATTCGGGCGGAGTTATAAAAACTGATCTCAAGTGACTGAAATGCAAAAAATTTAAAAACTCAACAAAGTTAATCTTTACCAACCAACTAAGAGACAGGCATAAAAGGCGCAAATGATGTCGCAGCCGGGCGCAAATATGAGCGCCACGTGGTCGCCCGGGTTGAGATGGGCCTTGTCCACCAGCAGACAGCTGATGCGTTCCGCCTTGCGGTACAGGGCGGCACACGTGAAGCGCGATTCCTCCATACCCTGCAAACATCCGATACATAATCCACACCCTGTATGTCGATCACACCACTGATTATCGTGAACATGGTTTGATTAGCCAACTCTGAGGCTGGAGTGGCGTTCCGTATCCCGGTGTGAGCAGGACAAAATGCCATAATTTTCTTGGAATAAAATCTTTTCAACATCACATTTGGACAACATACGAAAACTGTGCTTAATTCATTGCATACGTGCGTAAACGGTCTACAAGATTAATTTTTGATAACAGGAAACCCTGACCAAGCTATAGGTTTCCGAACCTTGGCATTTATCAACGTAAACAGCACATGATCGGGTGATTGTTGTGCCCGATGTCGTAGGATATCCGTCAGATAGACATTTCTGTCTTCATCACTAAACGCCAGATCGCGACCGCGGGCGTTGGCTATCCGAATGCCTTGGACGATATTGCCGACCATCATGGCGGCTGGGCCGACGTCTGCAAACACATTTTTGACTTTGAGAACGGTAAATTCCATGAAACAGATTATTTTCATCTGCGCTTAAATTTTTTTATTTCAGTAACTTCATCTATTCGTCAATTTCATGTAGTCTGTTATACAGGGTGTCCCACGTAACTTGCAATATTCTGCGAGGCCGTCAAAATTTTTGAGGTTGAGCTATTTGAAAAAATAAAAAAGCAAATGAAAGCCCATTTTATTAAGTTTTTTTCGTCGCATACTAGAAGTTCACAGCTATCACGCAGATCGAGATATTTCCTTTTCCCCAAAAGTAGTCATTTTTAGTTCTGAAATCTCAGTGGGCTCGGTGATCAAAAGTACCGGTTGAAACCTATTTAAATGGCTTTATTTTGTCAAGAAGATTGAAAGCTGATCACTTCCCGTGTAATTAAATGTAAGAAAGTAGTTTTCTGATTCAAAATACGGTTTTGAGAATAAATCGGTAATGTGTCTTGTTTGTGATTTTTATGTCTTTTGGTGACTCCTGCGGGGTTTCGATCGATTACCCAACGTATAAATATGTCCCATCATGATTTAAAAAAATACATTTATTAATAATGATCACACAAACTTATTTTCAGACTTAATTCAACTTTTTAATGAAATACTGTGTTTCTAGAACAATTTTTAGAGCCCCCGATGAGACATCAAAAACTTAAAATGACTACTTCTGGAAAAGTAGCCATAACTCGAGAACTGTTTGTACAATAAACCTCTGGTGAGTGGCAAACAAAACTTTACAAACTGGACTATCATTTGCTTTTTTAATTTTCAAAATAGCTCCACCACAAAAATTTTTGTGGCCTCGCAGAATATTGCAAGTTACGTGGGACACCCTATATATATGACCGTAAGACCGATTATATACGACTATACGAGTCAACCCAATGAAATCTAAAATCCGGACACAGTTTTCATTTCAATACCGATTGACCGTGAGCCGTGAATGAAATGATGGCTGAGCGATTCAATTAACAACACAAAACAATGTCCACTCTAGTTAGTGACGCACGATTTTGGAAATAAATACCAACCCGGCTGCGGTTCTCTGGGTTTTGGCAGATTAGTGACGCACGTATGCGGACACATGAGTAGATTGGTGGCGTGCAATTGACCGTCAACGAAACGTTGCCGTGTATCCGAAACGTGGATACCGCCTGCAAGAAAAACATAAAGTTTATAATATAATCATTATTTGTTATCTTTTTCGCTCAATACCTTTGCTTAAAATAAGTCTAGCTTTTTTCAAAGTGTTGCGATGAGTTCATTCTTCAATCTTAAAAACTCCCAACGAGCACCCTTATTTCATACTCTGCTCGGGCGCATCGCATCGTGACTGTGAGCAAACCACGTTTTACTTCATTCACACATAAGGTAAGATGGTCAAAGTTAACCGGAATACTGTATATCAAATAGTAGATAACATCAGTATTAAGTGATCGTTTTTTACGTAAAGTACGCCCCGTGCGTCGCACCGCACCCGTGATATATGCCAACTAACCGAGCGGCGATTTGGGCAGATGATTTGGCGAGACGAGCGCGAGACAGTAGACGCCGACCTGGTGGATGCTGTCGATGGCCTGCAGCACCCGCGACATCCAACGGAAACTCTGCCAATAAAATGTTTGAACTTGAATTTTTTTCGAAACTATTCTCTCAATAAGTTAGCAAGATAACGAAAATATAAAATTTTACTCTTCTAATGTGTTGTAATATATTCATCTTCTAATGTGTTGTAATATATTTATATGTTCATTTTATTGAATAATATTTCGAAATAACTCACACATATCAATAAAAAACTAAAGTGAATTTGTAGAGAAACTACTCAAACTATTTGCACTGAAAAAAAGATCACATTTCATTGAATTTTGAAAATTGCGTTTACAGTAGTTTCGTTTCTGTTCAGTCTTGTCAATTGTTTAGTTTATTCATATTCTTCCTCTACGAGCAAAAGTTATCGCTCAATCTTGCCGCTCAAGAAAATTCCATAAACCATTGCTGAGTCAAACAATATGTTGATTCAAAAAGGAATAAAAGACAAAATGCTGAGAAAAAAACGACCAACATCTTCTTCTGGTACGTTGTTCTTCTGCTCGGCCACAATACAGATACGTTCATCACAGAGCACCTGGAAAACATGGAGAGTGAAGTCTGGTGGATTTTATTTGAGGAAGAGACTTGGAGATTGAGGGTCGGCTCGCTGGCCAAGTGGTTACGGTGCTAGACTCTGAAACCGCCTGGCCGGCCGCACACGGGTTCGAATCCCGGGGCCGTCACCAACAAGCCTTATGGCAGTCAAAACAGAAGTGTGACCTACTGGCTGATGGTCGTTAAATAATATGCCCTGAACATCAGATGGAGTGACTTGGAACTTGTTCCATGATATGCCTTATGGCAAGCACCATTCGTGATTGGGACCCGGCGAAGTCTTAATCCGAGTGAGACAACCCAACAATAAAAAATAAAAATAAAAAAAATAATAGAAAGAACAAAAACATTGCCCATATTTTCATTACCCACTGAGAACTGGTTTGGTATCCAAATGGCGCTTATAGTGGCATAAAAACGGAATAAATTTGAATTTTTCATTTGACATCACCACGAGAGTAAAGTTTGATTGATTATTAAACAGTGGAAACAGAAGAGAAATACTCTGGCCAATAAATCCAAGGGTCAAGATGATCGAAAAAATGAAGTTCAACCAACCTTGACACTGAACACGGCTATCCGACCGCGGTACACAAACTTCATCGGTTCCACGGCCAACACGGTGGCGATAATATCGTCCGCATTATGGTATCGGCCCGACACGCGCATCAGACCCGTACGACTGCCGCACACGAATACCAGACCACCCTGTAATGAAACGTTGAAACAATCACCATCCAGTAAACACATTAAAACGTAAAACAGTGAAAAAGTACGAATACCAGACCACCCTGTAATGAGACGGTAAAAAGTTTTGATATCTAAAAACAATGAAAATGAGAACCGGGAAATACAGGGGAGCCAATAAGTTTAGTTTGGGGTTTTCATCGTTTCCGTGGTTCATTATACCATTACTTTCTGCCGGTATTACTGAGCCACACGTTCGTAAGAACTTTACGGTATTCTTTATATTAAAATTACTGGTTCACTCAAAGAAATGACGAAGCCGCAGAGAGAGCGAACAAATGTATAAACACATTAGAAACAGTTTGTGAATGGAACGATTACGATTGCTCTGTTTTCGAAAACGACTCCGTAACTTACTGAGCTGAGACACAAACCACAAACGATATTTACAGGAAAATTTCAACTCGTAATCTGAAAATAAATTATCAATATATTTTTATTTATTATCAACGATCAACTAACGGGGCCGAGGAAACCGACGAGTCCGCTCCTGACGTACTGGACGGCACCCAACGGTCGGTCGTCGGCGCCGAGCGGCTCAACCTGGAAAAATCTCATTTTAAAACTAAATAAAGTAAAACAAACCAATAAAATATAAAAATACAAACAATTAAAAATACATGACAATAAAAACTGATAAAATTCCCACTTTAGAATTGAATGAGTGAAAACTTGAGGTAATTCTAAATTTAAAAGGACCAACATCCAATCAGTCGAAAAACGCGTGATTATTATTTTGATTCCCTTCTGCGATCAATCAATGCATACACTAGCGGATGAAATTCCCCCCTCTTTGGTGTTTTGAAAAAGTTGAATTTGTTCCCTGAGGTACAAGTAAAATGGCCTGAAACTGCCGATTCCCCCCTCTTTGACGAAATTCCCCTCCCTTTGGTTGGAGGTTTAGCTAGTCGGCCAGTGAATGGATGCTACGATCCAGCGACAACCAGTCAACGGAACAGTACACACCAAACAGTTCACGTTTCACGCAATATACTTCTCTATGTCATATCTCCAAAACATAATGTCATATCCATTTCATAAGTGCCTAAAAAGCATTATTAAAAAACCTATTATCAAAACAAAGCTTATCAGGAGACCTACAAAGATTGAAGGAAATAAAAATGATAGTACTAGAAGATTACGGATGACTTAATATTTTATATCAGAGATCACATACTTGCTTTTTTATCGGAGTTCAGATACATGTTATTTTGTATCGGAACATACAGAATTGTTATTTTATATCGGAGGCCACAGACTTGTTATTTTGTATCGGAACATACAGACTTGTTATTTTGTATCGGAATATACAGACTTGTTATTTTTTATCGGAGTTCAGATACTTGTTATTTTGTATCGGAGTTCAGATACTTGTTATTTTGTATCGGAGTTCAGATACTTGTTATTTTGTATCGGAGATTAGAGACTTGTTATTTTATATCGGAGAAAAAGATGCGAGAACCTTGAACGTATGATTCGACAGTCCATCCAATCCAAAGTAGGACGACGCCGTTGAATGGCTATAAACGCAGATCTCGCCGATTTCATCCGCCTTACAGAGCCGTGGCGGACCGTTCAGCCGCACGACGATCACCACCGCTGGAAATGAAGCAAAAATAATTGAAATTTAATTTTTTTTTATTTATATTATTAAATATAAATATATCTTTGTCACCAGTCTAGTCTAGTGCGCCAGCCTAAAAAACTTATGGTTCTGCGTCGAAACCTGACTTCAGACACATACCCTCCATGACCCTCTTTTTTTAGGTTTTCTGCCGTTGCCCGTCAGTTTATTCAACGTTCTCTTCGAAAACACCACCCAATTCTGATATGGTATTAGTGCACCTGGATGGCTTCAGTGAAAGAGAAATTATCCAAAAACGCTTATCAGCGAATCGGCGATTTTGACAAATTATCGACTCGCATTATTGTGCCTTGACGACCAGTGATGACGAAAACCCCATTCACATAAAAAAAAAACATGAAAAGTATATCGCGAGTTGCAACTTACCTCCCGGCAGCACCTGACCCGCGTCCTGCAGGGTCAACGATGTCAGACTGTTCTCATTGTCCACCCTCACCACACCATGGGATAGGGCCGACATGGACAGCACACCGCGACCCGAGTTGCCCACGCCCGAGCGGCCGGCGCGACGAATGCAGACCTGAAAATCGCGGTTATATATTGGCAGTGGAAACAGAATCTTGTGTAGAAATCTAAAACTAGTCAAACAAAACATCTACCTCCTACCTAAGTTTGTGAAAAATGTTTTACATTTGGTATTGTAGTAAACGACCAAAAACAAAAAAAATTACGTTGCGTTGGGTTGTGGGTGTGCGTTCGGGGAAAAAAATTCCTTCCTTAAAAAATATATATATATCACGAATATGGAATATAAAATAAATTGGCATATTTTTTGATATCCCAAACCCTGCCTTCTACGATCCTACGACAACCATTCAACAGAAGAGTATCCGCTAAACGGTTCACGTTTCAAGCAACATATATTGCTATGTCACATCTCCA
This sequence comes from Daptonema setosum, assembly GCA_964036265.1. Lineage (NCBI taxonomy): Eukaryota > Metazoa > Nematoda > Chromadorea > Monhysterida > Xyalidae > Daptonema > Daptonema setosum. The sequence continues at coordinate 27,740,504 of OZ038443.1, forward strand.
TATCAATAATATTTCATTCGGGTTCAGCGAATCGGTATGTGTAAACATCCATAAATAACAAAAAAAACGCACAAAAACCAAAATATATTCAGATCAGTATCTCTAACGTTGGATTGAAGGCTTGTTTATGAGGAAACTCACGAGTTGTTCATGCAAGCACACATTTCATTCACACATTCTACATGGATTCTTATATCACGGGCATCATTAATAATTCTGTGATAAATTTTTTATAATTAATACAACAAATTGATTGAATAAATGACCAACGGTCAATGTTTCACTGCTGGCCGCGCATGGACACAACGCGTCCGGTCGGAGACCGACCGATTGGAATGTTTGCACAAACTGATCACATGATGATAGCGACCCTGACGTGGAGAAAAAAACATAAAAACAATAAACTATACATAATTATATGAACAACAAAAAAATAATTATATAAATAAAAACTTATAAATTATTTTCAGACATTACAGATCAGGGCCCTTCTTTACGATATCACTGACTGATTAACTAACTCATTGACTGACTGACTGGTTGATTGACTGACTGACTGTCTGCCTGTCTGATTGTCTGTCTGACAGACCAACTGACTGATTGACCGACTGACAAACATTGATTAGCCACCAAAAGCATTCATAATGAAGCTAGATTGACTGACTGACTGGCAGACCGCCTGACATATTGACTGCCTAACATGGATTAGCGCCATCAGCAACCAAAAGCACCCGTAATGAAGCCAGATTGATGTCCTGGACGTGTTTCGTGGCCAGCATGCCCCAGTGGAGATCGCGCGATTTGACCAACGCCACGGCAGCCTGTGTGAGTGATTTACTGACTGACTGACTGACATACATACATATTGACAGAACTGACTGATTGACGTATTGACTAACAACCTACTGCCTGACACATGGACTCATTGACTTGTTGGCAAGTTTACTTGCTGCTAACTGGCTGACTGACTGACATATTGACTGACAAACAAACCTGACTGTAAAATCTTATACACAGTACAAAATGGGTTTAGTTATTTACGGGAAGCCAACCTTAAACTTGCTGACCATGAGCATCCAAGAGGACGGGTTGATCTTCATTAGTGCATACGGAATGTAGATCACTTGCATCCCGTTGAGGACCGACTGAAAATGAAAAAAAAACATTTTCTAATGTTTTTTATAGACAAATGAAACGTACTGTCAACCAACAATGCATGCCCGAACACTAGCGGAAGAGAAGGGGTGGGGAAAGTGGAATCGCCCCTCTTTGATGGTTTCAAGAAGTGGAATTTGTTCTCTCTAAGGTGTAGGTAAAATGGCCTTCTTCTTGCTGATTCCCCCCTCTTTAACGAAATTCCCCTCCCTATAGAGGATAAGCTCGTCCGCCAATGTGCCCGAAATGGTGACTGGCCAAAAAATGAGAAAAAAAACAATTTCTCTCAAGTCAAACCTATAAGCATCTAAAGCGGGAGTTATACCTCAGCGCACGGCACACGGAGCACGCGTGCTCTGCACTGAGTTCGGCGCACGTGCGCAGCGCACCTTTCTATAAAAGACAGGCTGGTGCGCTGGCGCGCGTGCGCCGGAAGTATAACCACTTTGGCGCACCCAGAGCGTGCGCCGTGCGCCGAAGTATAACTTCCGCTTAAAGTAAACGAACCGCAAGAACGGCGTGCCAGAGTCCTGTCTCTCGTTTGAAATCCAATACACACACGGCCACCTCATCTGGAAAAAAACACTCTCTTATCAATATGAAAAACACCTTTTTGATACGTTATTAGTTTTTCTGACTTCCAGTATTGAAAATCCACAGTAAAAAAACGCCAGTAATAAAGAAGTCCCATAAAAAATTACTTCAGTGATGAAGAAGTCCCCAAATGAAGTAAAAAAATATCCCAGTTGAAAGTGGTGGAACAAACTCTCTCTATAGGCACAGGCGGCACTCAACGCCCGACAATGCGCCATCATCGACGTTCTCGTCACGCACACGCCCTTCACGCTGCCCTCGTTGTTGCAGGCATACTGGAAAATATAATAAAATGGATTGAAAAATTATTTAGAGAACACAATTTTTTAGATTAGACGAGATCGAGAATACTAAAGAACAAAATGGTCAAAACTTATAGTAACGACATATAGCCAATCCAGCGTTATCTGAATACTCAGAAACTGTTTGGCGCGCAATTTGAATTCAAATAAGCTTATGGCACGGCGCGTGTGCAGATTTTTTTTGACTTTTTTCTTTTTCTTACATGAGTCTACAAAATTGAAATTTATCAAGTTATTATAATAAAACCAAAAATTAAAATTAAAATAAAAAACCAACTTCAACATAGGCCGTTGTGTCGTCCGTTAACCGAGGCGGTGCCTTCCAATCTTTGGGTGGTTTGGGCAGGTGTTCGGTCACCACCCAGTTGAGTCGGGGCCAGCCCTAGAATATAATCAAAAACTGCTATAAAAACAAACCATAAAACCAAACAATGTAAATTATATGATATTAAATTACAAAAAAAATCGAATAAAATCAATAATAATAAAATAAGAAATCAAATAAAATCAATCAATAATTTTATGAAATCAATTAAATTATATGATATTAGATCGTGTATCTCTTCATATAATAATGATCTCTCTCCAACATTAATACTTACAAGTTACAACAGTATTTTTTTTAATGATTTACGGCGAATATCGGAGCACCATGTCTCTAACAAGAACCATTGTCATTTGTCCGTGACTAATACTTACAGTCGGATTCAACTTTCCTACAGAGCAACTACTCAGAAACTAGTAGGACTGAGTCTGCTTAACTACAAAAATTAATTCTGTAAAACTGTTCTCCAAGCGCATTGATTCAAGTATAGCTTACCAGCAGATGAAGGAGGAGAGAAAAGGTGGATTTTGAAGTACATTTTGTTAACCAAAGTGAGAGTACAATTTCCCCTATTTTAGAATTTTTCCCTCCTTTTGGTGGATTGGTTCGTCCGCCAGTGGTTTAGCTCTCACCAACCTTGAAATGTTCCACAGCGCCAGTACTGTGAGCTTTAGGCAAACCCTTCAGGCAAATATCAGAAGTCAATGCCACTCGGACCGATAAACTGCCGAGTAAAAAGCCCAATTGTTGAATGCCGGCGTCCTGAAAATTAGATCCATAAAACCATAAAGCAAACAAGAACAACAACGCCACACCCACAACCACCATCACTAACACCAAAAACCAACAACAACAACAACAACAACAACAACAACAACAACAACCATTAACAAAAACACCACCTACACCACCACCACCACCAACAACAGCAACAACAACAAAAACAACAACAAAAACAACAACAACAGCAACAACAACAACAACAACAACAACAACAACAACAACAACAACAACAACCAACATTTTTCGACACGGGCACATCAATAGGCACCGGCACAATACCGGCGAATAAGCAACCATAAAAAGCGACACAAAAGTTGAGCGGATCATTATTGGGGTAGACGAGCGCAACGCGATCACCCACGGACAGCTGCGGCACCTGTTGCATCTTGCCCGTTTGCGCGTTCGCAACCTGACAAAGTTCGAAACCCTGTTTACATGATTTCGAGAATAAGATTTCGTACAGAAAAAACTAATAGAGTTCCCAAAAGTTTAACTTTTACATAAGTATCGTTGTTCCATTTCGCTGCTAAATCGGCCATATTCGGTCATATTTATCGTTGATAAGTTGCAAAATCGAAAAATCACAATTTTGTTCGTATTGCAAAATCGTGCAATTTAGCGACTTTTCGCGATAAATCGTAAATAAGTATGAATAGCGATAAATGAATGAAATAAATTCACTTCCTCCATGTTTACAGGTTGGAGGGGATTTTTTCCTGATGATAAATTTCGGATATAAAAAGGTACGAACCGGATGCGTGAGCCGATGCAGGAGTAGATGGGCCAGTTTGGAAGCTCGATTCAGCAGTTTACCTGAATTGATTAAAAAAATTGTTAAACCCAAGTAAACAGTAAATAACCAGACGATGTTCCAGTTCATATTTATCATGTCATTTGAAAAAACTGGAACGCGCGCCAGGAACGGATTTGATTTCAAATTGCGCGCCAAAACCTTCCTGAGTAAAAAGAAATCAATGGATAAGCTACCAACCGTAAGTCAACGATATGGCGGGTCGGCCCTGCTGGTCAAGTACGGTGGCCACGGGCAGTTTACTAGTGGCGGGTGAAGTACCGAATTTTAACAGGGCCGCATCCAGCGAGCGTGGTCGATCATCCGCCACCTGTCAAAAAGATAATAAAGTATTTACAAACAGTAAACACCAACAAACCTGCGAAAATGCGTTAGTTAATAAGGTTTCAGACTGAACCACTAGAGAACGAGAGGGGGATTGTAATTCCACCCTTTTTGATTGTATGTATAAAACTTGAATTTCGTTCTCAATTAGTAGGTAACACAACATACCTCCAAACTACAATTTTTTTTACGAACCTGTACGCTCTCGCCGCGCGCCGGGTTGATGAGCGCACCCTCGGGTCGGGGTGCGCGCGGATCGGGCGTCGTAGCGAGCGCCTCCAACTCCGCATCATCATCATTGTAATACTCCGCGAGCGGCTTCTTGCGAGGTCGCTGCAGAACAACGCATTGTCATCATAACAACAACAACAACAAAAAAAAAAAATTCGACGAAGCGTGAAACAAATTATCAGCAGAATTTCATTGCGATAACGTCTATGACAAAATGTAGAAAACCCTTATTTTCAAGCCAATTTTCTGAAATTATTATGAAGCACAGACTTTCAAGCACAATGATCGTTCTGCAGTACTCAACTCTTTAATAGAACACATTTTCAAAAATAACAAATGGATAACAATAAAATCAATTTTAACCTGCAGCGTATGAAGGAGCTGTTGTATTTTGACGGACACTTTCGGGGGTTTGATGAGTGCGTTGGCGTAGTCACCAACTTGGATCACGCTGATCCCGACCTGAGTACGCGTGGGTGTCGTCGTCGTCTGCGGGACGGAAGTGGTGCCCTGAAACCATAAAAGCACATTATATTCGGCATATCTTAAAACCGCAGCGTAAATCCTTGAAACCAGAGGCGGGCCGCAGAGGGGGGGGGGGTAGAGGGGTTTACCCCCCCCCCCCCCACTTTCCAGGGTCGGCGGGTAGCCTACCCCCTCCCCCCTACTCGAAATTTTAAGAAAATCGGCCTCAAAACCTCGATTTTGAGGCTCATTTTTCAAAATTTTCTGGCTGTGAGAATTTTTTTTCGAAGAAACACGTTTTCTGAATCAATTTTTTTGGTTAAAACCTGAAAAAACCGGTATATGTGATGTTTATACCCTATAATAAAACATTTTTTAGCAAAAACAAGCAAAAAACAAGTGTTTTTTTGCGAACCCCCCCCCCCCCCACTTTTCGGACAGGTCGGGTAGGATAGGATTTTCCGTCGGCTACCCCCCCCCCCCCACCCCCTGCAAAACGCAAAAAAACTCGGCCCACCCCTGCTTGAAATTATTGTTTTCATTGAAAATTGTCCAAAATAGTGTTAGGTCAGAGACAATAAAGATTACAGTGTACTTTTTCTGAGACTACTTTATTCCAGTCATCAAGACACACTAATATCATATCAGAATGGTGTTTCCGTAGTGGCAACTAGGGATGGGCACCGGGACAAAAAAACCGGGACTGGGACAACCGGGACCGGGACCGGGACTGGTCCCGGTCCCGTCTCGGTCCCGGTTATTTTCAAAAATCAAAGTCCCGGTCCCGTCCCGGTCTCGGTTATTTTCAAAAATCAAAGTCCCGGTCCCGTCCCGGTCCCGGTTTTTTTCAAAATTCAAAGTCCCGGTCCCGTCCCGGTCCCGGTTTCTTAAAGTCCCGAAGTCCCCGGGACTTCAAACCGGGACTTCTGTGTTACAATAAAAGGCGAGGTAAATCAGTTTTTTATGTACATATTAGCATTTTTGTTGTTTTTTAATTTTTTTTGTTGTTTTTTGTTGTTTTGGAATTGGTGAAATGAGTTTAAGAACCACACAACACAACAGATAACGTAAAATGAAGAAAATAAATCACTCACTCGCCCACTACACCAAAGTCCCGGTTTTTTTTCTCGAGAATTTGCCTTGCTGTCCCGACTTTTATACCGGGACTTTGCCCTGCTGTCCCGGTTTTTTTCATCGGGACACCCCCTTGCTGTCCCGGATGTCAGTCCCGGTCCCGGTAAAAAAAGTCCCGGTCCCGTCCCGGTCCCGTCCCGGTCCCGGTTTTCTCCAAAAATCAAAATCCCGGTCCCGTCCCGGTCCCGGTTTTTTTCAAAATTCAAAGTCCCGGTCTCGTCCCGGTCCCGGTTTTTTCCAAAAATCAAAGTCCCGGTCCCGTCCCGGTCCCGGTTTTTATCAAAAATCAAAGTCCCGGTCCCGTCCCGGTCCCGGTTTTTCTGTCCCGGTGCCCATCCCTAGTGGCAACTGGCCAGAGAAATTTGACCAAACTCACAGGCAACTGCAGAACCCCCAGAGCATAGAGGACCACAAGTTTCAGAGGCTGGCACCCTCCGACACATTTCCTAGAACTGGAACTTTCGTGTTTCGCCGATTATTTGCGTACACAGCAACTTCCTTATCACCATCATCCGAGAGTTGAACTCTCAACCTCCCGCTTCCCAGACTAACACGCTACCCATTGAGCTTACCTGCGGCGGCGTATTGGCGTACACAACGACATCCTTATCCTCCTCATCATCGATGGTGAATTTGGGCGTGGGTGGCAGCGGTGCGTCCGCCTTGTCCTCCGAGCCCACAGTCATCCGCTTATCCGCACTCTCATTCGCCTCCAGTCGGATTTGAGCGCATGAGGTGCGTACCTTGGATTGATCCTGTAAAGAGTGGTGGAAAATTGTGATGATAATTTAAAAAAATGGGTATAAAGAAACAAGAGAACACTTGACTTGGATATGAAAAAAAATCAAATCAAGTGATTCCGTGGGATAATGCTTTATTACACAATTTAACCCTTTTTAAACCACCTAAAATCACTTGATGCCAAACAAAAGGGTGTTTATAGAATGTAAAACCACGTCAAAAGTCTGATAACAAAAAATATTCTTCTAGAAAAGTTATTCTTCTAGTTATTTCAAGTCTGCGCTTCAATGCATAAAAATAAATAAGTCTAAAAATTGTGAAGTCCCCTCTTCGAAGCAGTTTCATTTTGTCTGAGCAGAGCAATTTGATATCCCGCCCAGTGAAGTGAACAGTAATTGTTTAATAATTTATTGACCGAGTAAACATTACAGACGGGGACGGGGTAACATATGAATTAGCCTCTTCAGACTGTAAATATGCCTGTCACATATAAGTAGCACTATACGTATTTTGCGCGAATTTTCGTCAGTCTGTCACAACGTCGTTCGCTTCAGTTCAGTTATAGTTCATCCAGGGTTGATTGTCTCCTCCAAAAAGGGTTTTAGCGCGAAATTTGAATAAAACACCGACTCTGCTTCTCCTGGTGCATTTTCAAATTTCGAAAAAATCCGAACTTTATTAACAAGATATCTTGAACAAGCTATATTTTGCGCAACTTTTTATCAGACTGTTTACGACGCCTTCCGCTTCAGTTGGCAACAAATAACAATATAATAATCCTGTCTTCTAGTATTAAAAACTTGCCGCGATACTGGACACCAGAATTAATTCGGTTGATACACACAAACTGCATTCCTAAACCGGTCGGAGCCACTGGCCGACGAGCTAATATACTAAAGGGAGCGGAATTTCGTCTAAGAGGGGGAATCAGCATTTTCCTAGCTATTTTACCTACACCTTAAGGAACAAATTCTACTTTTAGAGAACGCCAAAGAGGGGGGAATTCCACTTTTCCCACCCCTTCTCGTCCGCTAATGGAGCAATTTTAAGATGAAAGCTCGATCGAAAAACTTTCGACAGTCCCATGCGACACTGGCGGGTGAGTCAAACCTCCAAAGGGAAGGGTCTTCTGTCAAAGAGGGGGAATTGGTAATTTTGAGGCCATTTTACCTACACCTACCTTAAAGAAAAGATATACTTTTTGAAACAACCAAACATAGGGGAATTCCACTTTTACCTACCCTTCTCGTCAGTACAATGCGATACGGAAAATTTTGCATAGTCCGTTAGCGCGTTCTTTACACGCGCACGACCGGCCCAGTCGAGCGGATGACATGATGATTACTCACACTAACGGACGAGAAGGGGTGATGGGGAAAATAAAAAATCCCCCTCTTCGGTGGTTTCAAAAAACGTAATTGGTTCTTCAATTCAAGGTGCAGGTGAAACAGCCTGAAAACTGCCGATTCCCACCTTTTTAACGAAATTCCCCTCCCTTTGGAGTGGAGGTTTAGCTCGTCCGCTGGTGATTACTCCTACTAGTCAATCAAAAAGAAATTTTAGATATGCACCATATTTGCTGTATGGTTAATTTCTGAACAAAACCAACAAACTTTTGAACTTCTACAAGATAAATTAATCCTAGTCTCAATCATTCAATCAGCTAGTTCTTTAAAATTAGGAAAAAAAACAAAGATTCAAAAAAGTTGAGAATAAGTTTTGTGGAGATTTACTCACAAATGCAAACAAATCCGAACCGACTAAAATATGAGAATGTCTTTCTTTCTCATCCGCCATCTAATCCAACCAACAGATTGAACTGTAACGGTATTACAATAGTAATCGAATTATGAATAAACTGCGGATGTTGCAACAACTGATGGAAAAGGCGGATTAGTGGGATTCCCCTTCGGGATAACACTGGTGAGGGTAAAACGAGTTAGACCTCGAAAGAGAGGGAACTACAAAACCAGAAATCAGCCGTCATTAATGAACAAATAAAACGTTCTAAAATCGCCCAAAAGAGAGGAATTTCTTTTTTCCCTCCCTTCTCTTGCAACTAATGAAAAAGAGTGGATCAGCTAGATTCATCATCCTTGATAGATATAAAACGGATGTTTCTTCGATAAAAAGTATTACTTGAGATCTGCCCGTATTTACCCGTTTTTTTACAAATGTTCCCATCCGCCACTGAGGCGCTGCAACACGATTTTACGACCCCACCCGAGAAGAGAATCCAACCAGCACCACACTAGCGAACGACAAGGGGAGGGTAAAGTGTAATTCCCCTCTCTTTGGCGTTTTCAAAAAGTAGAATTTGTTCTACAAGTCGTAGGTTAAACGGTATGAAAACTGCCAATTCCCCCCTCTCTTGGGCAAAATTTCCCTCCCTTTGGAGGATTAGCTCATCCGCCAGTGCAGCACCACCAACAGTCCAACAAACTGCCGAATTTCATTGAGAGAAAATCAATGTCAAGACAAGTTTGTCCAGGATGTGGTAATCTTCATCCGGTTAAGTACTGCGAATTTGTTCGAAACAAATTTCTAAACAGATTTTTTGTTAACCGTAAAAAATTTAGAGCCAAGATGTATTACTGAGTTTTATGACTATGACTATGATAGAATTCTCTAGCAAATATATGACAAGACAACTATATGACAATCATCAGATAATAGGAAATGAACATTTTTGCATTGCATTAAGTCAAGATGCAGTCATACGAACAGAGTAAAAAGGTAAGTTTTCAACTAATATTAATAGGTATGGCTAGCAGGTGATTCAAACAGAGAAATTCCCACAAATACTGCAATAAAACTGTCATCATGGTGTGGTCAACATCGTGATTCATAATATGTACATATGTACGTAGGTAATGCGCATGACTTTTGACTTGAGTCTGACTGACGGAATGGCAGTACATGGACACACTCACCTGAATATTGTATTTCAAAACATGAAGGCATCCAAAAATAATCGAAATATCACAAATAATAGTAACAAAATGATCCTAAATACCCCCAACACTCACCTGAACATTGCATGTAAAAAAACAAAGGAATCTAAAATAAAATAATAAAAAAATCCCAGAACCCAAGAAAAATTTAAAAAAAGAACAAAAAATTCACACAAAACTAAAAATTTAAAAAAAATTCTAAAATACTCACCTGAATATTGCAAGTAACACTGGTATTTTGATTATTTTTTTGAATTCCTTTGTTTTTTTAAATACAATATTCAGGTGCGTGAGTGTATAGTATATTGGGGGAATTTGAAGAAAATCAGCAAAAAAAACAAATAAAAACTCACCTGAATATTGCAAGTAACACTGGTATTGGTCACGTCGGGCGGCTGCTGACGGGTGGTCGCGGCGGTCGAGCTGCTGCGGGGTTGCTGCGTCTTACCGCCGTTCTGGTGGCTAGTCGTAACGTCTGCAAGTAATAATTAATTATCAAATTATCAATAATATGATCACTGTTAACTGAATTTCTTTCATAATGTTGAAAGGAATTGGTATGAAAAGTTATCATATTATAATAGTGCAAACTTGATTAGGATGAGCACAGCGAAACGCGCGATTGTTAAACTATTCATAGAAGGTAGAGTGCGTCAACAGAAGGCCGACCTATATTAACCAGGTAATGATCAGATTAATGACGGAAATACAGTTATTACTTATCACAATAATGATGAAAAATTGAAACTTTTGTGGAAATGAGAAAAGCACACTGTAAATGAAATAAAAATCTACATTTCAGGCACTAAAATCTGTTTATGCAGTAAAGTAAAACTAATGTCGAGCCCCGATCACATCTGTGGGCCAAACATGAAGAAGATTTATGATACAATGAAATTCATTTTATAGTGGCAGAGGAAGGAAGTGGAAGAAATTGGAACAGTCGTGATTCATAACATCGAAATTGCCACACAGAATCGAAATAAATTTCGGCTTGACGATGGGAATAAATATCGGTTTCAGAAATCGAAGTAAATGCTGGCTTGAGGAACCGCAATCTGTAAAATTATCTTTCACGCTCACGCAGCTCATATCAAAAGACAGCACAGATATATAGAAAAAGAGAATGGAATGAGAAAATGGGAAAGATAAAAGACTTAATATAAGTTTCACTCAGTTCAGTTATCACAATATGAGTTTTCATTGAAACAGTTTAGACTGGAATGAAAGTTCACTGAAAGGGATGCCTTAAATAAAGTATTATACTGCGAAAGAACTGGCATTAGAGATAAACTAGGACAATTTCATAGTCATCCTGAGAAAGCATTGAACTTATTGTTGTATAACTTTAGGGGAATACGGAATAGTAAATTGGTAGAGAGCCGAAAAATTGAAAATAAATTTTTTCTTGTTCCAAAGTTGTGCAACAAAAAAACTCTTTTTGGCTTTATCAAGATAAAGATTAACGCGGAAGTTAAAAAAATATATATTTGAACAAGAAGCACTTCGTGGAAAAATCACCATGGTTCAGCGATTGTCGTCCCCGTCGCGGTAGCAGAGCTACAGATAATTATTTGTACTTGTTTGTACTTGTGTCGAGTACTTTTAAACCGCTCAGGTATAACTCTTCGAAACAATTTTGCGGTGACAAAATTTAAAGAAATTCACAAGAAAATTGTCTCCATACATATGTTTTCTCTGTTGTAAATAACCATTTATGAAATCTGTTGTAAAAAACCATATATACAAGAAGACATCACTGGCGGACGACGCTATTTTACTTACACCTTTATACTTTAAAGTTTTTGAAACCGCCGAAGAGAGGGAATTCCACTTTTCCCGCCCCCTTCTCGCCAGCCAGTGGTAGACGTATAATACATACATTAATGGTACATACTGACTTTTTTACTTGGACTGGACTTCTATATTAACTGAAGCCATCGAGGCACACTAATACCATATCAGAATGGTGTTTTCGCAGTGACACTAGACGGGCAATGGCAGAAACCCCAGAGCAACGCGTCAGGATGAAAAGATACAGAAGATAAAAACCAAAATAACTCCCTTCCTAACCAGGTCTCGAGCCCATCCGACCCGGCGTGGGCGTATCACCGCCGCCCGTCGTCGTGCTCTCGTCATCCGTCGATGAGTCTGAAAATAACGAAAACAAATTCTATTAATATCTCATACTGTTCTCAATTGATAAGGGCGCTGAATCACTGGGCGGACGAGTCAAACCTCCAAAGGGGGAGGGGAATATCGCCGAAGAGAGGGGAATTGGCAATTTTAAAGCCGTTTTACCTACACCTTAGAGAACAAAATCCACTCTTTGAAACGGTCAAATAGGGGGGAATTATACTTTTCCCTCCCCTTCTCGTTTGCTAGTGGGCTGAATTGAACTTTGTGTGCCAGCTGCCAGTTATCTCTTGTCGAGAATAACATAATCCAGAGAAGTCCACGTGCGGCCACTAGCGAACCAGAAAGGGTGGGAAAAGTGGAATTCCCCCCCCGTCTTTGGCGGTTTCTAAATGTAAAATTTGTTCCTTAAGAGGTAGGTAAAAAGGCCAAATTTTCGCCAATTCCCCCCTCTTTGGGAATATTCCCCCGTCCGCTAGTGAGTGCGGCAGGCGCACGCACGGAACGCGATGATTGAAAAAAAACATTGAAAATCAAGGGGCTCATTCAAATTCAGCGAAAAAAACCTACTCTCATATTTAGGAAAATCTTTTAGTGCAAACCATATCAATCAAAATTGATTCCGAGTATCCTAACTGGCTATCTCGGTACCTCAATGTAACCACAACCAGTTGCAAACTAAGTCGTTTATTAATTTATGAAACGGAAACAGCAAACATACACGCAGACGGAGAACAAACGGTCGTTTTGAAAAACGAATCACACGATAATTTGGAAAAAAATCCGTTCACATTCTATACAAACTCCAAAAATTCACACACGACAAACAAACAAAAACACAATGAATCAAACTTAGACTCACGCATGCGACAGAGTGTAGTGTATACTGATATTCATTAACAATTCAACAACAGTGGTGTGATGTGTGCTCATTATTAGTAAAAAAACTCGAGTAACTGCAAGTCAAACAACAACAACAAAACAACTAAGGTCACACGTTGAGAATGAAACATCATTTTGCGAACCCTCCTGTTTCGAAAGGCGCTTGGTTTTCAGCTTCGGCGTCAGCCGGGACAAACTCAGGGTAAAGCCTGCGACAGACGAAGAGAAGGACACATTAGAAGGGTACCGGAAAGGACGAGGGTAAAATCTCTAGTGAATCCCGCGACCACTAGCGGACGAGAAGGGGAGAGGGGAATTCCCCCTTCTTTGGCTTTTTCAAAAACAAAGTTTGTTCCCGAAGTGCAGGTAAAATGGCCCGAAAACTGCCGATTCCCCCTCTTTGATGAAATTCCCTTCCCTTTAGAGGTTTCACTCGTCTGCCAGTGCGAGAAGGGTAAAGTGGAATTCACGTATTTTTGGCGGTTTCAAAACAAAAGTTTGTTCTCTGAGGTATATGTTAAAATGGCCCGAAAACTGCCAATTCCCCCTTCTTTGGTGAAATTCCCTTCCTTTTCGAGGATTAGCTCGTCCGCCAGTGTGCGGGATAAGAGCGAACTACAAATGCCTGTTGGTCGTGAAAAAATTACGAATTATATGAAAAAAATCAGTTTTTCTGTCCCGAATTATTAAGGAACCAGCACCCAGGGGCGATGACCTTTCAGTACATCGAATGGTGCCGGCACACGCACATCGGGGTTTTCGATATTCGACTCACGGTTTGAGTGAACGCACTTGACTTGGCGTACGTCACTATTAGAAATGTGTGGTCGGGGTGGGGCAGTGGGTCAGAAAACTAAATTTGAAAACCAGTTTTCGTATCTTTGGGAAAACTTCTTCTGTGCAGTGAATATCAATGGGAAGAACACTCCTATTCCGTCCGCGAAAAATCACCTTCCTAATCCCCAAAGAACTACATAAAAAAACTTGCATAAAATCAACATCGCAATACCAATAAGTGAGAATGCTAAATAGACAGGAGAAAGATGAGGGACAGAGAAAAGGAAAAGACAAATAGCCCACAACTATAGCTATCACCACCACTACGTGATAAGAGAAAACATCTAAAACATATTGATAGACCGCATTCTAATGCTCCATCATTGCTTAATCCCGCCAACCAGTCAATTTCTGTTACCTTTGTAACATGAAAATTTTTGCCAAAAACAAACGCATTCAAATTTGGTCTCCTATAAACATTTTTTTACCATGACGTATAAAATATGAACCAACCACTCTTCACATCGACCGAACCCGATGCTTTGGATGGTTGACCGGGTCGTTTACTCGAGGTTCGCCGAATCGGCTGCAGGGCGGCGGCCTTTTCAGCCTTGGCCTGGTTGGCTGCCAACGCCTGTTGAACGGCTTCCGTTCGAATTTCTGAAAAATATTTAGAAAAAATATTATACAAGACGACGAAATATAGCAATCCATGTTCTCGGAAAAAAGCTTGCTGCAAGTTTCCTTCTTGGTCCCTCGGATCAAGCTATTCAACCAGCAATTGTAAATTTGTTTCATCGAAACTCAGAAGCGTTTGATTTTTTTATTATCCTTTTGTTGTTCTGTTTTAAGACGACCATTCCCGATTTGAATGAAGCAGAATCACCTCAGTCATACCAGAATGGTGATGCACCACAGCTCGAAAACTAGTAAAGCTCGAAAGCTGAAACAAACCCGAGTAAACTCACCATGATAAATGTGGTCTTTAACTTGAGCTGGAGGTGAGAATATCTTTGTATCTGGTGAAGGAAAATTATTATTTCCACCTGCTCGATTTTCAATCGCTTTTTATTTACTGTTTTTCTTCTATGTTGCATGTACCCATCGCAATTCATTTTGTTCTCACGTAAATCCAGTCTTATACTCGACTGATACAGCGACGATGCGAAGATGATGATCATTAGGATTAGTAATATATAAAAGAATCCTACTACTCACCCGAATGGTAGCGATTCTCCTCCTTGGTGTGTCGTCGATGCGCCCTTCTGGCTTGACGAGTACTTGGACTGGCGGCTGTGGATGTTTCAGAGACTGCAAGTGGATAAATAAAATAGTAATGGATTTAATAATACAAAATAAAATCAGTAGAGGCATCGAAATATACTAACATACTGAAAAGAGCAGAAGAAAAAAAATATAAATGTAATCTAAATTTTAATGTTTATATATAATAAAAAACAATAATAATAAATGAAATAATTATGAAACCAACCCAGCGCGCGGACCACATCGAGATGTTTCGATAGCAAAGCACGCGTTTTCTTCTCAAACCCCTTCTGCGTTATGTCGCCTGAAATGTAATGAAGTTCAAGATGGATTGTATTTTGGTATAATTAGCAAAGCAGCCAGACACCTTAAATTGGAAAACCCTCAAGATATTCACAATCACAACCTCAAATCATCATCAAGGCCCAACCTACAAAGGGATTGTAATTTCGTCAGAGAAAAGGAAAATTTGCGTTTTTTTGGGCCTTCCTTCCTACACCTCAGGTACCAAACAACACTTTTTAAACTTGCCAAAGAGATGGGGAATTCCACTTTCCCCCCTCTTCGCGTCTGCTAGTGAGGTCAGAGAACAGAGAATAATTTCTGTCCCGAATTATTAAGGAACCAGCACCCAGAGACGATGACCTTTCAGTACATCGAATGGTGCCGGCACACGCACATCGGGGTTTTCGATATTCGACGCACAGATTGAGTGAACGAACTGGGCTTGGCGTACGTCACTATTAGAAATGTGTGGTCGGGGCCATTGGCGGACAAGTCAAACTTCCAAAAAGGGGAATTTCGCTAAAGAGGGGGAAATTATCAGTTTTCAGGCCCTTTTATCTACACCTTAGGAACATTTCCTACTTTTTGAAAACGCCAAATAGGGGGAATTCCACTTTCCCACCCCTTCTCGTCCGCCTAGTGGCTGGAGCTACGCAACAACAAAAATTTCCTGAAACACTCATAACCTTCGGACAACTTCAACTGTAGAATGGAGAATTTATGTCAGCATATAAATTCTGAAACGCCCATAACCGGTATACCTTTTCTGCAACACCAAAAACCTGCAATGCAACACCAAATCTGCAACACCAGGACATAGGACAGGTTTTTGGTGTTGCAGAACAGGTATTCCGCCCATAACCTTCGGACAACTCCAACTGTAGAGTGGAGAGTTTGTTCCTGACGTCAGCCGGCAGTTTCTCCAGGTCAAGCTTCTCCAAAAGCGCCACCATGGAGCCACCGGCGGCGACCGCCTCAGCCATCACGAGTTGAGATTCCGGCCCTTCGAAGTGCCTGATTTTCTCCTGATTTTCTTCAGCACTTCAACAAATTATAAAACATTTTCTGAAATGAACTATGAAATGATAACTTTAATAAAATATATGGTACTTACAATTACAATTATTTCTTACTTCACGATTGTTTCAAGGACGGCTCTTGACATTCTTCACTACAGTTCGAAGGGGACAACAAGATTAACTCATTAAAGGGGAAGTTAGAGGAATAAAACGAATTTTCCCTATCGGGTATTTATCTCATTAAGGCGATTATTACGGTAATCGCGACCCGTCGACCGGTCGACGGGTCGACCGGTCGACGGGTCGCGATTACCGGTTTTCAGAAGGTTTTTGACAGCGAATCAAGGCGGAAAATAAAGAAGTGTGACCTTCTCAACAATCTATAACACGAATAATATAATAATTTAATCTAATTAGTGAATAAAACGTTGATTCATCACGCGTGCTTTTTAATTTTCCAAATTCAATTATTAACAGTCGATGCAGTTTTCGTCATGCAAATTTGTCGATGCACGCTTTCGTTGGGTTTCGTTCCGTAACGAACTGTTTTACATTCAAATGACAAATATTATTCGCGTATAGTTTTATAAAAATCATGAATTGTCAATGATTAAGTTCACTTATCTTTCACTCTAATCTAACCTAACCAGGGGTTTCTTGTTGCTCGAGAATTTTTTGGCGCGCAATTTCGATTCAAATCTGCTATTGGCGCGCGTTTGTAAAGCTCGTATGTTGTTTCTACAAACAAAAATATCACCCAAAACGTCTGATTATGAAACATCACTATCCTCAACTCTACACGGTTGGCACCATAGTTTAATACAGTTCATGGGGTGATGATGATTGATGTGCGTGTTAACACAGATTTTCTGATGTTTCATTATCAGACGTTTTGGGCAACATTTTTGCTTGCAGAAACAACATACCAGCTTCATAGTAATCTTTTTTTATGACTTTGGAATTTACGAACATATTGCTTATCGCCTTTGTGCTTAATGAATCTATAAATATAGTTCTCGATGACAAAAACCTTGACAAAGAAGCTATAACTTCAGCCTATAACCAGCAGAGTCACCTCACCATGATCATGGATATTTTTTATCAGAAACGTCTTTTAGCCATCAGCTGTTTAGTTGGCGGTATAACAGGGAGATATAGTTGTTTGTTTTAGACATCTCATGTTACTCAATGTATAATAATATAGGGAGTACGGTCCCAATATTTGTTTTAAGGAGTGAGTATTACTACTAAAGAAATCCTCACCAATAATAGTGCGAGCAATAGTAAGTCCCGTATGTTGTTTCTGCAAGCAGAAATTTAACCCAAAACGTCTAATAATGAAAAATCTCTAGCCTCAATTTTCTGTTGACACCATTGTTTATAACAATGTATAGCATGGGGTGTTGATGATTGATGTGCGTGTTAACACGTTTTATTATCAGACGTTTTTGGCAATATTTTTGCTTGCAGAAACACCAAACGGGCTTTACTCTGTCTTTTAAAAGACTACTTTTTGATATCCAATTTATCGAATTATTGAATTCATTTTCGTTCCAACAAATAAACTGATGTATAAATTGTAGCAAATGACAAATATGATAGTGGTGAGCCAAAGCGAGGTTGAGTGACGGGAATCAAATATACAGGGTGGTCCAAAAAAAATGACAACACTTTGAAGCTGAATAACTCTCGGCACAGAGATAAGATTTGATTGAAATTTTCAGGTATTATCAACAACATACTAACTTAGAAAAATATATAAAACCAAGCTGATCGGACAATCACAGCGGCCACCACGCATTAATGTTTGCAAAAATGGGTGTGGGTCAAAAACCGAGCGAACAATTAGGACATTGATTACACGTGATTTGTGAAACAATAAACTCAGTTATTTTAGCCTGTAATCAACCAAGAGTCTTTTTTACTTATTCTGAAACATTTGTAGTTTAAATTTTCCGAATTTTATTTTTCATTAGATAAAATCTTGTTTCAGAGGTGAAAACTGCGTGTATCTCCTTTTGACATTGAAAAAACGTTTAATTTGCTAATTTAAAATGAAAAAATAAAAACCAATTGAACAAAATGCTTAAAAACCATCGATAAAATTTATGTAAACGTGGAATTTTCACCATCGACTAGCAAAATCTAATGTTTCATTTATTACGTGCATATCATCCCTTGAATATGCATGCACGATTTAGGCGGTTTTTGACCCATGCGCATTTTCGCAAACATTAATGCGTGGTGGCCGCTGTGATTGTCCGATCACCTTGGTTTTATACATTTTTCTAAGTTAGTATGTTGGTGATAATACCTGAAAATTTCAATGAAATCAGATGCCTGTGCCGATAGTTATTCAGCTTCAAAGTGTTGTCATTTTTTTTGGACCACCCTGTAGTATAGTCGATCCAGGGTTTCTTGTTGGCCAAAAACTTTTTGCAGTTTGAATTGAAATCTGTTTTTGGCGCGCTTTCAAATTTTCTTCAAAAAATGTTTCTCATAACTTTTGGAACACATAGAAAACTGCGCTTAATTCATTGCATACGTGCGTAAGCGGCTCACAAAATGCATTTCTGGTAAGAGGAAACCCTGACCAAGCTATATGTGAGTGGAAAATTTGCCAAAAAAGAATGGTGACGGATTCTGCGTTCTCTGGCAAAGAGGAAATTAGGATAATGACACAGAAAAAGAAAATCGTATTAAAATATACGAATTTTATAAATATCGATGTAAAAATTAGATTTGAATGAAATGACATATAAATCATGTAAAAATCACAACATTGCTTTATATCACAATATGTGCGAAGCATTATCTATTATATCAACCAAGTGTTTAGATAAAGACGCGTGTAAACATTTTTGAGTATTTTTTTTTATAACAAGAAACGCTGGACAGGAAATACTAAAACTCCAAAAATTTTACAGTGTCACAGTTAACAAATTTCCAACCCAAATTTTCGTAAACTTCTACAAAACACGAATTTTGAATAGCATTCTAAGGTGGGTGAACCACTGGAATACAACCGCTGCGCGGGCCTGATGCGCTTGTCCTCGCTCTCGCTCGGACAAACCAGCCTCAAGATAGGATATCGGGATTTTAACGGACAGTAAAACTTCATATGGAATATATTTTTGGTGACAGAAAACTTTGGCGTTTAGAAAAAATTTAGGAAAATTTTTGGGGTTCGGAAATTTGCATCACATAGTCGATGATGAGTTTCTGCGATTATAAATTGTCCGGGAATCCGGTGCACCACTTGTTTTCTCAACTTCTCCCATGAAAAGTCGGAACTCGGTGCGGTATCAAAACGAAAAAATCGGTGCACAGCAGCACGGGTATCTCATTCGGCAAAAAGTCAACATCGAATTGACATTTTTATAAAAACTTTTCTAGGATGGAGTAAAAGGGAATGTGCGTGATTTGAAATCCAGTTTCTCAAAAAATTATAGCAAGAAACCTTAACCAAGCTTTAATCAATTGAAAATGCTTTACGCAACACCGAAAGCCCTACACCAAAGTTCAAAGATAAACATATAAACAAAAATTTCAATGCAGAATATAGAATGTTGAATGATTCAATCAAATTTTTACAAAAGTTTAATTGGAAGCAGTGCAACTGAGAATGGATGATTGTTTCAAATAAACTTATTCAAAGAAGAATCCGCGTTATCTTAACCGATGCGACCATATGTAGATCAAGGATTCAAATTCTGAACTTCTTACGGTAAAATTGCCGAGATTCTATATCATAAAGCACTTTCAATCGATCAGGTGAATAACTTTGAATCCCCGCAGGATTTGAAACATGTCTTGAAACTCACTGGCAAAAATAACGCAAATTCAAATCCAGTCGTCTTATCCTACATAGTATAGCCCATCCATGGTTTCTTGTTAGCCAAAAACTTTTTGGCGCGCAGTTTGAATTCCAATCTGATTTTGGCGCGCTTTCAAATTTTCGAGAAATGAAAATTCTTTTTCCCATAACGTTTGGACAAAATACGAAAATTGCGCTTGATTCATTGCTTACTGTATGTACGTGCGTAACACGAAAATTAGTTTTTGGTAACAAGAAACCCTGACCAAGATCTAATGAATGGCAAGTGCTAAAACAACATAAAAAGTTCAAGTCCTCGTATTCGTTTAAAAATCCCGCCGATTCGGTTTATGCGGCTCCTGGCAGGCGCGACATCGATTCTTCTCGTAGCTATGTTCCTCACAGATCAGAATGGTCTCGGCATCGGTTTTCTTCACGGCCACCGTCGACAGCTGCTTCGGTGGGTGGGTCGGCGTTTGTCGCGATAACTTGGTGTGCGCCAAACAACAATTGCAGACTGACGGGTCACCGGAGGCGAACAACCTAGAAAGTGTGAGTGAGTGAGTGAGTGAGTGAAAGAATGAGTGAGTGAATACTCGACTTCAATGATTCGTTGAATCCATTGAAGCGGCAGCTGCCATTGTAACGAGGTGGCCTGACGTGATGTGGGTGACTGAGTGAGTGAGTGAGTTATCAATAAACAATCAAATTTGATCTCATAATAAATTATTAACAATTCGTTGTTATTTGTTCATTTGACACGTTTTCTCGCATATGGAACCAAACAATATGATTAATAAAAATACCAATAACATAAATAAATAACAAAAAGGTAAGAAACACTCACTTGCTCGTCCGCCATACTTCGGGTGTATCGAGTTTCAGCTCGTGAGTGGAGGCTTGATGAACCAGACTGAAGCTCATGGCCACGTTTCTGTCCAGTACATAACTGAGCTCGATATCATCGTCGTCAGAGCCGAATGGCCGTAGCAGGTCTTGTCCGACCTATCGTTGGTCAGTCAGTCAGTCGGTCAGTCAGTCAGTCAGTCAGTCAGTCAGTCAGTCAGTCAGTCAGTCAGTCAGTCAGTCAGTCAGTCAGTCAGTCAGTCAGTCAGTCAGTCAGTCAGTCAGTCAGTCAGTCAGTCAGTCAGTCAGTCAGTCAGTCAGTCAGTCAGTCAGTCAGTCAGTCAGTCAGTCAGTCAGTCAGTCAGTCAGTCAGGTCAGTCAGTCAGTCAGTCAGTCAGTCAGTCAGTCAGTCAGTCAGTCAGTCAGTCAGTCAGTCAGTCAGTCAGTCAGTCAGTCAGTCAGTCAGTCAGTCAGTCAGTCAGTCAGTCAGTCAGTCAGTCAGTCAGTCAGTCAGTCAGTCAGTCAGTCAGTCAGTCAGTCATTCAGTCAATCAGTCAGTCAGTCAGTCATTCAGTCAGTCATTCAGTCAATCAGTCAGTCAGTCAGTCATTCAGTCAGTCAGTCAGTCAGTCAGTCAGTCAGTCACACAAACCATGAACTGTGTCCACCACCTGGTAGCGATCATGCTTACATAGAAACCGAGCAGGAATGTTAGCGGGAATTGTTTGGTGTATTCATCGAATAGAAGTGAGAGATTCTCGAATCGTGCTCTGCAGTGTGAGTGAGTGAGTGAGTGAGTGAGTGAGTGAGTGAGTGAGTGAGTGAGTGAGTGAGTGAGGTGAGTGAGTGAGTGAGTGAGTGAGTGAGTGCGTGCGTGAGTGAGTGAATGAGTGAGTGAGTGAGTAAGTGAGTGAGTGAGTGAGTGAATGAGTGCGTGAGTAAGTGAGTGAGTGAGTGAGTGAGTGAGTTAGTGAATGAGTGAATGAGTGAGTGAGTGAGTGAGTGAGTGAGTGAGTGAGTGAGTGAGTGAGTGAGTGAGTGAGTGAGTGAGTGAGTGAGTGAGTGAGTGAGTGAGTGAGTGAGGTATTAACTTGCTTTCGCCCTGAAGCACCATGTAAATCATTCGAGCGGCGTACCATAATATTAGAAATAGTAGTAACTCGACGCATATGGACTTCCAAATACTGCCCTTCCATCGAATAAATAACCTCCATCCCGGAGTATAGGAAATGGTCATTGTGAGAAAAGTTCTGTAATTAAGTACGTTTTAAATATTTAATTAAGCAAATTAAAATTACGATTTACTTATATACATTTTTTAATTAGCATTATCACTGACTGTCGTTATGGTTCTGCTTAACATTCCGACGTTTGTTTTGATGAATTTTTGCCAACTTGATGACCGCGCCCGAAGTTCAATAATTTTTTTAGTCAAAAAGAGAAAAACGCTAGTAGAAAAGTTGACAAGAAGAGACGAGATTTCAATTTGAGTTCTGCAAATGGCAACGATGAATAAATTTTGATTCTTAGTTGTTCCAGAAACTTTTATAACTGTACATATTATAGTTAAGTGCGATAACGTTGTTTATAAGTACATACATAAGTATGTAGGCATGGCAGTGAAGCTTAACTAATAATAATTAGCCCACATTATCAGTTGAAGTAAACTGTGTACATATGTATTTATAATAAGCCATTTATAATCATCGGAATATCAAATTTAGATGGCAGAGCCAAATTTGACCTTTGTGAGGTTCAGATTGAGAAATAATAAAAAAACCAAGAGAGGTGCTATTTGTCTAGTCTAGTCCGTAGGGCACAAACCTAGAAAACTGATGATCAAAATTTTGATGGTAAAAAAGGTTGTCCAGGAACAAAATTGAAAATTGAAAATTCTCACGTTAAAAGTTGTACAAAACGCATTTCCATTTTTCCCTTTCTCTTTTTCTTTCCTTTGCACTCGGAAAGCCCCATACCGGACGTTCGTGCATTTTATGATACACGGTCATTAAAAGTACGGCGATTTTATTCGACGCAATGTTGGCTATTTTATTATGTTCCGTACTAAATGGAACGAATCGAGCGTGGAAGAGGGAATAGATATCTTTCAAAATAAAGGCTGTTGAGTAGTAGAAGATTCATCATCCTCATTAATAATGAATTCTATACCGGTTGAAAAAAAAACAGTATCGATTGAGGTTTCCACGAAGCGAAATGGAGCCTATAGGTTTCAGAAAAGTCTAGTAAAAAGTTCAGTAAACCGACTGTACTTACGGCCCAATGACGAATAACTATGCCAGCATCCAACTGACATTATGACCAGGTTGTACGGTAGCCATGGAAATACACTTGATTTATCAGACTTTTTTTTATCCAAAATGGAAGATTACAGTTTCTCAGAGTGGTTCTCACAATTTTCATTAATTCACGAGTTTTAAAATGAGAACATTTCGCAAAACCAGTTTACGATCAAAGCATACATACAGTACAAAAAAACTAACGATTCCTGTACATACTACCGACGGTACTATACCGAACAAGTTTTGCTCCGAGTTCAGCATGCAACTGACAGACAGGCGGACGACCTAATCCTCCAAAGGGAGGGGAATCTTACCAAAGATGGGGAATTGACAGAAACTAGACTACTTTACCTATACCTTGAGGAACAAATTCTATCTTTTGAAACCGCTAAAGAGGCGGAATTCCACTTTCCCACTTCTTCTCGTCCGCTAGTGAACTTATAAACATCACAACCAGGTTGTACTGTAGCCATGGAAATACACGTGATTAATCCGGCTCTGAATGGATTTGTCACTTTCATTCGTCGGTCGTTGTGTCGAAGTGATTTATGGGTCGGCGTTTCCGCTGTTTGAAATATGGCATTCACAATTTAAAACAGTTTTTGGCGCGCAGTTTGAATTCAAATCTGCTTTTGGCGCGCGTTAAAATTTTCGAGGAAACAAGCCTGTTTTTTTGTCATATGACATTTGGACAACATACGAAGACTGCACTTATATGTGCGTAACTTGTCAACGGAGATTTGAGGTTATTCTTGATAACAAGATACTTTGACCAAGTTATAGTCCAATGAATATTAAATTATCATAGAAGAATGATTCATGATCCGCCAACAACCTAGGAATTAATGATTTTTTTTTAGCTTTGTCCATGCCGTCGGAGTAACAATAAGTGAGTGAGTGAGTGAGTGAGTGAGTGAGTGAGTGAGTGAGTGAGTGAGTGAGTGAGTGAGTGAGTGAGTGAGTGAGTGAGTGAGTGAGTGAGTGAGTGAGTGAGTGAGTGAGTGAGTGAGTGAGTGAGTGAGTGAGTGAGTGAGTGAGTGAGTGAGTGAGTGAGTGAGTGAGTGAGTGAGTGAGTGAGTGAGTGAGTGAGTGAGTGAGTGAGTGAGTGAGTGAGTGAGTGAGTGAGTGAGTGAGTGAGTGAGTGAGTGAGTGAGTGAGTGAGTGAGTGAGTGAGTGAGTGAGTGAGTGAGTGAGTGAGTGAGTGAGTGAGTGAGTGAGTGAGTGAGTGAGTGAGTGAGTGAGTGAGTGAGTGAGTGAGTGAGTGAGTGAGTGAGTGAGTGAGTGAGTGAGTGAGTGAGTGAGTGAGTGAGTGAGTGAGTGAGTGAGTGAGTGAGTGAGTGAGTGAGTGAGTGAGTGAGTGAGTGAGCTAGTGTGTGAGTGAGTGAGTGAGTGAGTGAGTGAGTGAGTGAGTGAGTGAGTGAGCGAGTGAGTGAGTGAGTGAGTGAGCTGCATCCAGTGAGTCAGTATATACCAGAACTTCTTCGCTCTGGATAACATAATAAAGCATGGCTAAACAAGCTAATGCATTTTTGTACAGACTAATCAGACGTACACATACAGTAGATAACTAGCGAACGAGAGGGAGGGGGAAAGTGGAATTCCCCCTCTTTGGCGGTTTCAAAAAGTAGATTTTTTTCCTTAAGATGTAGATTATAAGGCCACGAAAACTGACAATTCCCCGACTTTGACGATTTCCCCTCCCTTTGGAGAACCAGCTCGTCCGCCAGTGCTGTAGATATTTTGATGGACAAGGCTAATAGAATATACGATTCCATATCTGCCTTAATCCGGCTTCAACACGGATTATAGTCCATAACCAGATTCATAAGGGGATCAAAAAAAATTGGTTTCATATAAGCGGAACTTTGAAATAATACAATATTCAGCCAGATAAGTCATTCAGAATGACTCATGTGTGGTGTCATGTCATCTTAAACTGTCTTTTAAAGAGTTTGCCACTTTTTTGTGTTTTTCGTGTTTAGCTAAACAAAAAATCTTGAAAAATACAATAGAAGTTGGCTACACGGCTGGCCAACTATTAAAGATTATTGTACCAAATTCATCATACAACTTGACTGATTCACAACGCCAAGCCGCTTGTCGCGAGCCGTTTTACATGATACCATTTCGGCACCACTCGTTTCATTTGTCAGTAATGGTTTCCAGTATGGTTTCGAATGAACAGACATTTAGTATTGGACAAAAAACTGGCAATTAGTCAATATTGCAAACGTAACGCCCATCCATTAAGAGTGGTATATCAGATCGCGGCAAAATTAATTGGACACTCTCAAAAAATAGCGCCGTCCAATGAAAGTCAGATTATATAGGAATTATACAAAACCAAATAATGCCGGTACTGTAGTTTATTATGCGAATTCATTCCGAATTGATCAAGTAGAAAAGCCAAATTACTCCTGTATTCATTGACAAAATTTTCCGACCGGCCAAGTCTTTTTGGATATAATGATTGGGAGACCGAGTTTGAAAACGCGCCTTAAGTAATAAAAAAAGAGATTTCATGGATCTGTCTCTACATTGTTGTTGTTGTTGTTGTTGGGTTGTCTCACTCGGATCAAGACTTCGCCGGGTCCCAATCACGAATGGTGCTTGCCATAGGCATATCATGGAATCAAGTTCCAAGTCGTTCCATCTGATGTTTAAGGCATATTCTTTAACGACCGTCAGCCAGTAGGTCACACTTCTGTTGACTGCCATAAGGCTTGTTGGTGACGGCCCCGGGATTCGAACCCGTGTGCGGCCGGCCAGGCGGTTATAGAGTACATGCGAACGAAAGATTCTCACATTCCAAATCAATTTCCTGAACAATTGTTTTACATAATTCTCTAAAAAAATTGTTATTTAGTTTATCAAAAATTCGTATTATTTACTCGGAGAGGGGCTAGACTACTGGCGGCTTCCGATCGGCCAAGACCGACATGCTTCGTATACAAAGCCTGTTGTGGTGGTACATACGACACGCATGAAATAATATGCCATGTAATGGAACCCTCCTAATTCGGTGGCCAGCCCAGGAAACAACCATAAATATTATTCACAAGCCAACCTCTACCAAGGAAGGGAAATTTCTTCAAAAAGGGGTATTAACGGCTGATGTGCCATTTCACCTTCACCTGAAGGAGCAAATTGCATTTCTTCGAAACTGGCAAAAAGGGGGACAGGGAATATTATGCCATTTAATGGTCAATGCAACCAACCTAATTCTGTGGCCAGCCCAGGAAACAACCATAAATATTATTCACAATCGCTGGCGGACGAGCCTACCTCTACCAAGGAAGGGAAATTTCTTCAAAAAGGGGTATCAGCGGCTGATGTGCCATTTCACCTTCACCTGAAGGAGCAAATTGCATTTCTTCGAAACTGGCAAAAAGGGGGACAGGGAATAATATGCCATTAATTGGTCAATGGAACCATCCTAATCTGATGACCAGCCCAGAAAGCAACCATAAATAGTATTCACAATCATTAGCGGACGAGCCAACCTCTACCAAGGAAGGGAAATTTCTTCAAAGAAGGGGGAATCATAAGTTAATTTGTTACTTTACCTTCACCCTTGAAGACCAAGTTGCATTGTTTCGAAACTGCCAAAGAGAGTTTTTCTGGTCCGCTAGTACATTTACTGACGTATGTATGGGCCTCGTAATTGGTTATAAGAAATTCCAAAACATGGCACAGAAAATTCCTTACTTGAAAATCTGGTTCTGGACTTGCGAATCTGGTTCTAAGAAATTTAAAAAAGTGGCTGAAACGTGGCACAAAAAATCATTACTTGAGAATACGGTTCTGGACTTCAGAATCTGGTTCTGGCCATGCCATGCGTTCTCGCAGTTTTACAGCATTTCTTATAATCAATTATGAGGCCTATACTTTGAATTCCTCCTCTAAGTCGATTCAGAATGCTATACACAATCAAATTCTAATACAGAAATTGACCCTGAAGTTTCTGCATTTTCATCATCCTAAGCCTCGTCACCACAGTATGAAGGGCATATTTAATCATATTATGATCATGGTATGTGTGTCATGAATAAACCATAAGCCTCTCTACCTCCTCCATTTGAAAGTTCCATGGTGTTGACAAGGGAAAAGAGTTTGTCTATTATACATGGGGGGCATTTTCCCATAGGATGGCTTATTTTGCCAACCATCTCACTGAAAGAATATAGTTCAATACAGTTTAGTTTATTAATTTATTTTATTTTATTCGATCGTTCAATAAGCAGACACCAGTTAAGAGCAAGTATCATGAATAAGATAGCAGCACGTAACCAGTAAGTTTGAGCACTGCACAAGTTCATGTCTGGAATATTAAAAAAATACCATGGTTGCATTAGCGGACGACAAGTGGAATTACCCTCTCTTTGGCCGTTTCAAAAAGTAGACTTTGTTCCCTCAGGTAAAATGACATAATTTGACGACATTTGACGAAATTCCCCTCCATTTAATGGTTTGGCTCGTCCGCCAGTCCAAGTTCTACGGTGTTGACTGGCGTATGTGCGGGGCCATAGTAGGGAAGGGGACTGAGGCTGGATGTGTGGATTAGAGACTTCTTACCATAAAAGTTGGGAGGGGGTCCCGCTTAGGCTGGGGACCCTTCGAGGTCATGGGAAACATTTATGGCAAGGCATATCAAGTCCAGCTACATACGCTAACTGGCTAGACTGTTTCATGTATTTCTTGTAAGACCACATGAACCCACGGGGCTTTCGGACCAGAGGCCATGGAACGAAATGTGAAAGGAAGTGAAAACGAGATTTGTATAACTTTCGTCTTAAAATGTTTGCCAGAAACAAATTTTCAAGTTTCCGGGTGAAAAGTTTAACAAATTACTCGTTGTACTCTTTTTGTTCACCTTTCTTTCAGTCTCTGAAAGCACCCGTAGGAAACTCATGAAGAACTCGCATGCGAAGTTCATGAGATCCGTCGTATCTTACGAAAGACTTACGAAAAACTTCATTGATTATCCCTTACTAAAGGAAACATGAATATCCATAAATTGCACATGATGAAATAACATGAATAACATCAATATGAATCATACGATAATGACCAAGGCATTTGTCTCTTGCTGCAGATTTACCTGATTAGTCGTTACAACAACAACAACAACAACAACACCGGCAGCTGTGAGTTTTTTTAAGTGGGCGATCAGAAATGAAGGGTCTACATTGTTTAGGGTCCCATACCAGTCTTCTAGTCATAATTGGATTATTCTCTGACTGACTGACTGACTGACTGACGCAGAAAGTCAGTGACAAACACCATTTGTCACGCCAATGACATCGTAAAACGGATGCAACTACAGTTTGGGGGCATGGAGAGACATTTTGGGTGCTATTGGTACAAGCTTATGGTAAGTCATAGTGCGTCAGTCGGTCAGTCAGTCAGTCAGTTAGTCAGTCAGTCAGTCAGTCAGTCAGTCAGTCAGTCAGTCAGTCAGTCAGTCAGTCAGTCAGTCAGTCAGCCAGTCAGTCAGTCAGTCAGTCAGTCAGCCAGTCAGTCAGTCAGTCAGTCAGTCAGTCAGTCAGTCAGTCAGTCAGTCAGTCAGTCAGTCAGTCAGTCAGTCAGTCAGTCAGTCAGTCAGTCAGTCAGTCAGTCAGTCAGTCAGTCAGTCAGTCAGTCTGTCAGTCAGTCAGTCAGTCAGTCAGTCAGTCAGTCAGTCAGTCAGTCAGTCAGTCAGTCAGTCAGTCAGTCAGTCAGTCAGTCAGTCAGTCAGTCAGTCAGTCAGTCAGTCAGTCAGTCAGTCAGTCAGTCAGTCAGTCAGTCAGTCAGTCAGTCAGTCAGTCAGTCAGTCAGTCAGTCAGTCAGTCAGTCAGTCAGTCAGTCAGTCAGTCAGTCAGTCAGTCAGTCAGTCAGTCAGTCAGTCAGTCAGTCAGTCAGTCAGTCAGTCAGTCGGTCAGTCAGTCAGTTAGTCAGTCAGTCAGTCAGTTAGTTAGTCAGTTAGTGACAGTCAGTCAGTCACCGTCCGGTTGGTCAGTCAGTCACAGTCATCAAACCAGAGAAACGTGTATTCGCCACAAGTCACTTTGTGTCACAAATAGGCTGTCTTGTCACTTGTTGAACACGATTCTCGCGAAGCGCCTGAGTATTCGGTGATAGCGATTTTTGGTCGTGACTTAACAGACAGTCAGTCAGTATGTAAATCAGTCAATCAGTCACTCAGTCAGTCATTCAGTCAATCAGTCAATGAGTCAGTCTGTCAGTCAGTCATTCAGTCAATCATTCAATGAGTCAGTCAGTCAGTCAGTCAGTCTGTGAATCAGTCAGTCAGTCAGTTAGTTAGTTAGTCAATTAGTTAGTCAGTTAGTTAGTCAGTTAGAACAGTCAGTCAGTCACCGTCCGGTTGGTCAGTCAGTCACAGTCATCAAACCAGAAAAAACGTGTATTCGCCACAAGTCACTTTGTGTCACAAATATACTCACTCACTCACTCACTCACTCACTCACTCACTCACTCACTCACTCACTCACTCACTCAATGTACATAGACAGTCTTGTCACTTGTTGGACTCGGTTTTCACGGGGTGCCTGGGGATTCGCTGATAAAGATTTTCGGTCGTGAGTTAACAGTGAAAACGATCGGTCACGGGTTCAAATCTTTGAATCATTATCCTTATCTGATCGGTGTGACAAAGAGAGATGTCACTTATAGCTTTGTTCGGGTTTCTTGCTATCAAAAATATATTATATGTTGCGAGCCTGTTATGTTTGAATCAAGCGCCTATTTCGAAGGTGCTATATATGTTATGTGAACGAGATTTCATTTCTCGTCAATTTGAAACTGCTCCAAAAACAGATTTGAGTTCAAACTGCGCCCCCAAAAGTTCTTGGCTAACAAGAAACCCTGGAGAATCTATAGCACAATCGTTTAATCCACATTTGAATATTTATCAGACGTACGTTTTTTGAGCCTCCGGGGAACTTCCAAAAATAAAATTGCTGTCTCCTCTCAGTTCGAAATGATCTGCTGACAAACTATGGGATAACAACTGAAACGGGCACGGTTTATGGATGCAAAAATCGATAGTATGCTATTTATAAACATGAAAAAAGAACAAAAAATAGTCGATACCGAATAAACAGGACAAACACAAACAGAAAAACATGTCCTAAATTAAGCTCTTAATTTGCGCAGCTGCCTACAGTTGTCATCGAACATGGATTCATCAAATGGCTGAAATTAGTATTCAATCCGATACATGGAATCCAGGTTACTGTAGGTACTGAAAAGCTTACGGTAGTTCGAGAACAAAGGTAGCTAAATTAGTATGCCAGAGACGTCTGTAGGTACTGCTAGTCAAACAAATTGAATCGCACCTCAACTGTTCAAGAAGCTTCGAGTCTCATGAAGAATACAAGTGCAACTACCGTACCTTAGAGAGAGAAATCCACTGTTTGATATCAATGAAGATACTCTACCATCAGACTCTACCTAATAATCAGATGAAGCTTGTTCAGAGTTTTATGTTATCAAAAAATATTTTCACAGATCCGTTACCACAGCAATGGATCATGCGCAATTTCCGTATTTTGCTCAGATGTCATGGGAAAAAACACAACTTTTCTCGATTGTTTGATTGCGCGCCAAAAACAGATTTGAATTCAAATTACGCGCCAAGAACTTGCCTAGGTAACAAGAAACCATGGAGAGGCTATACTAGCCAATTGTGTACAGGTATCAGCAGACCCAGACAGCCACCAAAACGGCTTGCTTTGAATTTATGTGTTAGTTTGTTTTGTTTTATTGATGTACTTCAATTTGAAATTCATGAAACAAATAGTTTTGAATGCACAAAGCATTTTCAATTGTATATAGCATATCCAGAGTTTCCTGTTAGTCAAAAGGTTTTTGGCGTGCAGTTTGAATTCAACTCTGACTTTAGCGCGCGTCAAAATGTTCAAGAAAAAAATCTTTTTCATATGAGATTTGTATGACCGCATTTCAATGTAAAAAAACTTTGAAAAGTTAGCTATACAAGTGCCAGCAAACCCGGACATAGCCGGGAACTTTTTATAGTTGTATTATGTAGATGTCAGTAGGACTTGGATGGAAGATGGAACTTCAGTAAGACTTGGAGCAGGAATATTGTAATGTGAATGTGGTTCATTAGCTGGCACTGAATTCATTGTCAAATCTGAATCCACCTACGTGTTATACATATGGGGCCTAATTAGCTGAACAGTAGATTGTGGTCACCACTAGCGGACGAGAAGGGGAGGGAAAACTGGAGTTCCCCCCCCCTCTTTGACGTTTTCAAAAAGTGGATTTTGTTCTCTAAGGTGAACGGTAAAACGACCTCAAAACTGGCAATCCCCCTCTCTTTGGAAACTTTCCCTCCCTTCGGAGGATTCGCTCGTCCGCCAGTGGTGGTCACGGTATCTTGTTCTCAAAAGTTAATCATTTTAATAGCATGGGGTGATGATGATTGATGTGCATTTTAACACTGATTGTCTGGAGTTTCATTACCAGACGTTTTGAGCAATGTTTTCGCTTGTAGAAACAACATACGGGCTTTTTATTGATGTCATTGCATTTGTAAAATTCTTATGCTTAGAAAAGTGTTGACGAAAAATTGGCAAAATTTCCAATTTAATTTCCCTAACCAAATGTGAATATCAAACGATTTGAATGGCAAACTAATGCTGTAGCAGCTGGTGGCCCAATCAAATCAACCCCATAGCGGACGAGAAGGGGAATTCCCCCCTCTTTGGCTGTTTCAAAAAGTAGAGTTTGTTGCTTAAGGTTTATGAATAATAACCTGATTTCTGCCAATTTCCAACTCTTTGGAAGGAATTCCCTCCTTTTGGAAGTTTGGCTCGTCTGCCCAAAGCCAACGTGAGTCAGCGATTTTTACGACTCTGATTTGAAGAGCCATTACAAACATAGCGGAATTGAGAATATGTGTTGTGCAAATGTGAGACTTTTTGCGACCAAATTTTTCATGCACAATTAATTAAATTAGTGCTGATTTTTTCGAATGGAAATCATTCTTTATACACTCAATATTACAGGATTACAACCGGTCTGGGTTCCACATCATGGATGATGTTTTGTATCCCATAATTGGTCAAATTGTACGAATTTGTATACAACACTTTGTTGAATTAGCTGCTTTGTCGGCTGATGATACCGCATTTTCAATTGTTATAGTTTATTTATTCACAACTAAATTTGGTGCGAACCCAATCGTATGTAATGCAAATGCCATCAGAAAAACACAGGTGTTTCTCGGAAATTGGAAAGCGCACCAAAAACATATTTGAAACATATTTGAAGCATATTCAATATTCATTGAAGCATATTTGAAGCATATTCAAACTGCGCACCGAAATTTCTTGGCTAACAAGAAACCCAGTATCGGCTATACACGCAATGCGAGTGACTGGATGAAAGCTTCCAATCGGTTATGAATATGATCGCGAAAACCTCTGGGGACTGACCATTTTTTCAGCTTTCGGCAACCGAACAAAAGAGAAATAAAAAACCGTTAGGGAGTCCGAATACCCCATTAGGGAAATGAAGTCGGTTAAAACAGACAAGAGAGCAGGAACGCGAAACGGTCTAAAATGGAACAGTACAGGAAATTAAGGCTGTTGTTGTTGTTGTTGTTGTTGTTGTTGTTGTTGTTGTTGTTGTTGTTGTTGTTGTTGTTGTTGTTGTTGTTGTTGTTGTTGTGGTTGTTGAAAATTGAAGTGTAATGCCAAACATGAGTGGGCTTCTCAGTTGGCATAATCAAATTACGGTCCTTGGCCAATGTGCCGGCGCGGAACCAGAATACTTGATGGAATTAAAAACTGTAAAAAACTCGTATGAATTAAAAAAATTCATGGCTGAAAACTAAAATTGAAGAGCTCATAACTTAAATTTCAAGTATGCAGCTTGTTCAAGGTAACAAAAAAGACAAAAAATTATGCTGTCAAAAAATTATAGACCAGTTATGCTCATATTAAATGAATTATACGCAAACGCAACGTTCACATGTTATAACAGACGATTATTTACTAGAAAATTTGAACGCGCGCATGAAACAAATTTGAATTCAAACTGCGCGCCAAAAGCGTTCTGTGTAAAAAAACCTGAATAGGCTATATTAATGTAAGCATTCCAGCACCAAAACACCATTTCGTCTTCTTGGTTATACACCCTTCTTAGCACACTGACTGACGAGCCAAACCTCCAAATGAAGGGGAATCTCGCCAAAGAGAGGAATTCGAGAAATTCAGACTATTTTACCTACAACTTAAAAGAAACAAACTAAACTTTTTTTAAACCGCCAAAGAGCGGTAAATTTCACCTTTCCCTCCTCTTCTCATCCGCTAGTGCCTTAGCAGGTCGCCAAAAAAGCAGTGTAAAAAACTACTTTGGTCTTTCTGAACCGGTGTTCCAATGTTCCCCTAAAGGTCCTTTGACAATTTGACATCAAAGATGCCTTCATTTTGGTTCAAAGAAATTCTGGAGAATGTTCGAAAATATGCAAAATCAAAAAAATTATAAAAAAATTCAAGTTAAGATTCAAAGGTTTCACAGCAATTCTCTACCGAACTGTTGTTGTTGCTGTTGTGGTTAATGTTGTTGCCGTTGTTGTAGTTTGTCCCTTTTCAAGTTCCTTCGACATCAAAGTAGCTTTCATCGTGGTCCACAGAGTTTTTTTGAACGTACTCTTAATTTATGTAAACTCATAAATAAATTTTTCAACGAATTTAGAAATGTGATACGCAAAGGTTTTACAGGATTTTTCTGAAAATCTTCTTCACGTCAAAACTGATTCCGAAATGTTTTCGAGATTGAAACGGAAATAAAATAAAATAAAATGTTGACACGGAACCGAGAAAAGGTTCACAGAAAAGTTTAAAAAAAAGTTTTCCACAACCCCACAACAAAGGCCATATTTCAGGCCATAATTGTCGCTGGCAAAGAACAACAGTTGACAGAAGTTTCGGACCCCCTCGCAGCGGGGGTACCCCCCCCCCCCTCCGTGGGGAAGAGGGACCAACAGGTTCACTGGTAAAACAACGACATTCAACAAATTAGATGGGATTTGTCGTCTGAAACATCTGTCATACTAAATGTCCCCATCGACACGCCACACTGGCGGACAACCTAATCCTCAAAGGGAGGGGAATTCTTCCAAAGAGGGGAAATGAGCAGTTTTCATACCATTTTACCTACACCTTAGGGAACAAATTCTACTTTTTGAAAACACCAAAGAGGGGGGAATTCCATTTCCCACCCCTTCCCGTCCGCTAGTGACACGTATTTACGTCCTCGGAAAGGAGGAAATGTCCTTGATGGACCATTTAATGACATGTTGGTTTTCAGTGAAGAAGAAACAAAAAGAAAGTTTAGAATGACTGACAGACTGACTGACTGACTGACTGACTGACTGACTGACTGACTGACTGACTGACTGACTGACTGACCGACCGACCGACTGACTGACTGACTGACTGACTCACTGACTGACTGACTGACTGACTGACTGACTGACTGACGGACTGACTGACTGACTGACTGACGGACTGACTGACTGACTGAATGACTTACTGACAGACTGACAGACTGACTGACTCACTGACTGACTGACTGACTGACTTACTGACTGACTGACTGACTGACTGACTGACTGACTGACTGACTGACTGACGGACTGACTGACCGACCGACTGACTGACTGACTGACTGACTGACTGACTGACCGACTTACTGACTGACTGACTGACTGACGGACTGACCGACCGACCGACTGACTGACTGACTGACTGACTGACTGACTGACCGACTTACTGACTGACTGACTGACTGACTGACTGACTGACTGACTGACTGATTGACTGACTGACTGACTGACTGACTGACTGACTGACTGACTGTCTGACTGACTGACTGACTGACCGACTGACTGATTGACTGACTGACTGACTGACTGACTGACTAACAATGGTACTGTAACTCAGATCGGCAAGGTCATGGGTCGACTAATGAAGTTTGAATCGGATTGTTGTCGCTTGACTTCTCCCGCGTGCTAGGAACAGATTAGGACCGGAATCTAGTTTGGATCGACTGGTCAAGAGGAAACGACGTCAAATGCTGTACCATTGAGGATTACGGTATAATAAAGAGTAATTTTTTAAAATAAAATAGAATTATTCCAGTAAACGGAAAGAAATCTGACATGAAATGATACAAATATTTAGATAGTCTTCCCAGTAGATCCGCAACCTGGATTCAAATTTGCTTCATTTAGAAGCGCAATTTTCCGAGAAAGTTTTTTCACGTGAACCCATATCAAAGGGGGGGGGACAAATGTTTTAAATGCCGAATGGTAGAGTTATCTTTTACCCTGCTTTAGGTAAAGGTACAGTTTTGTAGGAGGGACCGGGTAAAACGTAAGGCAGCAAAAATTTGGTGAAATTTTTTTAATCTTAGTTTTCAATTTCTGGAATATTTTTGAAACCCATAAAGTTCCATCCAAAATTCGTCAAGTTACCTTTACCGTTCGGTAATTCTAGAAAATTGACCCGAATGATAATGTGCGTTCGAAATTCGTCTCATATCTAATAGAGAATGCTCTACTACAGTTCATTATATTAGCAGCAGTGTTTTACCGTAACCGAAACTTGGACATCTTGGAAATGTCAGACGCAGGCTGATCTTAATGACTGACTGACTGTCTGACTGACTGTCTGACTGACTGACTGACCGACTGACTGACTGACCGACTGACTGACCGACTGACTGACTGACCGACTGACTGACCGACTGACTGACCGACTGACTGACCGACTGACTGACCGACTGACTGACTGACCGACTGACTGACCGACTGACTGACTGACCGACTGACTGACCGACTGACTGACCGACTGACTGACCGACTGACTGACCGACTGACTGACTGACCGACTGACTGACCGACTGACTGACTGACTGACTGACTGACTGACTGAAGCAGTG
>OZ038443.1:27781625-27804125 GCA_964036265.1 Daptonema setosum
TAAGTTGTCGTATTTTATGACGTATGTGGGGATGTGCGGAATCAGATTACCGAACTGCGATCACCACTTTCAACTTTCACTTTTCATTTGCTCCTTTTACTATTACTTCGATCTGATCTATAATTACTTTTACCTATATATATATTCTCTGATTCGTCTGAGCTTTAAAACCAAAACCAAAACTATTAATCTCGATTTATTATCCACTTCAAATGTTATTTTGAGGGGCTCTTGCCGCTCATCCCCAACTTATTCAGAGTTGCGAATAAAACATAATATCGTAAAAATATCGTAAATCAGAGGGCTATTAGGCTTCCTACCAGTGGCGGAAGAGAAGTGGAGGAAAAAGTGGAATCCCCTAATCTTTGGGGTTTCAAAAATTTGAGTTTCTTCCTTAAGGTGTAGGTGAAATGGTCTGAAAAGTTTCAATTCTCCCTATTTGACGAAATTCCCCTCCCTTTGGAAGATTAGCTCGTCCGCTAGGCTTAGGCTTAGTTTTTTGAGAAAGTTCAGGCACGCAGCTGAGATAGAGCTCGTTAGTGTAGAACTTGAAACAACTTTTGGTAACTCAAGTTGGTGCTACAGGAACTAACCAGGAACAATCAAGAGCAAGAAGTAAGGTTATAGTCACTGGCGGACGAGATAATCCTCCAGAAAGGAGGGGAATTTCGTCAAAGAGGGGGAATCGGCAGTTTTAAGACCATTTTATTTACACCTTAGGGAACAAATTCGACATTTTGAAAACGCCAAAGAGGGGGAATTCCACTTTTCCGTTCTTCCCTCATCCGCTAGTGGTTATAATATGGGTGGGCGTGGGTCAGCGGGTCGCAATAACCGCTCACGCAAACTCAACACACGAAATGTCAAAGCAACCTGAAACATATTCTAGTTCACCTCCGCCATTCACATGACGAGCTGTGACTAAAGACTAGGCCGATAATCTGGAAGGATATAGGCAGTAGATTTTTGTAAACATCTTAAACCTAAGATGTTATCACATTACCACTTCATTTTCACGTATCCTCTTAACTACCATTTCCATCTTCCATTCCCACTCACACCAACCTAGTTACTCACTCACTTACTCATTCACCCACCCACTCACTTATTAAACTCCACTCCCTACCTTCTCATTTACCTCTGTCACTCTTACACTCACACTCACCTAACAATCACTCACTCACTCTTTCATTCTCTCTACATTCACTCACTTCATCGGAACACATATACTCACCCGTTCACTCTCCACCCCACTATCTGACACTTATACAACCACACGTATGTATACTCACTTACTCACTCACTTACCCACCCTCTTACATATTTTTACTCTTGCTCACTCGCCCACTCACATACTTTCATCGACCATCACTCACAATATTTACCTTACACCAAATTACCATACATATTTGCCCATTACAATTCAATATCTATCCTGCACATCAACACACTTTACATACTATATATGTATGTACTTTCCACACTACATATCACTCAACCATTTTTGCCTTACTCCCCCAGAATCACTCAGGGCAATTGGACACGCCTCGTCTCCATTTTTCACTTATATTTCTTATTTTTCTTATTTCCTCACCTTTTTTTACAGTTATAACTTAACATTTCCCACACCTACACGCAACATGGACAATAACACGCCGAATCCTACTCATAACAACATTGCTGACAACAATATTGAGCGGCCTCCAAAACGCTCGATGGTGGATGCTTCGTTAGAAGCAGTCGCAGAACACAGAGTTAGTTACTTAATTTTAGGCTTTAGGTTGCTAAGATCACGTCTACTGACGAGTCCCGGTGATCTTAGCCTAAGCTGTAGCCGGCGTCTAGACATAGGGACGAAACGCCATAGTAAGTTAGACTGTATTTTCTTCGTTCTTTGATAAGTTAGATTGTTCTTTCTTCTCGTTCACTTAGTAGGTTAGACTGTTTTTTCTTATATCACCTTATGAATCTGCTTCAACACGATACCCGTTCAGTGGTATTTCAACTTCTCAACCGTGTACTTTACCTCATATACGCGTCCACAATCATCATCACCCCTTTTCTACTACTAATACCAAACAACGTCAAAACTACCCTTAACTTACAGTTTGATTTTCGATATATACAACAGTATAAAATACCACGAGACAAAACATCAATCCAATTTTTATTTGGTCGTTTTGCAATTAGATGGATTTTGCGGCCTCTAGTTCAGCCGACGAAAACTTTGATGAAGAAGACATAACGGAAACCGTATATTTCGATGTGCATTCCTCCGAGTCACATAATGTAAGCATTTATTCATATATTTATTTGTGCATTTGTCTCTTTATAAATTGTTATTTAATAATATCGTAATTATTTTTTATGTTCCATCCTTTCAGAAATTTACAAAGCTACAGAACCCAAAACAGAAACAGAAATAGCAATATAAACAGGAAGGAAACTGAGCTGAACAATATATTCGTTTTTGAGCAAAATGTTCAAAATCACTCTTCATCCTTCATATATATTATTTCATTTCATTTTATTTCAGGTTATCAGTCTAGGTTTACCAGGCCATACATTAGTTGTTGTTGTAGCATAATAAAAAATAATAATTATACAATGTAGACCAATGATTTTATCAATCACGGTTGATCAGCCCTGCGATATCACCATCACATCCAAACACTGGCGGAGCCAAACCTTCCAAGGGAGGGGAATTTCGTCAAAGAGGGGGAATTGGCAGGTTTAGGGCAATTTTAGCTACACCTTGGGGAACAAACTGCACTTTTTAAACTGGCCAAAGAGGGGGAATTCCACGTTTCCCTCCCCTTCTCGTCCGCTAGTGTGATTATCACATCGTAATCTTCTTCTTCTCCCATCTCAGTTTTATCGCTAATATACATATTCTGGTCAAACCATCCAATTTTTATAATGCTCATTGATCCATCAGATAACCTCGAATAAAAAAAATCTCAGGACGACGTGGGCATAGCGCTCCAGAACACGGAGAAGAACAAAACGCACGAGCTGGATGATGTCCGATTCTCGGTGCTCGACTCCCAACAGGTGGTCAATGAGATGCGCGAGACCATCACCGAAGTCGCCGGCATCATGCAGGTAATTATTATAATTTTTTACTTGGATTTTTTATTATTAAAAAGTATTGAGGCACACTAATATCACATCAGAATGGTGTTTTCGTAGTGGCCGGAGAGTTGAATGAACTGACGGGCACTGGCAGAAACCCCAGATCAACGTGTCTCAGTATCTGTGTCTCAAGTCAGGTTTCTAACTGAGGACCACCAGTTTCCGAGGCTGGTCCCCTACGCACTAGACTAGACAGCAGACTTGCGTCTAATAGTAAGCACACACGTATGAAAACACAAAACGTTTTTCTATCATGTTTCTTGTGTAAATGTGTGGTTCTTGTGTTTTTGTAAGTCTAGTAGTTTGAAACCGGACTTACGACACCTTATTCTGAGGTCTCTTCTCTGCCATTGCTCGTCCAGTTTGTTAAATGTCTCTGGAAACATCGAAAACACTGTTTTGAGGTATTCAGTTATGTTATTTTAAATGACAACATACATTTTTAAAAAACAAATTTTTTTTTCTAAAAGTTATCAAAACAAATCATTGAGTGATAATTAACGGTGTTCTTTTGCAGCTCGATTCGACCACCTGCCGCATTCTGCTCACCCACTACAAGTGGAACAAAGATAAACTGCTCGAAATGTTGGTTCCCATAGCAGCAGGATTTTTTTGAAATCAAACATGAATGCTAATTTTCACACTGTAATAATTTTTTCGGTATCGAAAAATGTTTTATTTACTAAATGACTCATTCCAAATGCCATTCTAATCCTTTGTTTTCCCGCATAGTTTTGCGTGCTATTCTTATTTACGAGCCATTTGGAAGTTTTTTAATTGTTTTTCATTGCATTTATTAGTTCTGTTCTATTCACTGGCAGACGACTGAAACCTCCAAAGACGGGGGATTTCTCCAAAGAAGGGGAATTAGCAGATTTCAGGCTATTTTACCAACACCTTAAGGAGAAACTACTACTTTTTGAAAATGCCAAAGAGGGGGGAATTAACACTTTTTCTTCCCCTTCTCGTCCGCTAGTTGTTCTATTCATCCTTCAGGTACTACGACCCGGAGCGCAACGATCAGGATCAGCTGTTTGCCGCCGCTCACGTCGTGTCGCCGTTCAGGTTGGCCGAATTTGGTATTTTCAAGCAAGTTTCATTGATTTTTCAACAAAAAATACGAGTATTTTACTTTCACACTGCTCCAAAACAATGTTGTATACCATTCCTAACCGATCCAACATTTCTAACTCACCTTAACGTCTTATGATATAATAGTATGGTTTAATCGGTACTCTGATCAAGTTGGGGGGGGGGGGGGGGGGCGAGCGGCAAGTGCCCTTCAAATTATCATATGAAATCCATATAATAGAATCGATACGATTAAGTTAGGTGTTGTGGTATAGTTTGAATGGAAAACGATAATAAAATTCAAAATGAAATTAGATTTAGGTGGTGGTTTTAAAATAAAACATTTATTTTGAATCTGATTCAGCTCGGGCGCCGCCTCGACCTCGGGGCATCGTCGACCCCAGTCGGTCTCCACAACGAGGTCGTCGACGAGCAACAAGCCGTCCGTCAAGGTGTTCCCGCAAAACGAATTCTGCAACATCTGCTATCGCAATCTCATATCATCCGTTGGTTTTTGTTTGAAAAATTATTTCATATTAAAAAACTTGTTTATTTGAAAAATCATATTTTTAGCTCTAATATTTTGTTTTGTTTTTAACAACTGATATTTTTTTACCGCATAACGACGAAAATGTACTGTTTGAAACCGCCAAAATGAGCGGGAATTTCAACCGTTATTTTTTTTCGATCTATGGCGCTATGTGTTACGTGTATATAACAGTGAGTCATTCCTGTTCGTCGCGTATAAATACAAAGCCATGGCGGACGAGCACGAGCCAACCCTTCAAAGGGAAAGAACTTCCACAACGCCATTTTAGTTGCGCCTTACAGAACAAATTGCTGTTTTAAAACCATCAAACAGGGGGTCTTTTTCATCACATGCCATTATTAGTCAATTCTACTCGACTCTACTCGAAAAACAGCCCTGTCGGACGAGCCAGTCCTCCAGAGAGAGAGGACATTTACAAAGAGGTGGAATCATCAGTAACATCATGGAACAGGTCCCTTTATCGAAACTATAAAAGGGGGGAATTTGCATTTTCTTCTCCCGTTTCACCATCCCATGCAATTGTTTGTCATTCTTACTCGACTATCTATATAATATACACAAAATGGAGCATAGCAACAGCGCAACGTCAAAAAAGTGTCTGGGATTTCTGTGGCCGCACGTGCGTGTGTATAGTCATTGGCGGATGAGCTAATCCTTTAAAGGGAGATTTTTTGCGAGGGGATTCCGCAGTTAAGACTTTGTAGCTACACAATGGAAACAGATTTTTTACTATCAAAGAAGGGGTATTTTATTTTCACCTCCCCTTCCGCTGAATTGCGTGTGTATATAGAGTTGTAAAAAAAATATTAAAAGCAGAATTACAGTACCCGCAGACTGCCTGCACAGGTTTCACAATATTCTGTAACATCAATAACGTTTTAACTGATCAGTCATGGGAAAGTTATGAAATTAGAGCAGCCGCAGAATTGCTGTGGGGGACCATCTTTCCCTAAATGGAAGATGAGAAACGTACAAAACAATAAAAATCAAAAAGTGAGAAATCGTTTTTCACCTAAGTTTTCAGTGAAAAGAAATATGGAATGACCTGTCATATGGGCGAACAGGCATATTTGAAGAAAAAGGGAAACAGATATGGTGGGTCGTTTATGATATGATGGGCCGGAACTATGTTATATTTTCCTATTAGAAGTCATTCGCGCTTTTGTTCGGCCCATTTTGGATTGAAACCTCATTCAACCAAAAATAAATAAGAAAAAAATTAATTGAATCTTTTAATCAATTGTGTGTCATAATTTGTGTTTCAGCAACTGCACGGCATGAAGTGTGGTCATCGGTTCTGCATGGACTGCTGGGACACGTATCTGTCGATGAAGGTGACCGAGGAGGGCGTTGGCCATCACATATCTTGCCCTGATACCGACTGCGACATTCTCGTTGATGATGAGTTCGCCGTGTTAGTTTGTTTCTTAATTTATTTTTTTTCAATTGTTTTTCTTAATTTATTTTTTTTCAGGTATTTTTATGGATTTTTCATTAGGTCCAACTGCCTCACAGACAAGTAGAAAGGAGAAAATAATGTACATATTTTTCAAGTTGGCGGGAATTTATCCACCAGTACAGCAGGAAGTAGATCTTCCTTTTCTACTTGGACTTCTTTAATAATTGAAGCCATCCCTCAAGCACACTAATACCATATCAGAATGGTGTTTTCATAGTGACCGGAGAGTTGAATAAACTGACGAGCAATGGCAGAAATCCCAGAGCAACGCGTCAGGATCTGTGTCTCCTCAAGTCAGGTTTCGAACTTAGGATATTCGGTCTCGTCTTGTTTGGTGACACTATTCTCTAATGTCAAACACGACGAAACCCCACAAAGAAGAGTTGTAGATTGTGTTTGGCACGAAAATAAACTGTATGTATATTTCATCGTCTTTTTAATAATTTCATTCCACCTTGCAGCAAACTCCTCAAAGATGATCACGTGAAGAAAAAGTATCAGAAGTTAATCACGAAGAGCTACGTGGAGGTGGGTGTTGTTTACTTTTATAATTTGTTCTCGTTCATTATTTGTAACTCATTTCTGTATTTCTTCAACTTGTTCTTCAATTTGGTGAAAAATTCATTGTCAAAAAATGACAAGAAACTAATGACGACTTGAGGCGACCACAAGAATGTCGTTAAATTTCATACATTTATCTTTTTACACTAGCGGGCGAGGGAATAACGTAAAAGTGAAATTCCCCCTTTTTTGGCAGTTTCAAAAATTCGAATTCTGTTCCTAAAGGTGTAGGTAATATGGCCTAAAAACTGGCGTCCCCCCTTTAACCAAATGCCCCCCCCCCCCTTGGAGAATTAGCTCGTCCACCAGTGTCTTTTTGATACGTAAATTTTCACCAATATTAGATTACACATGGTTTAACAGATAAACCATTGATGGTATTAAAAATATTAAAATAGAATAGAATATTTATTCATTCAGTACAACCCGCTACTGAGCTGGTGTCCGGCACCTGACTGCCAGTTCGTCGTCAAGATCGACCATCGTGGCATGAGACCGGTGACGTGCAGCTGTGGATTCAACTTTTGGTTGGTATACTCAAGTATACATAGGTGTGAAATAATTTAATTTATGTTCCCAATTTTATTCCGATTCATCGACATAATGGCAATGAGAAATATCATTCTAAGTCACAAGAGTGAACTTTTGACTAGCCTGTTTTGTGCAAAGTTACCGTCTCTGAGTATCTTTTATATTATGTTATTACATACATACAGGGTGGGCCAAAAAAACCATACG
Organism: Daptonema setosum; assembly: GCA_964036265.1. Taxonomy (NCBI): domain Eukaryota; kingdom Metazoa; phylum Nematoda; class Chromadorea; order Monhysterida; family Xyalidae; genus Daptonema; species Daptonema setosum. Next base: position 27,789,140 of record OZ038443.1, read on the forward strand.
ATTTTGAACGTTAATAACTCGAGCTATAGACAACCGATTTAATCGTTCTTGTTCTCATTCGAAAGCCTATATTTTAACTTAAAATCCCTCTAATTTTAGTTTTGTTTTGTAGAGTTACCCTCAAGTTACAGAAGAAAACCCCTAAAGTCGTGTTTTTTGGATGAAAAAAACGGATTTTTTTGGTTTGACAAAATGTTCTTTTTGGGCATCTATTTTCTAAATTTGAAAAGTTTCATCAGGGAAATAGAAATTGCTGAGCTCAAATCTAACTTGGAAACTCTGGAATACCATATTAAGTGCTTGGAAAAAATATTCATGGCAAATGTCATAGCCGCCATTGACCAATTTAACCCTAAGCCCGGGCTTTGGTGGTTCAGGAAAATTATCAAATCCTGTGTACCATTCAATTATCTTTGATCAACAATGCTTAACTAGTTGTTATTTGGTGCATTACATTTATTAGGAAACTGAAATACTCCGTTTACAGTTTTTAAAACACAATAGCCCATGCATTTCGATCACTTTTTCGCTAAAAATACAAGATTTTTGAAATTTTTTTCTGTAACTTTAGGGCAACTCCATAAAACACGACTAGACGGTTTTTTTGGCCCACCCTGTATACATTACGATCGGGGTTCAGGCAGAGACCAGGTTTCCCCCCTTTTGGGTAAAACGTATGGACTTTCGAAATATATCGTATATTACATTGTTTCTGTGGAACGGATGGTTGTGTAAATATATTTTATACAAAATAAAATATTTAATAAATTTTTCAATAATTTTCCAGCTTTGACTGTCTGGAATTGTGGCATGAGCCAATCAACTGTCGACTGCTGGCATTGTGGGTGAAGAAGTGCAATGATGATAGTGAGACGGGCAATTGGATCAGTGCTAACACAAAAGTTAGTGTTGTTGTTGTTGTTGTTGTTCCTTTTTTGACCACAGCAAGTGCCTTCTGAATTTTCTATATCCATTTCGAGGTCGTACAGTCAGAATAGGTTTTTGGTTTTCTGACGTGGTTTGGAATTACTTTGTCATCAAGAGAACTAGTTTTATAAATTAACAGTAATAGGACAAATAGAAAATCATGTTAACCTCAATGCAGGACTGCCCGAAGTGCCATGCGACGATCGAGAAGGACGGTGGCTGCAATCACATGACGTGCCGCAATGTGGCCTGTCGATTCGAGTTCTGCTGGCTGTGCATGGGACCGTGGGAACCGCATGGCAGCGCCTGGTATAACTGCAACAGGTACTCACTCGCTCACCCAATCACACACTCACGCTCTCACTCACTCTCTCAGTTACTCATTCATTCACTCACTTACTCGCTCACTAACTGTTTAACTCACTTACCCGCCCACTCATTCACTGACTCACTCACTTTCCCACTGACTTAATCATTCACTCAGCCACCCACTCACTTACTCACTCACTTACTCACTCAACTCGTTCACTCACTTACCCACTCCCTCGTTACTCACTAACTACTTCACAAGCTCACTCACCCAAATCATTACTCACACTCACTCACTCACTCATTCGCTCACTCATTCACTCATTCACTTACTCATTCACTCACTTACTCATTCACTCACTCACTCACAGGTTTGACGATGCGATGGCCAAGAAGGCGCGCGATGACCAGGAGAAATCCCGGGCCGCCCTGCAACGATATCTGCATTACTGCAATCGATATATGAACCATATGAACAGTCGACGATTGGAGAATAAGGTGCGTTTTTGTTGTTGTTGTTGTAGATGTTGTTGTTGTTGTTTTGTTGATGTTGTTTTTTTGGTTTTTATTGTTTTACAAGTATAAAAACAGACTGATTCAGGGACACAAAACAGCAGTCTAGAAGTAAATGTCAAGCAGTCTGTAACTCACTTTTTTTTACTTTGATTTAGATTTCATCAGCAGCTGAGATAATTTTAGATGAAGTTGCTCTAATTATAGTTTTTGGTCCCTCGGTTCCCAAGCCCTGTTTTAAGTCATCAGTTTTATTTCGATTCCGATGAATAATAATGGGATAATATTAATATACTATCTAATAAAAATATAATTTCCAGCTCTACGCCTCCGTGAAGACGAAGATGGAGCAGGTGCAGAACATGAACATGTCGTGGATTGAGACGCAGTTCCTGCGACGTGCCGTTGACGTGCTGTGCCAGTGTCGACGTACCCTGATGTACACGTATGCCTTTGCCTACTACTTGATCAAGAACAATCAGGTGGAGATCTTTGAGGTTGGTCGTAGGCTTCGGTTATTCATTTGATAAACTTTTTTCATCGTTTGCAACCTCCAGTCATGCTTTTACCAAAAAATGTAAAAAAAATTCTCTGAAATTTTTTATGTATCTGTCAAAACTTAACTCTGAATAAATTGAGCCGTCTTAACACTTTTCGCATATTCTGTGTAAAACAGTGCAGTCAAACTTCCGTTTTGGTTTAATTCTGTGGTGTGGAAAAACGTAGAAAAAATGACGGCTCGTCTTGTTTCATCATCGGTAAATGGTAACTATAGAGGTACTCCTTTCATGTTTTGTTCAAATCTTCTATAAAAACCAGTGAGTTTCAGACGAATCAAGCCGATCTGGAGCAGGCCACCGAGCTCCTTTCCGAGTACCTGGAACGTGATATGCAGAACGAAAACCTGGTCAGGCTCAAGCAAATAGTGCAGGACAAGTGCGCGTTAGTGTTGTTGTTGTTGTTGTTGTTGTTGTTTTGTTGTTGTTGTTGTTTTGTTGTTGTTGTTGTTTTGTTGTTGTTGTTGTTGTTGCTTTGTTGTTTTGTTGTTGTTGTTGTCAAGAATTATAAAGGTATAGTCTGATATAAAAGTCACAAATAATTGATGTAGAATGTCAGATCATTTCAAACTATGAGAATCCTGAATCCAGTAATGAAGTCCTTAGCAGAAGTGAGCAACCCATCAATTACTATAATCTGATCACCGAGTTTCGAACCCGCCACCGTTCGATCACCAGTTCAACCTTCTAACCACTCTGCAGTTACGTCGAATCGCGTCGGTCTGTGCTCATCGAACACTGTCGCGAGGGCTCCGAGTCCAACTGGTGGAAGTTCTCGGCGTAATTCTTCGAGAAAATTCTGGAACTTTGGGAAATTTGCGAAGAGTTTTCGAGAAATTCGGCGAAACTCTCTGCCCTACTACTCAACCAAAACACACGAGCCACCACACACATTGCAAACAACACAACCACTACCTGCCTGAATTTTGGTTACTATTGTGGAGGAGAGGAGATAATTTTTTGGGTTTTGTGATGTTTGAGTATAGCAAAATAGGAAAATCCTGCAAAAAAAATTATTTGGATTTTTTCAAATCACGTGTTAGTTGGTGATTCGCACGATTTTTCAGTTGACCTATACCGTTTTCGTATTGCAATTCTGTGAAGACACATTATGGTCATTATTGCCCGTACCATCAACATTGATCATCGTAAATGCTCGCAAAAATATTAATTTGCCATTAAATTCTTTCATATAATTTGACGTGAATGCGTGGATATAACTCAACATCATAGCTTGATTTCCAGGTTTCTTGTTAGTACAAATTTTTATTCGGAATGATCAGTTCTCGAAGTTCATAACGTTTGCGAAAAGCTAATTTGAATTCAAAGTTTGCGCCAGAATTTTTCGGAATAACAAGAAACCTTGGATAGGTTAGATGGCTGGAAGGGGAAGGAATACCAGACTACTTCGTCGCTGGGGTACTAAAATATACATCAGTGGATTTTAATTTACATGAAAAATCTGGTATTTTGATGAAAATGTTTCAATCTTTCAGGAAATTCGAAATTTTAGCGTTTATCTCATCGACTTAATAATCTGGTTTTCTGAATAAAATCTTCATACCGTTCTGATCGTAACTTATGACATGCCAAACTCACCTGATATGATGTCATCTAGAAACATGGTCCATTGAAATGTCGGTTGTACTATAGTAAATATGGAAAACTTATAGATAGTTCATGTTTGCAATCATTTTAAATGAATTAACCTGACGAAATGCGCTGGAGTTTTTTTATTTTATAGTGTAAAATATGATTATTTACTTCTTGCTGATCTTTCTCGTTACTCGATTATCTTCCTTTATTCGTTTATGTTTGTTTCGAAATCTGTGAATTAAGGTTGAGTTTTAAATTTCTGACTATATGTTTGATTGTTTGATACTTGAGTTGGCTTATTTGGGATTTGGTCTGTAAATGCTACCCTAAATTTGTCAGATTTTACAATGAAACTTGGCAAATTTATGGTAAGGTAACACATTCAGGTAACACAGGTTGAGAATGCATGAAACAATCGATGAAACATTACGAGCCAATCTACTATTGTAAAATGAGAGTATGCATTTTCTGATAGGGAATAGCTCCTCCTTTTATCTGTGAATCTGTTGTATAAACATCGGATATTCTACTTCCTATCATATATGTATGAAGGTCCTAGCATACCTACGCGATGCGCCGTGTGCCGCACTCAATGCGCGTGTATTCGTATGCCATGAGTGCGGTTCCCGCGTCGCACCTGTGTACAGGCTACAACACACCTTACGTATTTTATCTACTCAATGCGTCGTAAACCGCACTCAATTCGCGCGCATTAGTATGACATGTGTGCGGTGTACGCATCGCACTCGTACCTTGGTATGCTTAGATCCTTGATTGTCCACTAACGTGCCCATTTTGCTCGCTCATTGAAAACACTGGCGGACGAGCTAAACCTCCAAAGGAAAGGGAATCTTTCCAAAGAGGGGGAAATGGCAGAGATAAGGCCATTTTACCTACATCTAAAGGAAACAAACTTTTCGAAACCGCAGTCGCCAAAAAGAGAAATTCCGCTTCTCCCCCTTCTCGTCCGCTAGTGGATGTCATATGTCATATGTCATCATGTGAATATGACCCTTTTACATTGTAACTTTAGTCAAAGATAACCCGCACTGGCGATGATTTTGGTGATTTTTTCTGACCTTATTGTCGTGTGACCCGCCTATTGTGTCAATATTTGTTATAAGAAGTCGCTGTTTTTCGTGGTGTTAGATGAGACGTGACTATATTTTGGTAATGGTACTGTCATAAAGTCATCTGAATATTTTTTCTAACGATTTTCAACTTTTTTCCGGAAACATATTGGCCAACTTTGGAGATTCATATAGCGAAAAACGGATTTAACCCAAGAAAATGTAGATATGTGGTATGAAAAAAAAATTCAGGAAAGAAAAGTCTAAAAAAATTTTACAAATAGCACGAAAAGTTGCAGACGAAGAAAGAACGTATTCTGAATTGACAGTTAAGAAGGATTTTTGTACAGCCGAAACTCAACTATTATGCAGCAAAATGAAAAGTTTTCGATCATCCAGTGGTGTTTCTCGTATTCTTTCTGTTATATTTCTTTTAACACTTTTCCCCATTACCAATTTTGGTCCGTGTGAGTGTGATCGCCTGCTGTTTACTGATTGTCATAGTCGATAAATCAATTTATGTCATGTTGGAAAAATTATGCTAGTCTGTTTTTTACTTTGAAACATGAAAACGTATGATCATCTCGTTTATATTCATATTGCGATTGAATAAGATTTAGGTTATTTTCAGTTTTAAATGAAAATTATGTACATCAGCCACTGGTTTACATGATTTTTTCGTCATGACATGGAACAATTTTCGCGACTAATTTCACCCCCAACACACACTTCCCTTGCTCCCTCGATATATCAATTTCCGTATAAATATATTATTGACATATTATTCTGAAATAATACTTGATTTTATTGGCAAACCCATCGTCGTCGACTGATTGGTCATTATACATACAGTACATACAATACAATGAAATAAAATATTACAAAATTTGGTGTTTTGGAGTTTAATTACGGTGGGAAACGGTTAAATCCGACACGTGAGACTGACTACTTGATATGACGCAATATGAAATGATTCGAAACTTTTGCGAAAATGTACTCTCGTACATTTCTATACCACCAGCATTTCTCATCTCGGTTTAAGTTGCCTTCATTGTCTAGTTGCAACAACTTTTCGTATTTACTTACTGTACCGTTTTGGCGAAATCTATGTCTATGAGCAGTAGTTTATTTGAAATAATACTACGAATGAAACCAGTTCATGTAATGTAAAAAAGGTGAAATAAGACTATTTATTTAACCAAAATTACATCGTTTCTGGACGTACGTATGGTTTCTTATGGTATATACTTGTATAAATATAAAATAACTGACAAGATTTGCAGAATCACCTATAATTCTCCAACATGTCTTTGGCCGACGAGTTGTTAGCGGATTTGGAGGGCGGCGGCGATGAGGGGGACGAGGACATGGAGCAGGGACTGGAGGGGCACGACGATAATGATGGGGAGGACGAGATTGAGGAGGTTGGTGTTTGGGAAAATTTTTTACGGAAAAGGAAGTTTTTTTTAATTAATACTCAGTAAAATAGTAAACTTTATGCATTAGTTTTACTTGACAGAGGGATTTTTACTAAAGGCAGTATATAAAAAAAACATTTTTTATGAGATGTCAATGTTGGATATGAGTAGAAGGGGTGTAGCAATAGAAGGACGAGATTAAGGAGATTTTTTTTCAAAAATTTGAATTCGCGCCAATTGCGAATTTAAATTGAAACTGTGCGCCAGAAACTTTCAACGTAACAATGAGCCTTAATGCTGGAAAAAACTGAATTTAGAATACAAATAGTGGAAAGGAATCATCGAAATAAATTCATTCATTTGATGGTGTTGGTATCATTCAAGATAATATTTCTTATCTCTTCAGATCACGGAAGACGCGTCTGAAGAAATCGAGACGGCCAGCTATGATCGAGTGAAGTCGGTGGCGCGGCTGACCGATAGCGCGCACTTCAAAACGATGGTCGCAAAGATTGAAGACGGTTAGCCAACCCGAACCGTTACTGGTTTCCCATTGACCCACGGGCGGACGAGCTATTTCTCCAAAGGAGGGGAATTTCATCAAAGAGAGGGGGAAACTTTTTGAAACCCCTAAAGTAGGGGAAATTTGTTTTTTCCTCCCCTTCTCGTCCGCTAGCGACACGTAGTTACGTCGTCGGAAAGTAGGAAATGTCGTTGATTACCATTTTACGACATGTTGATTTTCAGTGATAAAGTGGGTTGATTAAGATATGATCTGATACAATATGATATGATATGATATGATATGATATATGATATGATACAATATGATATGATATAACATGATATGATATGATATAATATAATATGATCTGATATTATTGATTCGATATTATTTCAGGCCTACAAGTACCGCTGGAACGAGATCTCGTTGAAACCGATCCCGAGTACATCCTGGTCGTCGAGGTCAACAAACTGGCTGTGGAGATCGATAATGAGCTGAACGTCATCCATAAATTCGTCAGGGACAAATACTCGAAGCGATTTCCCGAGCTCGAATCACTCGTACCGACTTCCTTGGAATTCCTGGCCTGTGTGAGGGAATTGGGTGAGTTGTTGTTGTTGTTGTTGTTGTTGTTGTTGTTGATATTGTTGTTGTTGCTGTTGTTGTTTTTTATATTTTTGTTGTTGTTTTTGTTGTGGTTGTTGTTGTTGTTGTTGTTGTTGTTGTTGTTGTTGTTGTTGTTGTTGCTGTCGGTGTTGTTGTTGTTGTTGTCGGTTGTTGTTCTTCTTAATGTCGTTGTTGGTTGTTGTTGTTCGTAGTGTTGTTGTTATTGCTGTTGTTGGTGTTGTTCAACAACCCTGTGTTTCAGGCAACGAGATTCTCACCAAGGGCCAGAATCGAGAAGCCTTGGGTCGAATTCTCCAACCAGCCACTGTGATTGTCGTTTCCGTTACGGCTTCAACTACTCAGGTACTGTTTCACTGGTGGACGAGCCATTCCTCCAAAGGGAGGGAAATTTCGTCAAAGAGGGGGGAAATTCTACTTTTTGAAAACGCCAAAAGAGTGAGAAATTCCACTCCCCTCTTCTCGTTTGCTAGTGTACTGTTTATAGGTAGGCTTAGGCTTATGTTGCTCATCCCAACTACACAGCCTAAACTGAAAACAAACTGTTAGCCTCCCCTCCTCTTGCTCGGTGCCTTACTTCGCTTCTGTTTAAGATTAAGCCGAAGCCTTTCAAACATTAAAATGACGGGATGGGGTAATGAAATGATTAATGATATCTTAGTGTATATTTCTGACATCATCTGGTTTTAACTTATACAAAACTTTTTGAGACAAACTTTATGAGTGAATACCAGTTAAAATCGATTCCTACTCTCATTAATCACCCTCCCTCATCTCAATACCACCGCCCATGACAAAAGGTCTCGAACCCCCGACCTCTCGCCTACCAACCTACTATGCTAACCACCTGACCACTCATCCATTGCAGGGCTCACCGCTCACCGACGAAGAGTTGGCCGCCGTCAACGAGGCGTGTGATATGGCCACTCAACTGCAGACGGCCAAAATGAACATTTTCGGATACGTTGAACAGCGAATGAACTATATTGCGCCGAATTTATCTCAATTAATCGGTCCGGGACCTTCAGCCATGTTGATGGGACATGCGGGCGGACTCACTCAGCTCAGCAAAATCCCCGCATGTAATGTACTCGTGCTGGGAGCGCAGAAGCGAACGTTGTCTGGATTTAGGTCGGTGATTGCTATCATATCATAATTATATTACATGATCATATTATACATATATGAACAGTGGAGCAACATCTATCTTTTACATCGGCCAGCGACAGCCACTATCAGTTGTCGTGTAGTTTGAGAAGGGGGAGGGAAAAGTGGAATTCTCCCCTCTTTGGCGGTTACAAAAAATATATCTTGCTCCTTAAGGTGTAGGTAGAATGATATAATTTCTGCCAATTTCCCTCTTTTTGGAAAGATTCCCCTCCCATTGAGGTTTGGCTCGTCCGTCAGTGGTTCGGGACATGCGACACTATATTTTTCCGAGTATACAGTCTTTGTACTGATAATAACATAACAAGGATAACAGTTAAACTTTTTTACGATAAGAATGAAAAAAAAATTATTTTCTTTTTACATTTTTCAGCAGCACCGCCGTTCTACCGCACACTGGGTATATCTACTACACACCACTGGTACAACAACTGCCACCCGATCAGCGACGACGCGCCGCGCGCACGGTGGCGGGAAAAGGTAGTTTATATTCAAAAAGGTAGTTTATATTCAAAAAAATAGTTTATATTCAGAAATGTAGTTTATATTCAAAAAGGTAGTTTATATTCAAAAAGGTAGTTTATATTCAAAAAGGTAGTTTATATTCAGAAATGTAGTTTATATTCAAAAAGGTAGTTTATATTCAAAAAGGTAGTTTAGATTCAAAAAGGTAGTTTATATTCAAAAAGGTAGTTTATATTCAAAAAGGTAGTTTATATTCAAAAAAGTAGTTTTTATTCAAAAAGGTAGTTTTTATTCAAAAAGGTAGTTTATATTCATCATAGTGCATAGTATAGTCAATGATTTTTGTTACGCGGATAGATTTTGGCGCGCGCAATTCAAATTCAAGTCTGTTTGTGATGGGCATTCAAACTAAATCGGGGAAAAGAAAAAGTTCAAAATCACCGATCAACATTTTTAATAGTACCGTTACTGTGGAAAATGTTAGTACTGGGGCTCCAAATATGGTAAAATGCAATCTTCTACAGGGTTTGAACCTGGGAAAAGTTTTTTCGGTAAAATCGACTGAATAATGGTTTCATGCCGTCAACTGAATCCAACAAGTATGAATTGTTCACCGTCAGTCATATATTTATTACACATGTGTGCCACTCATGTGTAACATTTAACCGTGAGGTAAAGTTTCGCAAAAAAATTATTTGAGTCACACGAATGCCCAATCGTCCGGGTATACGTATACACTAGCGGACGGGAAGGGGTGGGAAGAGTGGAATTCCCCCCTCTTTGGCATTTTCAATAAGCAGAGTTTGTTCCCTAAGGTGTAGGTAAAATGACCTGAAAACTACCAATTCCCCATCTTTGGTAAAATTCCCCTCCCTTTAGAGGATTAGCTTCTTCCGCCAGTGTACGTATACCATAGGAAATACGCTCCGAAAATGCGGTGACATATTCTATCTTCATTTTTCAGTTTCACTGGCGGCTCGAGTCGATGCCTCACATTCGTGTCGCGATGGATCGATCGGTCAGAAGTTCGCCGAAGATATTCGCGGTAAATTCGAAAAATGGCTCGAACCTCCACCGCCCAAAGCGGTTAGTGTGTTTGGCTTTGACTGGCTCTAATGGCTGGGTCGCTCGAAATCCCAGCAACGAAACCTTGGAAGAGGCTTTGTAAATGGCACAAAGGGGGATTCCACTTTTTCTACCCTTTCTCGTCCGCTAGTGCCTAGTGGTGACACGGATCCTGACGCGTTGCTTTGGGGTTTCTGCCAATTCGCGGGTTTCTGCCAATTTGCGGGTTTCTGCCAATTCGCGGGTTTCTGCCAATTCTCGGTTTTCTGCCAATCCGCGGGTTTCTGCCAATTCACGGGTTTCTGCCAATCCGCGGGTTTCTGCCAATTCACGGGTTTCTGCCAATTCGCGGGTTTCTGCGAATTCGCGGGTTTCTGCCAACGCCAGTGTTGGCATGTGTTAGGGTGCCCGGTTGGCTATAATTATAAAGATATCCTCATATAATGACGGCAAATCTCATTTCAACCGCCCAATCTGATAAAACACTCTTCTTCAAAGTTTATTTTTTTCAGATTAAGCCACTGCCGAAACCGATCGACGCTACGAGTAAAAAGCGTGGTGGTCGACGACTGAGAAAGTTGAAGGAACGATTGGGTATGACCGAGCTGAGGAAGAAGGCCAATCGGATCACATTTGCACAGATTGAGGAGGATATTGAACAGGTGTTGTTCGTTGTTCGTTGTTATTGTTGTTGTTGTTGTTTTTGTTTTTGTTGTTGTTGTTGATGTTGGTGATGATGATTGGGTATGACCGAGCTGAGGAAGAAGGCCAATCGGATCACATTTGCACAGATTGAGGAGGATATTGAACAGGTGTTGTTGTTGTTCGTTGTTATTGTTGTTGTTGTTGTTGTTGTTGTTGTTGTTGTTGTTGTTGGTGGTGATGATTGGGTATGACCGAGCGGAGGAAGAAGGCCAATCGGATCACATTTGCACAGATTGAGGAGGATATTGAGCAGGTGTTGTTGTTGTTCGTTGTAATTGTTGTTGTTGTTGTTGTTGTTGTTATTGTTGTTGTTGTTGGTGGTGATGATTGGGTATGACCGAGCTGAGGAAGAAGGCCAATCGGATCACATTTGCTTTGCACAGATTGAGGAGGATATTGAACAGGTGTTGATGTTGTTGTTGTTGTTTTTGTTGTTGTTGTTGTTGTGGTTGTTGTTGTTGTTGTTGTTGTTGTTGTTGTTGTTGTTGGTGTTGTTGTTGTTGTTGTTGTTGTTGTTGTTGCTGTTGTTGTTGTTATGGTTGGTGTTGTTATGGTTGGTGTTGTTATGGTTGTTGTTGTCATTGTTGTTGTTCTTGTTGTTGTTGTTGTTGGTTGTTGTTGTTGTTGTTGTTATGGTTGTTGTTGTTAGTTGTTGGTTGTTGTTCGTTGTTGTTGTAGTAGTTGTTGTTGTTGTTGTTATGGTTGTTGTTGTTAGTTGTTGGTTGTTGTTGTTGTTGTTGGTGTTGTAGTTGTTATGGTTGTTGTTGTCATTGTTGTTGTTCTTGTTGTTGTTTGACGTTGTAGTTGTTGTTTATGTTGTTGGTGTTGTTGTTGTTTGACGTTGTGGTTGTTGTTGATGACGAATACTGCGTTAATTAAACTTTAGATTTTGCAACAACATACGAAACTCTAAGGTGCTAACCTTTCTAAGATGGATTTTCAGCGTAGATCCTTGATTTGAACCAGAGGCGGACGAGTGAATCCTCCTAAGGGAAAGGAATTTCGTCAAAGAGCGGGGGCGGAATCTAAAAAAATCCGACCTTTTTACTTACACCGTAGGGTACAAACTCTACGTTTTGAAACCGCCAAAGAGTGTGGAATTCCACTTTTCCCTCCTCTTCTCATCGGCTATCGATTTGAGCTGAGTTTCAGGTGGGATCGGGCTTCAATCGTGGTCAGCTGAAGGCGTCGGGAGGCGTGGCCGGCGCGATGCGAGCACCTCAAGTGGATCAGAAGAGTCGGGCGCGCATGAGCAAACTCCTACAAAAACAACTGCATAAAGCCAATCAATATGGGACCAATACCAGTAATTCCGGTTGGAACTGTTGTTGTTGTTGAGTGAGTGTGTGAGTGAGTGAGTGAGTGAGTGAGTGAGTGAGTGAGTGAGTGAGTGAGTGATTGAGGTGAGTGAGTCAGTGAGGCAGTGAGTGAGTGATTTAGAGAGTGAGTGAGTGAATGATGTGAGCAACGTGTTCCACGATAAATAAAATAATGATGAATCAGATGTAATGATTTTAAATTTAATTCCTAGGTGTCCTGAGCAAGGCGGGCGGTGCCAGCACGAATCGGTCAACGACCTCGGGTACGGCATCCTCAGTGTCGTTCACCCCGGTACAGGGTCTGGAGATCGTGAATCCGTCGGCCAACGCCGCCGCCAAGGCATCCGAAGCCAACATCAAGTACTTCGGATCGACCTCCGGTTTCGTCAAAGTGGCCAGCGGCGTTGCCAGCTCTCAACCGAAGTGATTGAAGCAACACTAACAACAATGATTTCAACAACATTAACAACAACAACAACAACAACAACAACAACAACAACAACAACGACAACAACAAAGCAACAACAGTCAACAACAACAATAATCATAATTACGACAGAAATAACAACATGATGTATTCGAACTTTGATTCTGTCTGTTTTTATTCTGAGTATTTATCTGTTTCCACGCTGGGAATTTTTGTGTTGTGCATTTCTATTGTGTGTGTCTGTTTTCTGTCGTTCTAATGTATTGTTTCTGTTTTTACATTGATTCTGTCTGTTTATTGTTATTATGTCTTCTCGTTACTATCATTGCTCATAAACAGCTCGTTATTGAGCTAATTGAAAATTCATGTGTTTAGATTGAAAAAACTGGATCTCCGAAAATTGGACGCATACGATAAGATAAAGCCCGCATGTTGTTTCTGCAAAAAAAATCATTGGTCAAAACTTCTGATAATGAAACACCAGACAATCAGTGTTAACACGCACATCAATCATCATCACCCCATGCTACACTGTATTAAACTATGGTGTCAACCGATTTGAGTTAAGGCTAGTGATGTTCCATTATCAGACGTTTTGGGCATTATTTTTGCTTGCAGAAGCAACATACGGGCTGGGCTTTACATACAATTACAATAGCAAACGTGATAATAATAGAAAATTGACGATGAAATAACAATTGAGTATAATTATCCAGGGAAAAGCTTTTCCGATAGCCTATTCTTAGCAAAATACCCCGGTTCTTTCATTTAGGTGTCTAGAACAACGACAACAAAAACGATTTTCGATCGAATTCACAGTCTTGATTCAGCATTTTTTTGGTCTTTGCGCTCATTCGATGCTTTCGTCCACATAGCCTCCAAGTCCTGCAATAGAAAATGTGAGACATTAAATGCAGTTTTGTATTTTTCACGTTTTACTCATTAGTGGGGAAGCTCTACTTAGTTTTGAAATAAAACCCACTGAGACATAAACATAACATTTATAAAAAACTGACTTATCACGTTCACTCATGCACCCACTCACTTACTCACTCACTCACTCCCACACTCACTCACTCCCACACTCACTCACTCCCACACTCACTCACTCCCACACTCACTCACTCCCACACTCACTCACTCCCACACTCACTCACATGGTTACCAAAAAAACAATTGACTGGCATTTTTTCTATTCAGTGTTTTTTTTGAAATTGTTCGAAAACTCTTATAAAGTAAAAAAAAGGTTTCTCTGGGTTCCCCTGAGTGTCAGTAAAGCTATAGTACGCGCTAACTTGACGACTTATCAACCTAAGACGGCTAAAATTCAGAATTTTGTCCCTTTTAAAAAAGGGACATTTTTGCGACCCGAAAACTTTTTCGAACTCTTTTTATATCGTTCTTAGACGTTTAAAACAGTTTGAGAATTTCGAATTCTAAAGAAATCTTTTTCAATTTTTTTTCAATTGTTTTATTTTGTAACCATGCTCACTCACTCATTCACTCACTCACGGACTCTTTCTACTCACCTTCATGTAAGTATCACCCTCATCAGCCGCATGCGTGTAATCGGGCACCACCGGGCCCGTTTTGATACAGAATAGATGTCTGCGAGTAAGTGAGTGAGTGAGTGAGTAAGTGAGTGAGTGAGTGAGTTACTGACCTCACGAATGAGCCCAGCTTATATACCTGCGCCCGTATTAACGGCGATCGACGTGTCAGCACGATCGGATGCAGACAGTTGTGACCCTGCAACTCACTAGCTCACTCACTCACTCGCTCACTCACTCACTCACTAACTCTCACTCACTGTCTCACTCACTCACTAACTCTCACTCACTGTCTCACTCATTCACTAACCCTCACTCACTCACTCAATCACTAACTCGCTCACTTACTCACTCACTAACTTGCTCGCTTGCTCTTTCCCTCATTCAATCACTCGCTCACTCACTCACTCACTCACTGACTAAATTCCACACTCACTCACTCACTAATTCAATCTCTCCCTCACCCACCCACTCACTTACTCCTACATTCGCTCACTAACTCACTCACTCACCCACTCTCTCCTGCACTCACTCACTCACTTACTCACCCACTAACTGTAATCTTATAAATCACTCTCTTCTTAAAAAACTATTTGCCAACGTAAATTAGCATAGCCATCGGCTTCATGAACTCTTTCGAGTTCAACTCTGTGAACAAGCGCATGATCGAAACAAGCAGATAGAGACAGGCAAAAGTCAAGTACACGGCAGCATGCAGGATAATTGAAGCACGCAGACCTGAATGAGTGAGTGAGTAAGTGACTGAGTG
>OZ038443.1:27811668-27841668 GCA_964036265.1 Daptonema setosum
GTGGAATTTGTTCGCTAAGGCTATAACTAAATAGCCTCCAAACTACAGATTACCCTCTTCGGAGCAATTCTGCTCCCTTTGAGAGAGAGTAAGCTCCGTCAGTGTGACCGCTGAACCATGCGTCCAAATTTATCATACTGAAATTGTTGCTTTCTCCGATTATGTCATGTCTTCTTTTGTACTGTGTCTTTTATCAACACTCGAGTCTGAATACTGCTTTGTTAGCAATACGGTACTGTTTATTGTCGGTATCATAATAATTGTGAGACATAAATATCGAATAAAAGTCATTGTTAGAAGTGTATTCCAGCTAATACCTACTATATTGAACAACTTTTACAGGTTGTGTGAGCAATACCGATAAAATAGACCCTTAACTAATGTGTGCCATGTTTTTGCAATCACTGTTAACGTTTGCCCCAATGCCTAGAGCAATTAATAAAAATTCAGAGAAAATTCAAAGGTTTGAAATTTTGAACCGCATTGGGGCAAAATGTTAACAGTGATTGCAAAAACATGGCACACATTAGTTAAGGGTCTATTTTATCGGTATTGCACACACAAAACCTGTCAAAATTGTTCAATATAGTTGGTATTAGCTGGAATACACTTCTAACAATGATTTTTATTCGATAGTTCAATCAGAAACACCATAAAACTGTATCATCATAATTGCAAACACATTAAGCAAATTACGCTACGCCAAATATTCTAAACACGACGAACATTCCACATTATTGAATCATTAGGATGTGAAACGAATGACAGTGCAAGAAATTGGACAGGAATAAAAAAAACGACTATATGCCGCATTATTTTAAAACTACGCCGCATTAATTTTAAAATTTTAACAAAGCAGTATTCAGACTCGAGTGTTGATAAAAGACACAGTACAAAAGAAGACATGACATAATCGGAGAAAGCAACCATTTCAGTATGATAAATTTGGACGCATGGTTCAGCGGTCACACTGACGGAGCTTACTCTCTCTCAAAGGGAGCAGAATTGCTCCGAAGAGGGTAATCTGTAGTTTGGAGGCTATTTAATTATAGCCTTAGCGAACAAATTCCACTTTTGGAATCCCGAGTACAAAGTGGAATAATCCATGCTTTGCAAATTCATCTGTTAATGTTCGCAAATGGTCCAGAACACGTGAAAGTCGCCTGAACGCTGAGAATTTTATGCGGACTAGAAACCAGAATTATCGGCGCAACTATAATTTCTACTTTTTTCCGATTAAAGAATATTCTTCTGAACTGAAATTTGAAATGTCAATTGAATTGAATTGAATGATTTTACACAAACTTTGCGTTTTCAGAAAAGTTTTACAAACTTTTTTTTGCAGACCGACATTTTTGAATTTCCATCCGACATCCAAGCGTCCAAGCGTCCAAGCGTCCAAGCGATTCACTTTACCGAAAATGTTAACTTCATCATCAACATTGGTTTTAATTAACCCGTTTCTTTCTAGATCTATGCTGTCAAGCAGTAGCCAGCCGGTGGCACCTGCAGTATTGAACGGTAAGACCAAAATCGGTCTTCAGCAAGATGTAGCAACAACGTCAACAACAACAACAACAACAACAACATCTCAAACGGGTCAGCAACATCAACATCTCAAAAAGAAACCACCACCACAACACCCATTGACCAATAAAAACACTAATAATGGTGTTATGGAGGTCGTTATCGCACCATCAAGCAGCAATCTCAACAACAACAGTAATGTTGTTGTTCAATATACGGACTCGAACTTGACCGAGTTTGATGCTCAAAAACAACAACAACAACAGGAGCTCCCTACCGCAACATTGGATGCGACAGCTCAACAACAGCAACACTTGAATAGTCGTTCATCGGCGGCGGAATCTAGTGCAAGCAATGGTATTGTGGACGTCCATCATGTCGATGTACCTCTTATTGGTTGGTACGAAAAAAGTCATGTTTGACTCTTTTCATATTCATAACAATCGTTCCGATAGATTATATAAACTTTAAATTTTTCAGATAAAACTTCTCATTGATTGTGCTCAAACTAATTTAGAAAACTTTCATTTTGGTTTTATTAGAAAAGAAATTAGAAAAGTAAGAAAGTTCAGTTGGCTATAAACTGTGGTGAATAAGTATTATATTACTAGACACGCACTGAAACGCAGTGAGTCGAAATAACGATTAAGCTTTTCGAGTCTGTTATGTGTGTTAAACTTTCAATAAAGTTCAATCTATATTCCAGCTCCAGGCAACGAAAACAAGGGTACGTTTGCTTGTATTTGGGAATCCTAACATCATGTCTGCTTACCCCCAGTTCATCATGTGTTTTTGTCCGCTATTACTTTTCTCATTGGTTCCGTAGGGAATGGTTCATGGTGATTCAGAAATCTGATTCCTGGGTGGGGGAAGATTGTGATTATTATGAATGTCGACTGTCGTTATAATTAATTACCATACATCAGATGTCTAATCTTCTAAGATTATTGTTGTCATCCCGTTAGAATTCCACTTGTTTTTAGGTTACTCAACACTTAATTTTGTATCGTTTTCCCAATGGATTGTTAGATCCCATCGTCATCCAATCAAAGTTACGAAAATGAAAGTCGATTTACCATTTTAACCTTTGTCTGCTTACATTATAACCCAAGCTCATTTTGTATAAGAGAATCTTGGACTACTATATGAGTTATTTTAGTTGATCTAATTTTTTTCACTCCATGATTTTCCATTCAAAGGTTTCCGTTTTTTTTCAGATGACACGGATCGATCCGATACGCTGTTTCGGACGCGGAGTACGAGCGATCCATTTGAGGTGACGGCAAGTTTGGTGGACGAGATCAAACAACGACTTGCGCATGGTTGGAATTTTTTTATATAAATAATTAAAAAAGTTAAACGAATTTTATAGTACAGAAGTTTCTCTGTCGCATGGAGTTTATTTCTTTGTAATTGGTAGGTAAGTATGCGAAAAGGCCGTGTGCTACTCTATACAGAACGTTTTCTAATTTTTTGCGGTTTACTGGAAAATTAAGTCGAAAGAAATCTGTATGGCACGGTTAAAAGTTTATTTTCACGAATTTTCACTTTATTGATGGTGTGGTGTTTTGATATTTCGTTGAGTTTCAATGTTGAAGTATTTTACATAAAAAATTTTCAATGAAGTAAATGCAGGTCTGAAAGTTGTGGAGACCAATCTCGCCTACAAGAAAAAGGGTTAATCAATCAAACTCCTACCAAAGTTATGTGGTTGTTTTGTGACTAATTTGACGAATCTGAGCTTCCTCTGTAATATTGTGTGATGTTGAGAAATGCGGTAACACTGCTTTCGTTAACTTTCTGAATCTTGAATATGTATTCATTAAAGGCCATTTCTAATCGATGATGTATTGTTTTTCATTGTCAATGTAAAATGTGGATTTGCGTATGAGCTGATATTTCCCTTCAAATGTGTAATTTTTGTTGCAAATGTAATCCAACAATGTGTAGTGTATATTCATGATCAAAAGGAAAAAAATATAATTTTAATAATATTTTCAGAGAAGCTTGTCGTTTCTTCAAGCGATGGTCCCACGTCAAACTCGGAGGGTGATGACGACCAAGACCAACCATCCACAAGTCAACAGAATCAACCGATCGTCACCGGCAAACCACCAACTACCAAACGGCAGTTCTTTCACGTCTTCCAACGGAATAAAGATCTGGTGGTTGGTTCGCATCAGTTCACTTGAGTTTCTTCAAATTTTTTTAACGTTTTATTAGCAATTTTTCGTCGCTCATCTAATCAAGTGGTTATAGTGCTTGATTCGCTTAAGAGGTTCGAGGTTTTTATTTCCGCATAATAGACGAAATAAGAGGGCACACAAAATGGCTAACAACTTAGCCGTAGCGTAGTATGCAGAGAAAGAATAGAAGAAAAAATGATATAATTAGAGCGATAAGAATTTGAATCGGAATTTTATTTAATTTGAGAGAGATAAGAGTGACGAATAATATTGTAATTGAAAGAATCACAGTTTGATTAGAGTGAAAAGTTGAAGTTATTGAAAAAGAAATTTTAATAGAGATAAAAGGTGATGATTTCAAGTTCTGATTTTAAGAGACTCATCTTAAGCTCGAGTCCTGACGGGTCGGGCGGGAGACACAAATCCTGACTCGTTGCCTTAGGGTTTCCCTATATTGATCGTTCTCAGTTGATTCAACTTTTCTGGCCACTACGTAAACACCATTAAGACTTGGTATTAATACGATTTTTTGCGCCGATGTGTACGATGAAAAACAGTAATAAAAATTTTTAGGTAGTAAATATGCCCTATATCTGCTTTGACTTTGGTTTAATAAAATCAAAAAAATTCGAAAAAAAAAAATCGCAGAGGCATGCGGACAAAACCTGGCCGAACGAGAGATCGGCGGTCGGTGGGTGCACGGTGGCCGAAGCCGATACCCTCGGGCTGATCGTGGCATCCAAGATGAAACAGTCGCATTCGTCGGATGGTATCAGTCAGAAACAGAAGGACATCGACGAACAGATGAATGTGGTGAGTTTGAATTTGGCGCCATTTTCAATTTTGTTTCTGTCGTAACGTAGTTATACATACGTAACGTACTATTACGAAATCATGGTCGAATGGGGGAAAAAATAATTTTTTTCGGTTCGGTTTTCGTTTTTTTTCTCATAGATTTTAGGACTAAATAGCGCCAGGACTATATATCTAGGACCACCGAGGGTTTTTTGTGAGTATAGCTTCTCAATAGATTGATCCCACAGTTAATTCATTGTCCTTAGATTCATTGAATTTCAAACATGGTTTACCTTTGCCATATTAACTTAGTTCGAAATTCATGCAATTATTGACCGCGTGCTTGCATCGCAACATGAAATATGTAAACATACTTAACGTATTTACTTACTTTAACCGTCGCTAAATGGTTTGAACCGGTTTCATGACAGACTCGCAACTGTGATCATTATAGCGCTCGATTGACTTCATTAATTATTGATGACAACGTGTTTGGTTGGTTCAGTCAGTGATAGTTCTGATAAACAACCACTCTTCAAGTTTTTTTCTCGGCAATAATTAATGTTTGTATTATGCACTAGTGGACGAGGAAGGGAGGGAACAGTAAAATTTCCCCTCTCTAAAGGTTTCGAAAATTAGTGGTTGTTACTTTTTAAAGGTGAAGGTAAAATAGTTTGATTTCTGCTAATTCCCCTTCCTTGGTATCCTTGGCCAATGGTATCATGAAATCCCGCACTACTCGTATGTTGGCTAAGTTATTAGAAACAAAACTTAGTTTTGAACGCGCTCCAAAAATCAAAAATTTTATTCGCGTATCAAGAACCGTTGAATGGACTATACTAATTTGTATTCTACTTGGTTGGGATAAGCTTCTTCTAACGGACCCCCTACTGCGTAGCGCACGCGGGCCAAGGCAAACGTCACATTAGATGATTAGAAGAGTTTATTTTGAACGCGCGCCAGCAATCAATTGATAATATTTGCTTAAATAATTTTTCTGCGTAACAAGAAACGTTGAATGGAGTATAGTAAACATGCAATTGGCTCCGATAAGCCTCCGACGGAACGGACCCCCTGCTGAGTAGCGCACGCGGGCCAAGGCAAACGTCACATTAAAAGCAGGTCTATGAACGGTTCGCCGAAAAAAAGTTGGCAATATATGTCACATTATATTATTTTTTTGTAAACCTTATGCTAATTATAGGATTATCACGTGAATTATCGACTGTATTCTGTATTCACGTGATAAATTGTGGTTTTTCTGTGTGTGAAAAGTGCGTTTGGGTAGGTATTCACGTGATGGAAGTGTGATTTTTATTTTTCGTGACGACGATAATATTTTTGTCGGATAACTTGATTGCTCCACGTGATTGAGAGGTTTTCTGTTTATATGCATGTAGATCGTATAGATTCTTTTCGGGTTTATAAGTAACAGTCTCTAGCTTTTCAAATCAAAATTAGAATCAAATTTTATTCAGTTGCTCTGCCAGAACCAACCATTAAAGGGAAGCGACAAATCCAAAACCACCAAATAATGGGAATTCCATCCCCCCCCCTTTCCTGGTCTCACCTTGGCTACCTCTATTTTTATAAGAGGAGGGAACTCCACTTTACCCCCTTCTCAGCTAGTGTTTTATTTTCTCTATATTATGATCAATGGCAGTGCTGCCCAATCTGCTTGAAAGGTTAGGTCAACATCTATGTTTGTTTATAGTAAATAACGATCGCTCAAGTTGGTGTTTTATGGCTTTCATCAAAACTACTGTTTGTCGTTAACATCAACTCGGATCGTGTCATACGGATGATTTTGCGTGCCCTTCCTTCCTGTTATTGTTAACAAAGTTATATTCTACTATTCTTTTCTGTAGCCGTTGCTACTGAAAATGTCCATCTGTTTTTGTCTGCATAACAGCTTTTTTAGGCGCGGGAGCTTGGTATCTCGGTGGTTCTTCGGTTAAGTTGTTTCAAAGAATCATTACTGACTATAATTAGCTTTCTGATTATAACATTCTGAGCGTCAGAATACAATACCTTCTTCATGGCATGAAGTTCATGCCGAAGTCAGATGGTCTAGTGATTTTAAGAAAAGTCTTTTACGAATTTAAAATTCCTCCAAGTCCAAACTTTTCTTTTCAAATCTTCACATTTCAGTACCTTACCTGACCTGACCTGGGTGCCACTGATCAAACGTCATCCTGTTTAGTCAAAAATACTTCTTGCTCTCTATAATGTAGCAGAATCTATAAAATGTAAAAATCTGAAAAATCTATAAAATTTATAATATGTAGAACCATAAAATGTACAATATCATCAATTTGATGGTTGAAAAAAAATTCCGTGTAATTTGAAAATTTGTTCCACCCAATTTTAGTGATTGATAACAACAAATTGCACAATATCGGTTTTTACAATATTTGAACACGCGTCGTTCCGTTCGATTTATCAGTGTCTCGTAAAGTTTATACTGAATTTGTTCTATTCCTTCTGGACTTGAAACAGCAAGTTGGAAAACAACAAAAATTTCAAAATGAAATGTTCATAGCAAACATGAAAGGTAGCAAAATACCTAGATCACCCGTTTAGTCTAGTGGTTCGGTAGATCTGGACTCGCGATCCGGTGTCCGGAGTTCAAAACCTGGCGGCAGACCACTGGCGGACGAGTTAATCTTCCAAAGGGAGGGAAATTCCCACAAAAAGGGGGAACTAACCGTTTTGAGACCATTTTACTTACACCTTAGGAAGCAAATTCTACTTTTGAAAATGCCAAAGAGGGGGTAATTCCACTTTTCCCACCCCTTCTCGCTCGTTCGCTAGTGCGGCATACACAGTCACAGACCCTGATACGTTTCTCTTCGATTTCTGCCATTGCCCGTCACGTCACTTATGATGGCTAAAAACAGAAATTAAATTTTCATTGATTGATAGAAAAATGATCATTTTCAGTGAAAGAAGGTATGATTTCGCAATACGTTTGATAAAATGGTTCTGCGTTCAGCGTTATCAGCTTACGTGAAGGTGAGAACTGAGAAAGTTATTTATAGTTTATAGTGCATAGGTGTGTCTTTGTAACAGAATGAGAGGGTATTTCTGCGTTGGCTTAGTGAGGGAGATGCTGTTTCGGTTACAATAGTTTTTCAACTCTATTTTGTATCTTCGTTTTTCTACTCGAATTTTTTTGCTAAACCTGTTTCATCAGTTTTTTAATCGTTAAACTCTGATTTTCACAGTGACTTGATTACGTAAATGAAATCATGGTGTAATTGATGCTGACACCATCGGTGGGTGTTCAACTGACTTACGGAATATTTATTATGGCTGGATATTTGCAGGTGTGGCGGGGAGTGTTATCGGTTGGTTGTAAGTTAAGTGCATCAGTTTAAAGTGATAAGTTGATAAGTAATCGTGAAGATATTCGAGGTAAACATACAAAGTAATTGTAAATAAGTCCAACTTGATCGTTGATGTGTTTTGGTTGGTTGCACGAGCGGACGAGCGAAACCTCTAAAGAGAGGGGAATTTTCCCAAAGAGAGGGGAACTTGCAGTTTTCAGGTCATTTCACCTACACCTTAGGGATTAAATTCCACTTCATGAGAACGCCAAAGAGGGCGGAATTCCACTTTTCCCTCCCCTTCTCGTCTGGTAGTGGTTAAGCTCTCGACGAACAGGGTCTGGTAAATAATGAAAAAATTTCAACTTCAATTATCAATTACTAAATAAATTGCAATATTGCTATTGGTATTACCTTACCTATTCACAGTTATCCTACATTCCTTGTCACGTGACCTACAGGCTAGGCTCCGGCTTCTCTCATATTGGCAGCCTATTTAAATCTGCCGTTCTTCCATATATGCTCACTTCTTGTTATACTCACTAGTCACTATAAATTTACTCACTACTCACTACTCACTAGTCACTTCAGTCTAGACACTATAAATCTTTACATTTCAGCTCGGCAAGCACGCACCACTGGATCTGGACGTGCACTCGGCAGCGGCGGCACATGAGCATCGTCGGCGTCGTGCCCTGTCTCACAGTCTGATTACGGGCAAGTTCTGGTTGCGGCTGCTGCAGCCGTGGAAGTGGAAACGAAGGTCGCATTCACAATGTGCGCCCTCATCCACACAACAGCTGGGCAATGCCAAACATGGCAAGACGGGTTGGTTGGGATTGAGATCGGAATTTTAATTTCCTAAAATTAATTATTTTAATTAATCAGCCTGAACAATAAATTAAATTCATCATCATGATCTAAATTGTTGCATTCTTAAATAAGAATGATTTTAAAATTATAATTGAATTTTTCATTGGTTGTTTCAGGACGCGTCAAGGCCAATTCCACGTCCAACTCGCTCGACATTGCCACAACCACAGCCTTGCCCGGTGAGAAACAACGCTCGAAAACAACAACAACAACAACAACTTTAGCACCTGCATCATCATCAACAACAACAACAACAACATCGAACACAACCAACGAGCTGAGGGTAACAACGAATGGTGAAGGAAATTTGCCTCGAAAGTCGCCCTCACCAAAACCCGGCCCGAAATCGGGTGGTCCAACCGGGAAGAAGACCAACGAGACGGTTGGACAAAATCTGGGCAAAAAAGAAAAACACGTCTCCACGGACAAATTAACGCGCAATAATAATATCAAAACGGAGCCGGGTATCAGGCCGAATGGTTGGTGCCTTGGTGGAGTTATTTATTTTTGGTTAAAATTTGTTGTTTATATTTATATTTCTTTATATTTGATTGAAATTATTATTTTTGGTTTCTGTTAGGTGTACAAAGTTTACAATTTTTATGATTACATTTTTTATAAGTAGTTAGATTTTTTTCTGCTTGGGTTTATGCTTTCTCAACTGGAAAAGTTCAAAAATATGCAGTTTTTTGTTTTCAAATTATTTCGATATTTTGATTCATTAATATATGAGGAAGTTTTTCAAATATGAAAAGTTTTTGGTTTCATATCCGAGTCATGAGTCATTCGATCTATTCGGCAGTCAAATAATGAGTATGGTTACTGTTTGACTGCAGAATGAGTCACTCTCTCATCATTTTCATTCTACTACTGGTTACCGTTACATGTATTAATATAGACCAAGACAACAATGCTGCTGTGGCCTGTGGGAAATTCTCAGAAAAAGCTTCCATAATCTTCAGAATTTTTGACAGGGAAGGGGAATAGTGTAATAATTATATAGCAATCTGATTTGAAATTCTACTTCGGTGTCCCCTGTAATAGAATATTTAATCGTAATTTTATTTTTTTATAATATCGTTTTTTCTGTATTTTTCATGTTGAGTACTAGAGCACTTGCAAATCTCGATAAATTAAAATTAAAATGATTAACCGATGTAAAAATAGTTAAATTAAATTAAAATACCTTTCTTCAGCCGATGGGGAACTATTGCCGCTCCATGTGAACACGCAACCAGTGGTGGTCAGGTGAGTGAGTAATTAATTAATTTAATTATATAAATATATATGTAAATTATAAACATATATGTTAATTGTAGTTCAAGTCAGATTTCTATATAAGCCAGCTGACTGTTGCACGGTACTTTGATTAAATTTGTAGGAATAATTTCATACAATTCAGTTAAGGTTTCGATAAAAGTTTAGCACTCTCTTAAACCGAATACACATCGATAACAGATATTCACTACCTTAAAACTTAATCAGAACTGATTCCGATTTTTTGCCAATCATGGGGGAATTTTGCAGCAGCGCCGAACTTGATAAGAAACCGCGAACGTACGTGGCATGTACCCGGGAGATTGAACCGGTGAAATCGGTGGTGATCCAAACGGTGAATCAGCCAAGCACATCGCACTCACTACATACGCAAATGGCGATCGGTTCGTTGAAATGAGTTTATTGGGAAAACGTATAAAAACCTACTCAACCCTAAATTTAAGTTGAGTTCAGAACGCGTAAATCTAGGTTACGTTAGCTAAGCTTAGGTTCAAGTCAAATTAGGTAAGCTAAAGTTCAAGTTAAATTAGAGAGATTGAACCGGTGAAATCAGTGGTGATCCAAATGGTGAATCAGCCAAGCGCTTCACACTCACTACATACGCAAATGGCGATCGGTTCGTTGGGTTTATTGGGAAATCGTAAAAAACCTACTCAACCCTAAATTTAAGTTGAGTTCAGAACGCGTAAATCTAGGTGTTACGTTAGCTAAGCTCAGGTTCAAGTTGAATTAAGTAAGCTAATGTTCAAGTTAAGTTAGAGAGATTGAACCGGTGAAATCGGTGGTGATTCAAACGGTGAATCAATCTATCACATCACACTCATTACATACGTAATTGGCGGTCGGTTCGTTAGGTTGAAAATAATCAACAATCTGGTTATAGATTGACATGAAGTTTTTTATTCGTGGCCTGTCTAGTCCAGTATGTAGAATGCCATCCTCGAAATCTGCTGGTCCTAGTTTGAAACCAGACTTGTTATTTGAGACACAGAACCTGACGCATTTCTTTACGGCTTTGGTCATTTTCCGTCAATTTGTTCAACCTCTGACGGCTATGAAAACACCATTCTGATATGGTATTATTATGCCCCGTTTATGGCTTCAGTAATAAAGAAGTACCTATATAAAAATATATGAAAATATTCACCTTTTGAAACCGCCAAATAATTCCACGCTTCCCTCCCATTATCGTCCGCTAGTGGCATTAACTGACTTGAATGAGTGAGTAAAATGAGTCAATTATAAAGTCAGTTGTAGAGTTATATGAGTCAGTTGATTTCCAGCCGACGTCTCGCCGACCGGCCGTCCCAAGCAGTCGGGCCACGTCAGTCCGCGACTCGTCATTGCCGACCGATTCGATTCCAACGATCCACTGCCGCGGCCGGCTACCAAGGTTCGGGGTGTTCTTGAAAAAAGCTTAAAAATTCTCTTAGTTTTGATTTCTTTTAGGCAGGCTAGGTCAAATAAAAGAAATGAGGCCATCTGTAATTTTTCTTGTTTTCTTTTCAAAACTTTCCTACAAAACTAAAAAAACAGCAAAAAAATTTTTTGGGAAGGGACATTAATGTAGTTAGAAATGTACATTTTATAGTGAAAGTTAAAATAATTTTTCTTGCATTGTTGCAATGTTACATACTTTACTGAACAGAAACTCACAGGTCTAAACACCTATTATTCATGATTTTTTCACTAAATAACCTGAAAAAAACATTAATGGCCGTAATTGTTATTTTTTCCTTTTTTGAAATGCCCTGCTTTCATGGTTCGAAAATTCTCATGCAAATCTTTCTGTGTGAATTTCGGAGAGTGTATTCTTCGTGAAATCACCACTCACTGGGCGATTTCAGCCGGCCATTTCGGGTGTGTACGCGACGGAGGGTGTTGATCCCGGTACGTACGCCAATGCGGCCAACGCTCTGAACCCCTCGGCTGCCGATGCGCAATCACCACAAATTCTGCGACCGCTGTCGAGTACGACCAGTGATGAGGATATGAGTTGGTGGTTTTATTATTGTTGTTTTGATTGTGGTTGTTGATTTCATTGTGATTGCTGTTGTCAGAGGCGGGCCGCTGGGGGGGGGGGGGCACTTTTCAGGGTCGGCGGGTAGCCTACCCCCTTCCCCCTAGACAAAAATTTTGGTCGCCTACCCTCTCCTCCCCCTACTCGAAACTTTTGAAAAAATCGGCCTCAAAACCTCGATTTTGAGGCTAATTTTTAAAAAATTTTGGCTGTGAGATTTTTTTTGAACAAACACGTTTTCTGGGTCAATTTTCTTGGTTAAAACCTGAAAAAAAACCGGTTAATGTGATGTTTATACCTTATAATAGAAGATTTTTTTTAGCAAAAACAAGCAAAAAACCAGTTTTTTTCGCGAAATTATTTTTTCTACCCCCCCCCCCCCTCTTCGACTTAACCCCTTCCTCCCCACTTTTTCGGGGGGGGGGGGGGGTAAACTGAGATTTCAAAATTCTACCCCCCCCCCCCCTCTCCACCCCCCTGCAAAACGCCAAAAAACCCGGCCCACCCCTGGCTGTTGTTGATGCTGTTTGTTGTTTTTGTTGCGGCTTATTGTGGTTTTTTGTAAGTTATTTTTCACTGGTGATGGTTCAAATGGTGATTGCTATTGGGCATTGCTATGGGGTTACAAAAAAATTAGCCGCTATTTAGAATTTTCAAAACTCTAAAATTGTCGGAAATGTCCAAAAACGGTATAAAAATTGGGTCGTAAAAATTCGGAATTTCAGTCTTTATACGTTGGTGTCGTCATTACTGACACTCGGGGGAGCCCAGAAATATATTTTTTACTTCGAGAGTTTACAGAAAATTTCGGAATTTTTTTTGGTAACCATGCTATGAGGTATCTTTACTGCAGGTCCGTCGGTGCTGCCACCGGGTGTGGAGCGGGTACCGGCCAAGGAGCCGGACTTTTGCGCCCAACCGGCCCGACCCGCGCTGCGCAAGGCCGAGATCAATCAGCCCCGTTGGAAAACGACAACAACGACGATCATTTCAAAGTTGGTGTGATACAGTCGAAAATGCATTACTTTTCTAAAAAGCTGAATGAATTCTCGACAAACAATCTGGTGTGTTTCAGTGCCAGATTTTTGTCCATTAATATGTCGTTTGTACAGGGAAGAAAAATCACTTTTATCTGACGATATCTTCGTCGACAAAAATCTGACATCGTGAAGCATCAAACTGTTTATCGAGCAGTCCCGCACCTCTTTTGAACAGTATTTCATATTCGACTATATATGAAGATTATTGAAGATCTAAATCTGAGATTCAAAGTTAATTTGAGATCTAATATGTTATATAATAACATCAAAGAAGGTTGTTAATTGATTGAGATGAGAAGAGATTAGTTTGTTGTGAACGGTCATGTTAAAATCCATTTCTGATACTTCGAGTTGTAAGTAAGTGAAGTTGACTACTACTGGCTCCGCGTTGGATTTTTTCACCTGTATATACTGAAAATTTGTATTCTTGTCTTGTAATCTGCAAGGTCTTGTAATTTGTAATCTTCCTGATAATATTTTCTATAACGTGTTAATTACAAGTTTCTTAAGTAATTTCCGGTGTTTCAGTGCCTCAACATCGTACGAGCCCGATGGTAGTGCGGAAAGATGTTCGTATTCGGATAGTGATGATGATGTGCCGATTCAGTACAGGGAAGAGGAGGAGGAGGACGAAGACCAGGATGTGTTCTCATGTTAGTGCTTCTTTTAGTATGATGAATTCGTTGAACTATCGAACCGCGCTTTGAAAAACATTCAAGATATGAGAACTAATAGGTTTGACGTTTGAGAAATTTGAGTTTTTATTGTATTGTTGTATTGTATCAATTTAACAAAGGTGCCGACATTTTTCGAGCTACATCTTTTTTGTGGGTGAGCATCTGATTTTGAATTTCGATTAAAAAGTTTATCCCATCAAGTTACATCATTTATTTATCAGTAAATCATTCGGATTTCGGATATTGTGAATAAGAATGGTTGGAAACATATAAAAAGACGTAGGATAAAATTACTGGAAAAAATATAGAAATGATAAGAATAAGAACAGTATAGAAATTATTTAGCCGGCCTCGCTTCACTCATTTCTCCTGAATACACCATGATGATGGGGAACCATTTTATCTACAAATTGGGGCGATTTTCAGATTTTGCAAAAATTTCAATGTTTTCGGTCAGCATCAACAAAAAAATCTTGCAAAAATTATCTAAAAGAATTTTAATTTTTAAAAAATTAAAATAAATTTCAAAATTTGCAGCCGGCCTCGCTGCACGCATCATGCGCAAGGACACGTTATACCTGAAGCATATGCTCAAAGATGACACGGGTGGCGGAGGGGACAACAACGCCGGTAATGGTGATGATAGTGTGGACGCCGAAAATGATGAAGCGGATGATGAAACATCTGGTCAGGTGGACGCTGAGAATATAACGCTGGTGGACGCCAGTGTGCCCGATAGTGATAGCGATTCGGGTTGGTAGAGTATAGCCCAGCCCATCCAGGGTTTCTTGTTTTAGCCAAAAATTTTGGGCGCGCAGTTTGAATTTAAAGCTGTTTTGGCGCGCTTTCAAAAATTCGATATTTAAATTGTTTTCATAAAGCATTTGGACAACCCAGAAAATTGAGCTTATTAATTCATTGCATTCGTGCGTAACCGGCCCACGAAATTCACTTTTGATAACATGAAACCCTGATTAAAGTTTATTAGGGATTTTTCATGCTGTGACAAAAATAACGTTGAAGAATAAAAATTTATTGGTTTTAAATCGTGCAAAAACCAAATTAATTCACCTAAATTGGCTAAGGCCGGTTTTTGTATCAGGCATTTTGACGTTATTCATATTCGTATGGCAACAGCTTTTTTGTTCTAAGTTAAATCAAACTTTGGATGGTCGAAAAAGGTAGAAATTTGGAAGCATTAAATAACTATAAAAACCTGCTATAATATTTCTTCTATTATTCTAATAAATTTTGCAGCAAAAAACATCCCCGTCTCACAGCAGACACTCGAACAGCGGAAACGCATGCTCCTCAGAAAGGTTAATTTTGTTTACAAATGTTTTTACAACTTTATTTTTTTGGAATTTTTAAAGTTAACCGTAATATTTTTATTACAAATTTTAAGAAGACAACTGTGGAAAGTACAAATTTTCCAATTTTGAAACATCATCAATTTATCTTCACTGATATGGTTACATCTTTGTATTAAATGAACAGTGATAAATGGCAGTTGAAAAATTTAAATTTTTTTACAAGCTGAATGGTAACCCTGAATTTGCTCAGAGTTCAACATTGAACTCTTTTACAGCTGAGCTTTCGACCGACGATCCAAGAGCTCAAAGACAGGCAGATCATAAAGTTCAACGACTACGTCGAGGTCACGCAGGCCGAGTTGTATGACAGAAAAGCGGATAAGCCGTGGACGCGGTTAACGCCGCAGGATAAGGTGGGAGTTTTGAGCTTGCTTAGTCTAGTGGGTTAGTGATAGCTGATCTCGTGAATCGTGATCCGTTGGGCCGGAGTTCGAAACCTGTCAGTAGACAAAGACGGCTTTTTTATTTGGGTTTCTTTATTACTGAAGCCATCTAGGCACACGAATACCTTATCAGATTGGTGTTTTCGTAGTGGTTGAACTGACGGAAAATGGCTGTCGATCTGTTCTGAAAATTTCGAATGCATCATCTCGATATGTGATTAGGTTTTTCGCGTTCACCTTGAGACACTGACCTTGATTTCGCAGGCACACATACGCAAGGAGCTGAACGAGTTCAAGAGCAATGAAATGGAGGTGCATCTGGAAAGCAAACAATTTACCAGGTTCGTTCGCGTTTGATATTTACGTTTTCTGCATTTTTTCATTTTTGTTTGACCGGAATTCGGCACAAAAGCATTCGAGATTAAATATTTGAGTGATGTGGTGTATGAATTAAAATTTATATATGTTTCGTCATCAGTTTTTACATATAGATTTTTTATGAATGTAAACTCGATTTCAGGTTTCACCGTCCATGATGCACTTTTAACTGCAACGACAACCAATGTCATCTGAAACAACAACCAAGGACAAGTTGTTCTCCTTGATGTTACCTGGCCCGCCCGTCCATTCGTCGTCTTCTTCTCAACCAATCAGAGCTTCTAATATTTTTATCGGGAATCAATTATTATGGTATTTCGAATTAAATTTGAGTGCAGCATTGACAAGCTGAGAACAGTTGTGAGTGTTGCTCCACCAGTATTTTTTATACAGGAAAGTGGGAATTTCCATCAAGATTTAAGTTTTCGAGATCCCTGGTACGAAAACTTCAGGCGATAAACTGCAGGATTTCGAACTTAGTTACTCAGTCAGAAAATGGATGCCATTCTGAAAAATTTCAAACTTATCCCGTATAATAAATACTGTTGTATTACTGTTTTCTTTTATATTATACTTTTTGTTAAATTGTACATATTTTGCTTCACCAACTTTAGTGTACATTATCCTTATCGCACTTTGCACTCAAAGGGAGCCTTCATAGTTGACTGACTTTTTTTGGCCATCTTCCTGCATCAGATAAAAAATCTTGTTTTATAATGAAATACGTAATTTTTCCTATTTCAGTACTTTTTCCTATTTCAGTTTTTTTTCTAAATTACGACATAACAGAATTTCACAAAATTCGATGAAAAATCCAGAATTTTTTGAGAAAATATGCAGAAACGACTTTCTGACTTTAAAGGCAACCTGGCACATTTACACGACACCCCACCATGTGATTCACTGTTTTACTCCATTTTTTCTAGGAAGACGGTTATTATTTTAGCCAAATGTTATTCACGTTTTTGAAGAACCAGCCAGTGGTTTTCATAGATTGGCTCACAATGGGTTTACGATAGCACAGCACCCGTGCGTTTACTAATTCTCGGCTTACTCATAACCGATGCTTTGCCTGCCGTACCGCACTCAGCGTGCGCGCACCAGTATGAAACGGACATTCAATATTACTACTTTAATGGTGTAGTTCAAGATTGTTAACTCATTGTAAAGCCAATTTACGAAACCCACTGCTATCATATACATATTAGGTATATCGCCTCCAGTGCAGCTTAATAGGATTCGTATTTTTTAACTCTATATTTAATTACATGTATACTAAACTGATTTGTTTAGATCCTAACTTGCAACACACACAGGTAAAGCACCTTATAATGTTTACTAATATTGTTATTTCTCGACGTTTTAGTGGTAATTTTGTCCAATTTGGAGGCTTCCCTTGATATTCAATGAGCTCTCTCTCTCTTTTCCTTAACTTCTAATTCGCGGCTTACTTTTCCTTATGATTCTTGATTTTGGATCTGCAGCCACCATGATTAGTTCCCGGTATTCTCCCCATTGTAGCTTAGTCGGTGTATCGGGTTGTTACCTGATTTTTTTCTTTTGTTTTCCAAACTGCAATTTTGGAATCTCCAAATTATTGCTTTTGGAGTAGTGAACAGCATTCGTCGAACTCGAAAACCCTGGAAAAAGATGCAAATGAAAAATCTCTCAGTTGTAACAAGATATACTGATTAAGGCGATGATGTTATTAAAGGTGATGATAGCTAACATTAAGACAGCTAAACTTTTTTCTTGTAAACAGCTCAGCTCGGACGTGAAATTCCCCAAAAAAATCCCCATAATTTTGTCTAAACGCAAAATTTTTCTGTCACCAAAAATATGTTCCAAATGAAGTTTTCCTGTCCGTTAACCTCCGATTACCTATGTCGATAATTTTCCGATACCTACCGAGTTTTGAAAATTTCTTTTTAAAAAGTCAGAAATTTACAAGAAAAATGATTGCCTTAATATTAGCTGTAATCACCTATATTATGTGCAATGACGTAGCCTTAGACCACCGTAGTCACCTGTCGTCCTTATAAACTTCAAAACCAACAAATCTCCATCCGCCTCCGCGTCGCTTCCGAGAATTATTTATATGACAAAATTTCCTGTTTTTTTTTCGCATTGATATTAGCTGGTAATGATGCTAGTTATAAATTTTGTCCAACCGTCGTTCGTAACAATAGCGAGTCCTTTTTTAACTACTGACCACTGGCGGACGAGGTAATCCTCCAAAGGGAAGGGAATTTCGTCAAAGAGGGGTGAGGGAATCGGCAGTTTTCAGACCATTTTACCTACACGTTAGGGAACAAATTCTACTTTTTTCTAAAAAGCCAAAGCGGGGGGATTTCCACGTTTCCTACCCCTTCTCGTCCGTTAGTGGTTCGTAACAATAGCTAGACCTTTTTGAACCACTTGCTGAAACAGAGTGAAATAAGTAGAAACTTTTGACAGACATTTAAGTATAAAATTTGATTAAAACATACGAAAAATAAATTCAAGATGTAAAAAAATTTACACCACAAATTTTTTTGTTTTACTCTCACCTGTTTTATGCAGCTGCCGCTTATCGTTATCACAAGATATGTATAAAGAATAAGGTCCTTGAAATTTAATATATATTCTAATTCTGATTATGATAATATAATAATAATAATATCGTGTAACCCTTTGTCTCCTCTCCATACTTACATACGTGTATTCCGTGTTTTTGTCTACAAAATACATTTTACATACAAAAGACAGATGTATTTTGACTTTTTAACAGTTCATTCGAAAAACGTGAGTTTCTAAAAGTTCATAATTTTTTTAGTTTTCAAGTTAAGAGATATTAAAAAAACGTTTAAAAAATCGGTCGAATAGTCTGTCATTTTGTCCACCCCGTATCCGTATTCTGCTTAATATTGATTCGCAATGCAGCTTTAACAGCCACTCTGTGTTTTTGCGTTCCATGATTCTTTGTGTGTAATGTTTTTTTTTTCTTTATTTTGCTCCATTTTTATGTTGCTGACATCTTAAATATGATATCCTAAATGAGCATTGTCCTTAATGGATTTTGGTCAGAAAACTGAATTTGAAAACTCGCACTTACTTATAGCCTATCCAGGGTATCTTGTTAGCCGAAAACTTTTTGGCGCGCAGTTTGAATTCAAATCTGTTTTGGGCGTGCTTTCGAAATTTCGAAAAACAAATACTTTTTCACATTACATTTGGAAAACATGCGAAAATCGCACTTAAAATTTATTGCAAACGTGCGTAAACTACCGGCAAAATTAATTTTTTATAACAAGAAACCCTTGTCAAACTATATTGCAGTATACAGGGTGTCCCAGCGAGGTGTAATGATTGAGTTTTTTGAATAACTTTCACAGTGTTCTAGATAACGACCTATAATTTCACAGGTTAATAAAACAGTTCTCCGCTATTACGCTGAATTTTAAAACTTTTGATTTGGTTCAGTATTGCGTGTTTTACGGCCGATCTAGCAAAATGCCTGTTTATGTTCTTAACGCGACCGCATTTTAGAGATTTAGACCGAAATTAAAAAGTGATACAAAAGAACGAATTTTTGTTTAATATTGCGTTAAATAGCAGGAAGAGGTGTATTTCAAAAGTTAAAGTTCATTTTTCATTCAATTAATTGCTTTTTTTTCAAAGTTTTTTTATCCGCAACTTTTCGCCAACATTTGCTAGAAATTGCGACTCTGTTTTCAATATTCAATAGAAGGTGGAATAATTGATCAAATCAAAAACTGTTTCCAGCACTTCAGATTTATGGTATCAGCTATCAGTGTTGCATGTTTTAAGCCATATAGTGGAACTATCAGAAAGTTATTCAATGTTTCATGCGACATACTTGGCTATACAATGTAATTTTGAGGCATGTTGCTAGATCGGCCGTAAAACACTCAATATTGAACCAAATCAAAATTTTTAAAATTCAGCGTAATAGCGGAGAACTGTTTTATTAACCTATGAAATTTTAGGTCGTTATCTAGAACACTGTGAAAGTTATTCAACAAATTCAATCATTACACCTCGCTGGGACACCCTGTATATGCCTGCAGTATAGCTTTTTCAGGGTATCTTGTTAATGAAATTAATTTTCATAAACCATTTATTACATTTGCAATGAATTTTGGGCACCGTTAGTATGTAATGCAAATGACATAAGAAAAAACTATTGGTTTCTCAGAAATTTGAACGCGCGTCGAAAGCATATTTGAATTCAAACTGCGCGCCAAAAACATATTTGAATTCAAATTGCGCGCCGAAAACTTTTTGGCTAGCAATAAGGAACCCTGGATCGGTTATAAGTCTGATATATCCACCAAGTAAAATACTGCGCATTCAAATTTAGTCTTGTAATTAATTAAAAATGCTATATAGCTGCTTTTGTATCTTGCTGCTCCACCATACTAATGAAATAAAGTCACGCTGCCGGCTAGAACATTATTATTCTTCTAGAACATTATTATTCGTCGATTCTTATAGCAAAACATAACCACTACGGTTTTACTAATTTGTGAGAATCACATACAGCTTATTGTTA
Source organism: Daptonema setosum (assembly GCA_964036265.1). Classification (NCBI taxonomy): domain Eukaryota; kingdom Metazoa; phylum Nematoda; class Chromadorea; order Monhysterida; family Xyalidae; genus Daptonema; species Daptonema setosum. Next base: position 27,832,083 of record OZ038443.1, read on the forward strand.
TTATAAACTATGTACCACTATGTTGTTATATACAATTGATACTGGTGTGTATATTATTTTTTGAATTAAGTTATTCGCGCGCGCATTTCATCTTCGAACTGTGTATCCATGAATGTGACTCAATATTGACTCTGTTTCTATTCTATGTAACCCTATGTAATTTTATGAACATTGAGTGGAGTTCAAAAATATCAATCAGTTTCCGCTAAATTACTACTCGAGCAAAGCATGAACATGCCTACAAGTGTGGGGCGTAGCGCACTCAGGTGTCCTCTCCTCGCCATATCTGATGCGTGGCTGGTTAATACAATCATGTCAAACGCACGAGTATGAAATGAGTGCGCATGTCGAAAAAAGCCAATAGCGACATATCGTACTTGTGCTACGCTATAGTAAATATAACGATTTTCTCTCAAACCGAAAGTGATATCTCTCTCTTAACTCAATGTTCAACTGCACTTCATTCTCTATATCTTTCTGTTTAACCGCGCACAACATTTCTTCATCCGTCCACAATTTTCATTATACTTTTTTTGTAAACGTGTGCTTTTCAACAAAATGTTGCAACACTCGTCTTTTTGCATACAATACGAACTTCCCCTCTTTTGCATTTGCACAGTTTGTAGCACCCGCGGGCACTGATGTATCATATTGTGTTATTTCACTTTTTATATGACTTTATTGCGTCATGAGAAGAGTAATGTTTAACATGATATGCTTCATTTTCAAAAAAAAACAAGAAAATTTCGAAACGAAACGTTTTGTAACGTTCCCAAAAGTTCCGCAGCTGAACTCAAGTTATCGAGGCAATTTGTTACGACAACAGAAAAACATTGTTCTACAATATGCACTCGCTTCGACAGCCACCCACTGATTTTTCGACCGTTTCTCATTGGTTGGATAACACGGAATCACGGAATTTCTGGCACCGCTTTTCGGACATTTACATTCACCGTCTATCTTCTTGAGTTTCATAGGATTCAAGGTTGAAACATTAGTCTACTTTATGAAGTACTTGACTCCAAGTTTCACAGCGAGAAGTTTTTTGGGTTACATCCACATCACACAACAGTCTTCTTTGTCATATACATTTTTGATAACATGACTTGTAAAGTCATAATGAAATACATAATCATCACGAAAATTCTTTAAAAACACGTTTCAACTACAAACCTTGACTCCATGATTCCAATGCAGCTTTTTCGCACCTTTCGTTATCGCATGTGAAATTCATTCTTCCTTCTACCCTCTTGTTTTGTATAGATTCATTCATCAAATCGTGTGTTCCATTGTGTGTGACTCAATTGCTTTTGTGATACTAATGCCCTCCTTCCCCGCAGCTTCTTCGGACAAACCAGACACGACCATTTTATAAAGCCCATATGTTGTTTCTGCCAGCAAAAATCTTGCCCAAAACGTCTGATAATGAAACCTCACTAGCCTCAACTCAACTCGGTTGACACCATAGTTTAACAGAGTATATGTAGCATGGGTGATGATGATTGATGTGCGTGTTAACACTGATTGTCTGATGTTTCATTATCAGACGGTTTGGGTAATATTTTTTGTAGAAACAACAGGCTTCAAATGTTTCCAATGTATCAGCTTCTGTAAAGCATTGCCAATGGCTTAGTACAGCAGAAGTGTAATCTTATTCCGTGTTTAGGGTTTGTGGTATAACTTACATTCACTATAAGTTTTGAGTATATGCTATCGGCTGAGACGTTTGAAAAAATTACATGGTGAGATTTTTGTACTTCGGTCGAGTAATTAAAAATGACAATGCTGTACTATCATTCTTTGCTATACGAAAGATGGTATTTTGGAATATTCCGGTCGCCAAGATGCTCTGATCATTGAGTTTTGAGTATTTTTGGTTGAAAAATCAGCGATTTTCAATAGAAATTTTGCGATTTTCCGTTAACATTTTGCGAATTTTGAAAGCCAAGAATTTAGAAACCAGTGATTGGACACCTCTATAATGTAGATAAACCTGTTGTCGTGTCACATATTGTATTTTTTTATAAATAATGAAATGACAACAGCTATGAAATTATATAGCAATGATATAACTCTGTGTATAATCACCAATATGATATATATTATCATTATTATTAGTTTCATTTTGTATGTGAGAGCTCATTATTATGATGATGATTCATTTTCCGTTTTTCTATGTGCATAAATCACCACCTTTTGTCTGATACAAACCATCCCTACTACACGTGTGTGTGCAGCTAATAAAACTGCGGAATGATGATAAACTTGGTGGGAATTTGTGACGAAAAAATTAAAGGTAAAATCAGGTTCGAAACACAGACTTCATGCATTGTTTTTTTTTCGCCGAACGAAATAGAGGACCGAAGCGATGAAAGAAATACGCCGAAAAGATGGAAGAACCGCAGGTTTAGCGGGAGACCACTTGCGGACGAGAATGTGTTGGAGAAGTGGAATTCCCCCCTTTTTGGCATTTTTAAAAAAGTCGAATTTTTCCCTCTAGGTGAAGGTAAAAAGGCCTAATTTTTGCCGATTTATCCCTCTCTGGCGAAATTCCTCTCCCTTTGGAGGTTCAGCTTGTCCGTCAGTGCGGGAGTCTTCAATCTACTCGTTATTGAAAGAATCGTTTAATGGAAAGTACAGGGTGTCCTATTTAAAAATGAACGCTTTAATTGCCCTAAAAACCGCAAATGGGACACCCTGTACATAAACATATCTGACTTAGCAATACCGAGTTTCAAATTAACCTATGTATAACTGAGATACGAATATTTCGCGACAGTTTTCCGAAACATTGTCGGGACAGTTTTTTTGTAAAAAAAATTTCAGTACACTATTTTTTTGTTTTTTGTTTGTTCAAGTTTTGCCAGGCACATTAATTTCAAATTTTCAATTTAAGGTGTGTGGCAAGAGTTTTATGAAAAAACTGTGAATTTGTCGCCTTTGTCGTGAAATATTCTATTCGAAATAACCACTACCAATCAAAGAAATGCATCATTCATTGACAAAAATTACAAACGCGCGGTGGTTCTAAAAAAACTGATATTAGTTGAGCAAACACGGTGTATCGTTTTTAATATGCGGTAGATCGGGTGCTACGCTACGGTGAAAGGCATTAAGGGTGGGGGTATTTATCCAATGGTATAATTCATCGAATGGTAGCCTGAATGAAGGATTGTGCGGGTTTGTGAGTCTGAAGGTGAAATATCATTAGTGGACGGGAAAAGTCCTTTTTTGGGAGGATATAAATTTGGAAGTCGTTTCGGGTGAGATGCAATCAAAATTGCCTCAAATAGATCAACTACGTCCCACTTGGGAGAAAATTCCCACTCCTTTAGACAACTCGCTCGCTCCGCCCCGTGTTTGGGTATTACGGTGGGCGGGGTCTTTGTTTCAGATAATGTATAGCCTACTGAATGCCATGTGGAGAGCTTTGGTAAATATACGGTTTGTGTTTCAAAATGTATGTGGAACGAGATATGGTAATTAGAATATTACAATGGTCTGATGTGGTTTACAAAATTTATTACTCATATAATTTTCCATATGTGATCTTCCGCGGGCAAATAATGCATAGCTGGTCACAGGCATGCGAGAAGATTCCCCCTCTTTGGCATTTTCAAAAAGAAGAATTTGTTCCTTAATGTGTTGGTAAAATCGCCTGAAACCTGCCAATTCCCACTCTTTGACGAAATTCCCCTCCCTTTGCGAATAAGCTCATCCGCGAGTGATTCTGGTAACAGCGTAAAACAACTAGATCAGAGCTTTATTAAGGCTTTATTAAGGCTTCACACGTTTAAGGCTTTATTAGTGCCATACTTTGTAGCCCAAATTTTTCATTTGAATTGCGCGCCAAAATTTTTAAAATGCCAGATTGGCTATACAGTTTTGAAATAATATCCATATCAGGTTCCCTTTGATACCAGCGTTCTTCGTCACGTAGGTATAAATCGTGTCGGTACCGTAACCCTAGTATGATCTCTCCAAAAATCTCGTTGCTGACGGTGTTATCGGTGATTCTGGCCGCGGTGAATGCGGGACTTTATATTCCTAGTTGGTGTCGTGGGTGAGTGAGTGAGTGGGTGAGTGAGTGAGTGAGTGAGGGAGTGAGTGAGTGAGTGAGTGAGTGAGTGAGTGAGTGAGTGAGTGAGTGAGTGAGTGAGTGAGTGAGTGAGTGAGTGAGTGAGTGAGTGAGTGAGTGAGTGAGTGAGTGAGTGAGTGAGTGAGTGAGCGAGTGGGTGAGTGGGTGAGTGAGTGAGTGAGTGAGTGAATGTGTGACTGAGGGAGTGAGTAAGTGAGTGAGTGAGTGAGTGAGTGAGTGAGTGAGTGAGTGAGTGAGTGAGTGAGTGAGTGAGTGAGTGAGTTAGTAAGTGATTGAGTGAGTGGTTAGGTGAGTGAGTGAGTGAGTGAATGAGTGAGTGAGTGAGTGAGTGAGTGAGTGAGTGAGTGAGTGGGTGAGTGGGTGAGTGAGTGAGTGAGTGAGTGAATGAGTGAGTGAGGGAGTGATTGAGTGAGCGATTGACCGACTGATTGAGCAACTGACTGATGAACTGACTGAATGACTGCTTTTCAGCACATGAAGCCTGGGAAAAACGCTCAGCGAGTGTCGATAAAAACGGATGTCTTTTCATCATAAAGACCGCCCTGAATACAGTATCTGACGTTAGCCAATCAATTAGTCAGTCAGTCAATCAGTTAGTCAGTCATTCAGTCAGTCAGTCAATCCGTTGTTAGTCAGTCAGTCAGTCGGTCACTTAACCGGTCAGGCAGTCAGATAATCAAGTGGTCACTAAGTCCGTCATTCAGTCAATCCATCCATCAATCAATCAATCAGTCAGTCATTCATTCAATCCATCAATCAATCAATCAATCAATCAATCAATCAATCAATCAATCAATTAATCTATGTATCTATCAATCAATCAATCAATCAATTAATCTATCTATCTATCAATCAATCAATCAATCAATCAATCAATCAATCAATCAATCAATCAATCAATCAGTCAGTCATCAGTAATCATCTCCAATCAGATTCCAGGCCTTGGACTCCGGCGTAGAGCCCAGCCACAAGCTCGATGCACTCATTCATCAAACGCGACTCGATTACTACGCGGCCGATTGTGACCGATGGCTGGGTGACTTGTGATCTTTCATATGAGATATGGTTGTATTTCATGTGATATCGAAAATATTGGTGATGTTTCAGCTAGTATAAACAATTGTGATATTTCATGTAAAATAACGAGTAGGAGAACTTACATTTTTTACAAACCTATACAAGGTAATTCTATCCTAGGTAAATCCATACATGGTAATTCTATCATAGGTAAATCCATAAATAGTAATTCTATCATAGGTAAATCTATACATGGTAATTATATCCAAGGTAAATCTATACAAAGTAATTCTATCCAAGGTAGATCTATACATGGTAATTCTATCCAAGGTAAATCTATACGAGGAAATTCTATCCAAAGTAATTCTATCCAAGGTAAACCTATCCAAGGTAAATCTATACAAGGTAGTTCTATCAAGGGATGTTTCTTATTGTTATTAAAGAAAATCTATCCAAAGAAATTTTTATCTCAGGAAAATGCATCCAAAAGAAAAATTACCAGGGGGAAATCTGTGAAAGCGATGTATTGAGGGGGAAAGGTGTGCCAAAGAATTTCTATTCAGGCAGGGTAAATGTATCCAGGGCAAATAAAATCGAGAGAAAAAATATTGAAAGTATTTATCCACTTTATATAAATACGGGGACATTATAATATATCATAAAGTTCGATAACGCCGACGTTTTTTTTAAATGCTCAATTGCCACTCACCCACCCACTCACTCACTCACTCACTCACTCACTCACTCACTCACTCACTCACTCACTCACTCATTCACTCACTCACACACTCACTCATTCACACACACACACACACTCACACACTCACTCACTCACTCACTCACTCACTCACTCACTCACTCACTCACTGATTAGATTTTCCTTGAATAAAACATCCCTTGATAGAACTACCTTGTATAGATTTACCTTGGATAGATTTACCTTGGATAGAATTACTTTGGATACAATTTCCTCGTATAGATCTACCTTGGATAGAATTACTTTGTATAGATTTACCTATGATAGAATTACTTTTTATGGATTTACCTATGATAGAGTTACCATGTATAGATTTACCTTGGATAGAATTACCATGTATAGATTTACCTTGGATAGAATTAGACTGGATGGGATAGATTTTCTGTACCCCAAAATAACATCGTGATTGTGGTCTAGTACAGCTAAAAAATTGTGTCACGCTAGGCGTAGCTAAGGCGAGTCGATGCTCTACGTCGATTGGTTATTAGGCGTATCCAGCCAATCAGCTTTGAGTATTGGCATCGCGTGCCTACATCTTTTTTTTATTCTGAACTGAATTTCATGTGAATTCGATCGTGAATTTTTCGTTGGTAACTGGTAGTTAAAACGTGATGACTTTGCATGATCGTATGACCACAACACCATATAGAACCTGCACAAGTTCAAACTCTTAGTTTCATTGACTATCAGCTTTTACTTCACAAAAAATTAAAATTAAGATTTCAATGTGCCCTTCTTCTAAAGCGACTATGTTACATCTTAGGTTGGTATCTCACGCGTAATCTTAATTAATTCCATGTACGATGTGCTGCTGCCATGCCTTTGTGATTCCCGTTCTCAATATCCTATTGATCGCCAATGGTCATACAATGAAGACATACCATGTTGTGTTCGATTATGAGGATTTGTTGCCTGTCTAGTCAAGTGCGTAGTGCACCCGCCAAGGAAGCTGGTGGTCATAAGTTCGAAAGAGGAATTGGAAGTTTTCTGGCCATTTACCTACACCTTAGAGAATTGATTGAATTTTCTGGAAACACCAAAGAGGGGGATATCTACTTTTCCCACCCCTCGTCCGCTAGTGAGACACAGTTCCCGTGTTGCTCTGAGCTTTCTGCCCTCGTCAGTTTATTCAACCTCTCTGGCCACTACGAAAACACCATTCTGAATGGTATTAGTGTGCCTTGATGGCTTCACTTAATGGAAGAAAAAAATCATGATTTTCTGATTAAATCCCGAAATGTTTTTCATGACCATGACAACCGGAAACAACGGCGACTCAATAGTAAAAACTTTTTATGCCAGAAAATGTTGTTCTTTTTCATAACAAAATGCACATAAGGACACAGTTATTGGAATGGATAGAAAAATATACGAGAGGAAAAAACAGAAACATCATTCACTGGCGGACGAGCCAATACTCCAAAGGGAGGGGAATTTTTCCGAAAAGGGGGGAAATAGGCAGAAATTCGGCTATTTTACCTACACCTTAGAGAAAAAATTCTGCTTTTAGAAAATGCCAAAGAGAGGGGAATTCCACTTTACCCACCACTTCTCGTCCGCTAGTGTATCAACTTGTAGGTCGAACACGAGAGAATGTCACAGGAAGCCACTGTTTAGTTCTGTTCGATCACCTTCTATCATGTATCAGATAAGGTGATATTTCATGATAGTCGGGTGTCTCGAGATAGATCTAACTTTTCTAGACGGAAAACATCACAGATATTGAAAATATCCCGTTGTAAAAAATTTTTCGAATAAGAATAACCAATTACACAGGGAAGAGACCCATTATTAACCGTAAGAATGATTGAAATCACAAACAAATGATGAATAAATTATAAACTACTACAAAAAGGCACATGAGACTCTCAACCCAATAACCAGTAAAAATCGATTCTATAAATAAATAATGGATACTAATATTATCGAATTATGTTTTTTAACGAAAACGATTTCAAAAAAAAACCAATACACACATCCATACAGTGAAATAAAAAAATATTTGCTCAACTGAAATGTTTTATCACAAAAATAATTAACGAAAATTACGAATAATCATGAATTTGAAAAATAATAGTATCACAAATAGCAATCATTGGGTCTTGGGCACAAAATCATTGTAGGCCTTCTTCAGCAGATCCACAATCACGGGGTACGTCTGACAGTACTCGGTTTGATCACTTTCCTGGAACAAAAAAAAAAAGATCAAAGAATAATAAAACAAAATGAAGAAGAACACGTAATAAAAATACAAACATCATTGAGCAAGCTGTCGCACAGAAAACGTTTGAACAGAAATTTGAACCTTCGAAAACTCGTTGATTTACGCCGTTTGAATGAAAATTAAAGTTATGGTGAACCCATCAACAAATCATACCTGCACTTTATGTGAGATCATTTTGTGCAAGATCAAATTATATGAAACCAATATTCGGTCATTCCAAGCGACCTAAACTGACCTGCGCCCGATGTACGTACGCCTCTACAGTACCCTTGAGCATGCCCAATCGATGGTTCACTTCGTCATGTTGTCTATACCACTGAACGTATGCTTCCAAGGACCATCCGACGGATTCGTGGGGTGACGGCATCTGGGGTGGACTGGCAGATATAAGAAGTTGTAAAAGTAGGAACATCTGATGACCAGATGAGATCGTTAACGAGTTCACGTCCTTGATGTCCATGAACAGTGCCGATCGGACCACTTTGATCGTATCTGGAAAAAGTGGAAACCTTTTGGCTTGGTTTTTTTGGGTTAAGATAGTAAGACAGTCTATAGTCAGGAGAAATGTGAAATCACGTCAATATGCATGAAGCATCGTAGGCAGATCACTCGAATTGCATCATTACTGAAAGCAAATAGACATACTAGCCAGAGAAAACTGCTGTCTCTAGTCAGATTTCGAACTTGGAACTTCCGATCTTAAGAATACCATAGAGCACCCAATTCAACTGTTTGTGATAACTAAGTGGTGTTCCAAGTTAGGTGCTTCAAATGTGAAAACAAGTATGAAATAAAAACTGTTCGTTGTGTCGTTGCCAACCTTCATACGACTTGAGCTGCTTGGCCTGGATGTTGCACAGCGGTTCCATGGCCTTGACGATCTGTGTGAAGTCGGCCGTCAGCTTCAGACGACCACCCGAGCCAAGTGGTCTTAAATGGAAATTCGTAAATAAATACCCTTTTTTTTGAATAGTTCCGAGATAATCCCGAATCAACAACGTGCAAGTACCACATGAAAAAATACAACCGGATGGAAAAATTGTCCTTTCAAGCCACTGTTGCGCAACTTCTGATTACAAGTGAAATTTCTGAATACAAAAAAGATTTGATCAATTTCGAAGACACGAAAGAATCAAATGACGTACACCACGAATTCCGCCGATTATTTTTCATTGAGTTCTGGACTTTCGAAGTTAAGTAATTATTCTCAGCCCACCCTGTATATCAAAGTAGAGTTGCAAAGAATAAAACATTGCAAATTCTTCCGATTTTTTTCCAATGAGTTCCTGACTTTCGAAGTTGTGTAAGTCCAACCTGATCAACGTTACATGGAACAGGAACAGATCCAACGTGTGAGCGGCAGTCTGGATGCGCATCTGCCGACACAGTTCATCGCAGTTCAACTGACTCAGCAGTTCCCGCGATGTGCGATGGATATAGGACTGTAAATGACTCATTCAGACACTCAGTCCGTCAGTCAGTCACTCAT
>OZ038443.1:27846668-27891483 GCA_964036265.1 Daptonema setosum
TGATGAATCGGATGATAGCCCGCAGCAACGTCGCCGTCTGCACCATGTGGCGTAGTTGACAGGTCTGCCGGGATAATCTGAAATATCTGGGATGAAAATTACCAGTTTTACTTGTCACATAGGATAGAAACAACAACTTTGATTTGGAATTTAAGATGAGAATTACGTTTCTAACTTCTTCAACTCCACAATAGCACGAAGAAAGTTGTGATTGCAGCTGCACTCGAAAAGTAATTTTGGCTATTTGGAAACTCGATTCATTGACAAATGGATTTCTAACGAAATAGAAAAACACGTTTTTTCAAATCTGTAATAAAACTGTAGCATTTTTTTCTGAATTTCGAGGAAAAATCACAAAACACAAACCTAGTTGTGACATCGTTGACTTTATTATGCGCGCGTGCCACATTCAACTTGAAGGAGTCCACATGCTGTTGCAGTGTTTCCAGGATGTCTTCCAAAGACTCGATGCTCGTGGCCTGCACCAGCAACTGACCATGATGGCTCGAAACCTGAATATATAGAATAGAATGACTTGATCAGTTTTTTTTCAGTCATGAATATCTTTTTGGATTTATACACATTTCTTTCTATTCGAAAAAAATCTGTGAATTTTATTGTAATGACCGATTGTATTGTATACGTGACACCCAAAGAAAACTTGAATTAGGAGCAACGTTCGAAAGTTTCCCAAATGAGAACAAAGATTTCGTAACGCAGATTCGAACACGTGCCACATCAAGTTCTTGCATTTCACTTTCCATTTATTCAGAAAATCATCACAGTGGCATCATCATCCACATCCAATAACCTGATTCTTGATCTGCTTATCCAAAGCGTCGAGCTGCGACTGCAGACTGCGAATCTGCTTGACCACGTCAGGTGCCGTGGGATCGGTGGGACTTGGCAATGCCGACATTCTGATTGAAACATGGAAAAATATATTATTTAGTGCATTTCAACATTAACCATATATTTGTGATTTCATTTCCAGATACAAAACAAAGATTTTTTCAACAGATATTTACGTTTTTAATGACAAAAAGGTGGAAATAAGCCTGCTGATTGAAATGCAAGCGGAAGTATAAATGCGGTAAGCGATTGTCAAATCACTTTGTACTTCCGTATCGGTACATTACAAACTGATTATTGGATCGAAATGATGACCCAGTGAAGCGAGCAATACAATCTTCATTCATGAGCGCGTTGTATCACACAATCATGATAACAGAACGTACACAAAAGTATGTGAAAACAATGGAATACCATGCTAAAAATCTGTAAATTTTTTTTCGAAAATTACTATAAATATTCTTAATGACTAAAAATAGTTACCTAAATTTCATTCACGTAGTTTTTCAATTCAAATCAAATGGATAGGCAATGAGTTTTTTAATGTTCTAAAATGTTTTTGTAATGATCAACAACACCACACCAGATGTCGGAAACGCATTTTGAGCCGGTTTGTCAGCGTTTGTTCCTTAATGTGTAGGTAAAATGGCATTAAAACTGCCAATTCCCCAGCTTTGACGAAATTCTCCTCCCTTTGGAGGATTGGCTCGTCCGCCAGTGGTTGGTTCGATCTCAAAAACTCGTAAAAATAAGAAAGGGGGGGACAAAGCATTGCCAATCCATATCAAACCATGACCAGTCCCTTCTCAATCATATCCTCCGCCTTCCTCATATCACTCATCGTAAATATCGGCAGTGATTTCTCCACGTTCAGCAGTTTTCCATATCCCACAGTGTTTTTCGCAGTCCTCAACGTGAACTGTATACCAGGCAGTAACGGCATCTGTTTCACCATGGCTACGTCGATCTCGCAGTTCTCGCCCGGCATCAACAGGTCACGTGACTTGGTGTCGTACATGATTCGGGCCACCTGGAAGCAGGGTATGTAAAATAAAACAATAGGGTATAGGGTACCTCATTTACTACACGGATTTCGAAAAAGTGGCTATTTTCAGTACTTAATTTGTAGGCCCAAACGGTTCACTACTACTGAGACCAATGGTTTTTTCCTTGTTTTATCTTGTTTTTCTTGTTTTATTTTGGTTTCAAAACCTTCCCTACAAAGCCGAAAAAACCGTTAAAAATTTTTTAATGGAGATTTTTGTTGTTAGAAATGTACTTTTCATAATGAAAGGTAGATTTTTTGTACCATTTGTTGAAACCTTAGTCATACTGAACAGAAATTCACTGGTTCAAACACCAGTTAATCGTTAACTTCCCACCAAATTATCGGAAAAAAAACAATTGACCTCAATTGTTTTTTTCTTTGTTTTTTTTATTTGTAACTGCCCGATGTTTAACTCATTGAATGGTGTACCTCACCATAGAAACATACCCCATGAAAGTCTTTCAAAATAGCAATCAAATGGCGCTTAATCTACTGATCTTCTTCGAATGGTATAGAATCTGTCGCTTCCCTCGTCAAGTGGTTAAGGCGCCGGCTTCGCTCGCCGACGTTTCTGGCTCGAGCCCCGGGTTGAGACACAGCGCATTCAAGAACGTTGTTGATGATCAGTGATTATCATTGTAAATCGGATGACCGTTATTTCATTATTGTGACTTGGTATCCTACTTTGCTATTATGGCATAACAACTGAATAAATTTGACTTTTTGATTTGATCTCACCTGATCCCAAGTGGTGCAGAACAGCTTTTCAGTGAACCCGGATCGGATGCCGTTGGGAATACCGCCTTCTTCCGGTGTGAGCATGTAGAAACTGGCTTTGAATCGATTCGACTGCTGTACGATGCCTGGAAATGATCAAATGAAGATTTACCTACAAGCTGAAAAACCCTAATGAAACTCTCCATTATGTCAATCACTCACTTGTTAGTCAGTCAGTCAGTTACTCACTCGCTATTATTGACAGTCACTGGGTCAGTCACTTCGGTTCAGTCAGTTACTAATTCACGCACTCACTCACTCACTCATTCACTCATTCACTCACTCACTCACTCACTCACTCACTCACTCACTCACTCACTCACTCACTCACTCACTCCCTCATTAACTCACTTCACTCACTCAATCACTCCCTCATTAACTCACTTCACTCACTCAATCACTCACTCACTCACCCACTCACTCAGTCACTCACCTGGACTCGACATCCACTGACCACGTCTCACGTCCACAGTCCTTATACCCTTTACCAACACACCCACATGGTCACCGGCTTTGGCTTCGGGTAATGATTGTTTGAAGGCCTCCATACCCGAGCACGTACCCGAGAAGGATTTACCGAAACCCGATACCTAAATATAAACACAAACAATGTTATAATATACTTATAATTATTATAACATTATAATACTCTTAATATTAAAAACAATTATATTTATAACAGGAAGTTCCGATCACCAAATAGTATTTACATAGTTAGTGATAGCACAAAATTAGTAAACAAAACAACCTCAAACTGTTAATGGGTCTGTAAACTGTAATTTGTCTCTCTCCCTTTGCAAAAATCTCACTCCTTTAGGATTGGCTGAGCCGCTAGTGTTACGTATTACCACCAAAAAATCGAAAAATTAAGGCAACCATGTAACCTCGATTTTCTCGCCCTTTTTCAGCACACCCTGTTCTACCGTACCCACGATTACGGTACCTCTACCCGTGATACTGTGCGCGGCCGTGATCGGCATCAGAAAAGGTGCCGTGACGTCTCTGGTAGCCTCGGGTAGACCATCCAGTGTATCAAGAAGATTCTGAACAGCACCACGTCCGATATCATCGCGAACACCCTGTAATAACAACAACAGTAACATCAACATCAACAACAAAAATGTTACAATAATACATACGAATTATTGGAAATTCAACTGATACTATCGCGAACGGGCGATAACAACATCATCAACAACAACCAACAACAACAACGACGATACCAACAACAATAACAACAACAACAACACCAACAACAACAACAACGACGACAACAATAACAACGACAACAACAATAACAACAAAAACAGAAAAAAACAGCACCAACAACAACGAAAAAAACAACAACAACAACAACAACAACAAACCTCCAATGCTGCCAACGCTGATCCCACCACAACAGGCACATTATCCGGATTGAAACCGAATTTGGCGATTTCTTCTTTGATTTCAATCTCAACGAGCTCGATCATATCAGCCTCCACTGCGTCAGCCTAAAAACAAACAGAAATCAATTTTACTTAATGAATAAAAAAAATTTAATACGTAAACCCACATAGCTGAACTAACTCATTATATCCATAGAAAATATAAAAATATAATATCAAACAATATTAGTAGCAGTAGAAGATGAAAGAAAAGATCATTATTATTATAAACTCAGTTGAGCCATTCTGTTCCAATGATTTTGTTAATATCTGTGGAAAAACATCTGGACTGATGAAAAATTTAGCGTGGTTGAGAACCAAATTGGTTGCACAGATTTTTCTACATCTATAATGTAGCCAACCAACTTTATTGATAAACACAATCAAATGTTCGACGCCAATTTGTTTGGCAAGTAGCAGATGTTCCCTAGTCTGTGGCATCATACCGTCGGTGGCGGCCAGCACTGAAATGAACATTGTTAAATAATTAAGATATTTAATTAGAATACGCACCTTTTTATTGGCAAAATAAGAGCACAGATTTTTCCTTGAAAGCACAGACTTTTCGTTTCATAATTCCGTTACGTTATTCCATAAACCTTCCGAAATTTCAAATTTAACGAATATCTGAAATTTTAAATGCGATTTTCTCACAAAAATAACATCATCTTGTACTTTAGGTCGAAATATTCAGCTCATTTCACTTATTTTCCATCTTGCACATCCCGTTACGACTAACATATTATGAATTTTTCGTGTTTATATAGTGATCCCTAAACATTTACGCCGAACAAAGTACCTAAGTTAAGTTTTTTGGATAACAATAAGTTACCTAAAATAGCGGCATCCATCTGCGAGGTGCCGCATATCATGTTCTTCACGAAATCCCGATGCCCGGGACAGTCGGTGTGGGCGTAGTGGCGTTTATCGGTTTCATATCTGAAGAAAAGAAAAAATAGAATTTACAACGAACAAAACAACTAGTTTTGTATACAAACTTAATTATAAAGCCAAAACACACCTTCTGCCGTCAAAACTTTTAACTAATGAAACATCTGGACATCTTGTAACACATGCATTAGAATGCTGGTTACGAAAAGTTTTGAGCTGTGCCTGATGTTTCACTAGCGAGTTGCGTGGCAGGCAGAAACTGTGTTGGGCTCTATACGGCATTCCTACTATTTTCAGCTCAGTACATTCAATTTTCACACTGTTCACTAATAACCAGGATTTTTTTACCCGACTCATCCCCAAAAAGCGACTATTCTGCCTACTACCTACCGAATCTTCAGATCTCACGAAGGCACACTTATAATTATAAAAAAAATATTATTGTGGTTATTTTTAAATAAAACTCACAACCAACCCGACATTAGCAATGTTAATCGTGATACCACGTCTCTGCTCTTCTGGCGCTCGATCAATCTCATCGAACGACGTGTATTTGCCTGAAAAGTCATTCACTCACTCACTCACTCACTCACTCACTCACTCACTCACTCACTCATTCATTCACTTACTAACTAGTTCACTCACTCACTCAGTCATCCAGTGACTCAATCACCCGTTTTCTTCTCCCACAGTACTTTGGTTATCGCGGCACTCACTGAATCACCACTCACTCACTTACTCACCCACTCACTAACTCACTCATTCACTCACTCACTCACTCACTCACACACGCACCCTTTTTCTTTTCCGATAATACTTTGGTTATAGCGGCGGTGAGTGTGGTTTTGCCATGATCCACATGTCCGATTGTGCCCACATTGTAATGCGTTTTATTCGATATAGCAGCCTTTTTGGAAGCTTTCGCGACGGCACATAATAAAGGTGTTAGTGTCTGCAGTTGACGTCGGGAAGCGGCTGAAATAGACATTGGATTAAATAAATAAATTTGTAAATTATAAAAAAATTCTGTTTCGGGAAGGAGCTTAAAAAATTTGATCTAAAAACTTAGACCTTAGTTTTTTTAATCAGCACGAAGCATGAAAAAGTATTGTTGTAACTAGACTTGCCAACTTACAACGTACCTAATGGTTTTCGACCATGGGGTCGATAATTTAATTAAACAAAAGTATTATATTCTATTTGTGAACTTTGAAAGAAACAAATGGAGTTGAATTTCCGCTACATGGTGGAACCAATGAGTTTTGTAGAATGAGTTTATTCAGTGTTTTCTAGTTTGTGCTCCGGGGATAAGTTGGATCGACTCGACTCAATTCTATAAAATCAAGAATCCAATCCAGAAATATCATCAATTATTTTCCCCTTTTCCCCAGCTGAGCTGACGAAACGACTACCGAAAACGAAGTTGATTTTTCTCAATCGCTAACGAAACAACTCAAATTCCAAAACACAATTTAAAATTTAGTTGTTCCAAACATATCATTACGAATTACCAAACTAATATCGCAATCCAAAACTATAATCAACACGAAAATTATCAGTTATAGTTACCGTGAGTTTGTAGTTTTCAATTTCAAAAATTCTCTTCGATGCTGTTCGTTTTCGTCGTAAACTTTACCATATGTGAAAAGATTATTATAAGACTGTTATTATGAAAAGACTACAAATTCAGTAAACTAACTTTGTCTCAGCAGTCCTATACAGCAGCAGCCGACTTTGGTCTGCTGACGTGTCAGGAACATGGTGGAATGTTTACTGTAATTCAAATAATTTCAGGAAATTTTTACGATATTTTTAATATGAAAAATCGATGAAATTTTGTTTGTAAATCAACATAATACGTTCAATAAATTACCCATATGTTAGTGCCTACATTCAAGGGTTTTTCTACTGAAAAAGATCTAGTCCATTTCTTTTATAACAATGTAGGTGTTGTTATTAACCAATAATTATCATGTTTAACAACTTGTTTATATCAATGTAGGTGTTGTTATTAACCAATAATTATCATGTTTAACAACTTGTTTATATCAATGTAGGTGTTGTTATTAACCATTATCAAAAAACGATGTTTTGCATGTAAGTTGACGGACTTTGAACCGTGTTTCTCGGCTGCCATATACAATCAAATCCCAACGATCCCACCACATTTTTTACGATTACTTTTACTTTAATACCAATTGCGGATAGTGGAGAATAAAAATCAAAAATGCAGATCAGAATATAAAAAATAACAAAAATTTGCCATATAAAAATTATATAACATGTTGATCAAAGTCGAGGCTGATATACACACGATTGACTACGATTGCAACTTATTAAACGGAATAAATTGTATAAAAATACAAAACATTGGTGCAATTTACGTAAAAATATAACAAGTCGGGTTACATTAATTTTATAGTCAATGACAAAGGACAGAGGTGAACAGAAATAACAATAAAAATTCATCTTTTACATACGAAAAACATGGGAAATATGGTGTGGAAAATGAGAAATATAAAAATGTAGTCCGGTTCTAGAGATGAAAAAAAGTAAAAAAAAAACGTTCGATGATGAATTTCCCGTTTTCCCATCCTGGAAAACCGATGGAATTCTCACCGACAAAAAATTCGTCGTGTTATTTATTAAAAAAATTTAATTATCGAAAATAAGTAACACACGAATTCTTTTAACTACCTCTTCAGATGTTATCAAGTTTAATAACTTCCACCAGGGAGAACACTTCAACATTACAAAAACACTCCGGTAAGTCTCCAAACTCAAATACACCGATGAAAAACCCAAAAGACAGTCTCTCAAATTCCATTAAAAACTCTCAATCTACCCATAAATCACTCAAAATTCATCTCTCCGCCATTCCAATTGACCAACATCGATCCCAAAAAAATTCTTAAAACTTTCAGAATTTTTACGAATAAAAAAACATAAATTGATCAAGCGGAACAGCGAAAACGATGAATATATAAAACAACCTACTACACCCCCATCAATATACATCGAATTGCGCCAGCCAAATTCAATTCAATATCAATTGCAGACACGTGGTTGCTTAGCTCACTAGCGGTAGAGAAAGGGAAACTTCCCCTTTTTAGAAGTTAACATTTCAAAAATTTTGTTTCCAAGGTGTAGCTAAATTAGTAAAAAAACTGGGTATTCCACCTTTTCGGAGATATTTCCACTTTCTCATCCGCTAGTGGTTTAGGCTGGCGCGCGTGACGCGTGAAAATGCGAATCGCAAAAACGCTCGTTGTTGTCTGGGTCTGAACGACTCTACTGATCATCATTGATTTCGGGATTTACACGGATAATAACTAAGATTTTCTTTCCGTGAAACATTTTACCCACACCCTAGCTTAAATGGCAAAACAAAACCTTGAAAGGTAACTTGAGAACTTGAAACTGGTGGAAATCCTTGTGTAAAAATCCCGCAAAACGATGACCAGAGCCAGTCAAAAAAAGCGAAAAATACACGACCCGGCCGTTAGAACAGATAACCTAAAAAACGTTAATAATTAAATATAACATCACGTGTTATAAAATTATTAAAAAATATAACATAACGTCACGAGATGGAGCATTGGATTCGATATCACGCACTGTCGTTGTTATCTCGAATCTCACCGTAACACCGTAACATAACATCTGCAACATTTGCGCGCACTGATATAAAACTACATCTCTCCTTATCAGCTAGGATTCGATTATGTAAATCACCATCGAGCGAAGAAGATATTCCATTTTCCCCCACTCTGAACGCTAATTTAATAAACGAAACTTAGCCAACTAGAATAAACGGGTTAATGTGCAATAAAACGTGATGTTAGAGAAAATGCACATATTACAGGTAAGTCGATGAGAAATCATGGAAACAGTCAGTCAAAGATTCCCGACCGAAGTCTCCATAAAAACTCTCGACGGACGACCAAAGATGTTATTGCTCTTATAATTATGTTGAACTTGAATCACAACTCAATGCATGATCCGGTGAGGGTGTAGTGCAGTTTTGATTCAAACTCGAGATTAAAAAAATATATAAAAACAAATATAACACTAATTTAACAAACAGAGCTGTGTGCTTTTCATAGTTGATGGAATCCAGCACAGATACAATTAATTATATAAAATCAAATCGATAAATTAATAAGTCATAATTATCAAAAATTATTAAAATCACACTGATATTGATGTGGTAAAACTATGGAAACGTGCTGATAGTTTTCCATGTAATATTACACAGAGTAAAAATACTTTAACTGACAAAAAAATTCACTTATTTAGTGGCAGCAAAATAATAATCCAATTATTATAAAAACTCTTCAGAAAAAAAGATATCATAATTCAATATTATTGTCCGTTTCGTGGCATAATAATAAACACGCGAAAATTGGCAACACATGACTACGATAAGAAATAAAACAATCACTTCAGAAAAAAATCCTGCCGCGGCTCCAAAATAAATCGTCTACCGAATTAAATTTTTTAAATATCCACATCAAGCCAAAAAAAATTTCAAAAAAGTCAAATATTTCCGGACGACTATGAACGCAACCGAAGCGGATCGCAAAGCATTCACTAGTTTCAATGCGTGTAGTGAGTCAAGTGCCGTGACATCCTTCATATCCTGCCTTTTGTACAAGTACAGCAATGAACAAACATCATATGATCGATGAAAGGGGTTGACTTATTTGTCGGTTATATAAAAAAACGAAATTATAATCTCACTCATCACTTGGGATTTTTTGTTGCCATAATGGCGGTGAACCTGAAACAACTTCTGGAATCTCAGTTCCAGGAATTTTTTTTGAGCCGTATCTATGTTATGTTTCAGAAAAATCTATAGAACCCTTACAAAAATCATATGACCCAGTTACTGAACGGGCAAATTTTGCCAACACAGACAAATTTTGAACAATAAATCGAAAAAAAAGTTATACAAAATAATGGCATGTTATCGCGTGGGTAGTAGTTCTGTGGTGTAATAGTGTTGTGGTACAAACAGTAAATAGAAAATAATAGCAAACTGATTTATTCTGGTAGATTTGGAGCGAATTTTGTCCCATTATTTACATCCGAGCGATGAATCGAGAATTCAAAATTTGGAAATCAAATAAGGACAAAAAACAAAAACTACCAAAATATAAGATCACTAAGTAAAACTCTGTGAAGCGTGGAATCTGTGGGTATCACAGAGCGAACGGGACACGGAAGAATTCGAATACTAGGGAAAATACAATGGACATCCAGAAAATATTGAAATTTCATTTTTCTCGTGTTTTTTTACGACATTGACAAAAAAATCAAATTTCAACATTTTTATACGCCTACCGAACAAATCGCCTTTCTTCCGTTCAAAGCACAGATTACCCAAAAATGTGCATCGAAGAAAGAATGACAATTGCCGGTATAAATCAGATGGCTGTTCTGGTCACTTTTATTTGGCCGATTTTTTTTATAAAAGACAACATAGATGCCAAATTTCATCGCAAAACAACCCCCGATCGAAGCGTATTCTGGACAGGACAGGACAAAGATGGAATAATAGTATGGGATAGTTCTATAGTTGCAGTGCAAAACATTCATAACCATCATAATTTTTTAACAACTCTTGGGTCTTGAACGTACATTTTTTGAAAGATTTTTTAGATGGTTCCGTAATGCAAAGCACTGTTATTTGACAATCATGACACATTAGAACGAATATAAAGCTGACTGTATATTATCAGTCGATACTAAGGAAAAAGCGCCCTGGAAAAAAAACGGACGACATAGCAGAGGGGGGGGGGGGGCGTAAAAAATTTCCGATTTCTACTTCTAAAGAACTACAAAAAAGTAAGAGCGTGAAATGTGCTTTCTATCAACGAAATTCGTTGAATCAACCAGGAAAACGAACACAATTTCTTAACGAAAAAAATTTAAATCAATCATTCGATTCAGAGGGCAGTTTAATATACTCGAGCGCGCGGGAGAGGACACAATTAACAACATTTTCAGATTATTATTTAATAAAAAGACAGAAAAGGAAATTCGTGACTGGAGAAAGAAAAATAATCGAGAAAATATAACAGTCGTCAATCATTGTATTATTGAGGAACAACAAAAGGAACATAGAAATTCGAAATTCACTGAGAATATCACGCGAATGAAATACACACACATTTTGGGTGGCTTCGTAGAACTTTCACGAACATACTGTATAGTGTATAATATAGGATTTATGATTGATTGAGGCAGGCATCGAATTTGAATGCGCGCTTTTTCATTCGTAGATTGTTCAAAAATGCTATGATGATAAAGCCACGCATTCAAATGAAGTCTGTTAGTTAATCAACAATGAACACCATAATAAAAAAGCGCCTCTGTCAAGTGTCGAGCGTGCCGCCTCTTCAATGTAAGAAATACAGCGAAAATGGCTGAAGAAGATACTGAATATCTCTAAATAAAAACAATGCAAATCAACCAAATTCTAAAAAAAATACTACAAACACCAATCTCGCATTGTCATAATAGCAGTAGAGGCGATCTGACTGAGTCAATCAGTCGATCAATTACTCTCTCTATATAATCAAAGTGGATTGCGGCTCATGCAGTGAGTAACATTGTAAAGTCAGTTGCGATGATCTAGGATTTATAAAAAATAGCCTGTTTTCGAAATCTCTCACGCAGAAGATAAGAATGTTACAATCAATCCCAATACCATCGCTACTAAACCGCCAATGGCATTTAGTGGGTACCACAGAAAAAAATGAAATAATTTCGTGATAAAATATTAATTATAACGTTATGTGACGTAGAATTCACACACAGGTTTATACCCTTAAACTAGATATATACACGGCGACGAATTAAAGAACACTCACATACGTCTAGAAAATAATGGAACTTTTGGGGAATCCAAGAAACACACAAAAACACCATAGATTCGCCCGAATTTGCACTCTGGCTATTATAGACTTCGTTTGAGGTCGGGAAATATGCCTGAAACAAGAAAAACGTTTTCAAATTGGTTTTCACGAAAAATATCTGACATATTTCCCGCTACCTGGCAGTAACTAGAGTTACAAAATAAACAAGGTAACACATAATTATTAAGGGGCGCTATCGCCCCCTACGCCGGTAGTGTTGGGCGGCAATGAAAGTTTCGTAATAAAAATAATTAAATTACTATACAAAAACCGACATTGACCACCAAAAATAATTATTTGAAGGGGAGATGAGGTCGGGGAAACTGGGAGAAAACTTATTAGATTGGTCTGGAAGAAATTAAATTTCCCAAACCTCAACTGCCTATCGCCCTGAATAACGTATAGTCAATGTTCAACAAAAAATACATCCACCCCGGGAGAGTAAATCATAACCTGCGAATAATTAACACTTTCGTTTACATTGCGAGCGCCTACACACGAAATAAAAACAATCACACTCACTCAAATACAACCATAACAAGCTAAAAAAATACCGAAAAATAGTAATAATAACAAGAGCAACGTGTTTGTGCTGGTGTTGCAGTATTCCATTATCATAAAGTATATACAGGTACAATAACGGATATATGCAGCCAAATTGCCATATAGAATTATCAGTAACTTTCGCTGTAGTTTGACTAGTCGAGATTCTGGTGAACGTGATTAACACAACATGGAATAATTAAGTAACAAATGAGAAAGTTGAAAAAAACGGCGCGAAAATTCAAATTTAAACTGGCCAATCAGCGCAGTGAATTCTTTCCTTCTCAAAGTATTTTTTCGAACTTTTTACGCACCCAAATAACGTTAGTTTAATTTTCCATTCTACTCAAAAACAAAAATTTCGCATTTCTCATTTGTAACAGAAAATAAACATGTGCAGCGCATAATTATTATAGAATATTTACATTAATTCGCAGGCGAGCATGATAATACCCGATGATGGTGAGGTGACGTTGTTTTGTTGAATTGACTATAAAAAGGGCCTTGGTTGGCTTATTAGGCCTTGACGGTCTGCGCCGACACGTTGATATGCGGCTGGGCGTCGATGACAAAGTCGAGCAGCCAACCGACGGGCGGTGGTGGCAGTTCTGTAAAAATATGGGTTGTCAGGAAACCACAATTATTTATCCAGCCTTTCAAAACGTACATAAAATTTATTTACAGACTTAAAAAAGAATGAATTTTCAGCTCAATTGTTCGACTTTGTCGTGTTTGACATTTTGAGAAATGGTATTTGGACACGAAGAAACCAAACATGGTTTTACTTTTTTTTTATTTTTAGTTTAGTTCTTATAATTGTAAAGATTGAAAGTCTATAACCAGCTTTTCTATCAGGGTGTGAAACTTGATCAAACTTTAACATGAAGTTGGAAGTCTGGTGCAGAAATTTTGTAGTATTTTCTTAAACTACTTAGTTTGAATCACTGACTTATTATTAATGAATCGTACCTTTGGCGGCGGGTGAATCGCTGAACTTGGGACCGGCGTAGGAGGGATAGCATACAGGCGAAGATTGGACCTGCAACAAAACAACTGTTTCCACGCAAAAAAATCGAATTAAATCGCCAAAAACTGAGTATCAATCATATCAAACTCATTTTTACTCAAAGCAAGCAAACGTTAAAAACTTTTCACTGAGAATGTCAAAAATAGGAAAGCAGAATCATGTTATCCAGAACCGGAACCATGTTCCAACCCTGTACCCTTAAAATATTACCCGCCGTCTACCGGCAATCGGAAAAAACATTTTTTGACGAAAACAAATTTCAAAAAGAATTAAAAAAGAGACTGTAAAAAATTGCCGAATTATAACAAAAGAATGCTAAATACTTTTCTAAAAAATTGCCGAGATTTTTCATTCACTCGTACCGTCTGTATCGGTGCGGCCGTGGTGCGGGATGAGATTGAATGGTACAATATTAATATAATATCAAACTCCCTCGAATTTTTTCCAATACTTCAACGGATTTCAACGAAAAATGAAGAAAAAATCGGCAAAAAACATTTTCCACTCACCCGTTTCGTCTGTACCGGTGCGGGATGAGATCGGATGCGTTCGCGCGTCTGTGGCGGCGAATTATTGGTGACTTTCGATAGAGAATTCTGGTGCTGCATGCTCGCCATTCTCTTGCTGTTGTTGTTGTTGTTGTTGTTGTTGTTGTTGCGCGTGTTGTGGCTGTTGTTGTTGTTGTGATGATGCGGACTGTTGTTGTTGTTGTTGCGATGAGGTGAGGCAGCATGTTGTTGTTGTTTCAGTTCGCTGAAGCTTGGCGAAATCGGCAGGTCCCGTTTGTTGTTCTTCGTCGATCGCTGCTGGTGGCGCGGTGGGGTCACCTCGGAACAACGCGGCTCCTAAAAATTAAATTTGTTTAATAAAAATGTTAAAATAATGTAAAAATTTTTTTCTCTTGACTTGATTTTATTCAGTGTATAAGATACTTACAAGAGGGTACATGATACAAATAAGCAAAACTGCATTTAATAGTATTTCTTCCTTTCATTATTTGCTCAAGTTGGTTGAACTAAACTGAGCGACGCATGTTTCAACATGAAATGCTGATTTTATTTTTGTATTTGTAATTTATGTCTGTATGGGTCATTTATAAAAACATATCTATGTGATGTAAAATGAACGCTATCCACGGACTCCGAAATACCGAAAACGAAAAACATACATAACATTTCCATATTCAGTAACATGTATCTACCTCTCATCTAAGCTCTAATGAACAAGGTAAACCACGGGTACTGCCATATTTAGACTGAATTAGTTTCAGTGTACGATATGAAACTTTAGAGTTAGCAAAATATTTCATCGAACTTCAAATTTCAATATTTCAAATCAATCAGAAGGCTTCCCAACCTTACTGCAGTCGGTCTTGAGCGCCGAATTGCTGAAGGTCTTCGAGCGCGTCTTCGGTGCCATCGATCGATTTTCGCCCATCTTATTATGGGATCGTTTCGGCGTTACGCTAAGCGAAGGCTGCGCGTATATATACGGCATCATCTGGTTGCTGGAGTCCATCAACACGGAAATATGCATAGTAGAAATACTGGAAAAATTATTTATTATCTATTAATTATATGAAAATGAAATCAAAAATAATTCCAATTATGAAACTGGGATGAAAAATGTTTCATCACTTACCCCCTTACTCGGCATTAAAAACCAATGGGCACTTAGGTTTGGTTAGGAGTGGAACACGAAGCAAACTTTGATGATTCACTCCCTTCCCTTATTATTTTGAAAACTGACACTGATGTAAATATAAAAGAATAGAAAACTTTTACATAGAAATTTGAAAACGCGCCAACATTACAAAAAAATTTTGATTTTTTCTCTCTTGTATTTTTTGGCATATGGAAAATTCACTTGTAAATTTTCGCCGGTAAAAATCATGTGATTTTGAAACGAAGTAAAAATAAACCTATATCTAGTTCGTTACTGTACAGTATAAATAAACAAGCAAATCTACCAGAAACTAGTATAGTAACCAAACAAAGAAAACAGAAAAAAACCTTAATGAGAAACAGTAAAACACAAGTTGTGCCACGCCATGAATTAATTATATAAACGTTTACACATTTGTGAAGTATTACGTATCGAACGTGACGTGAACAATGATATAGCTTGTTCAAGGTATATTGTGGTCAAAAATTATTATGGACCCGTTCTGTTACCACTTCCTCATTGAACTAAGCGCTTTTTTGTTTATTGTTCAAATGTCATATGAAAAAATAATTGATTTGTGAAAATTTTAAGCGCGCGCCAAAAGCATATTTGAATTTAAACTGCGCGCCAAAATTTATTTTTAGTAACAAGAAACCCTGGATAGGCTTTAGCGTTGGTTGGGTTTGGTTGAACTAAAATTACTAATCAGAAACTAAAAT
This sequence comes from Daptonema setosum, assembly GCA_964036265.1. Taxonomy (NCBI): domain Eukaryota; kingdom Metazoa; phylum Nematoda; class Chromadorea; order Monhysterida; family Xyalidae; genus Daptonema; species Daptonema setosum. Next base: position 27,862,541 of record OZ038443.1, read on the forward strand.
ATTGAATTGACACGATCTCTGCATTCAAAATTTTTCTTGAATTCAAATCCGCTTTTGGCGCGCGTTCAACATTAAGCGAATAAATTGTTCACCATAACTTTTAGAAAAGACAAGAAATGAACGTTGCGTTGCGCCTAATGCTAATCCATTGTATATGTACGTGATAACGGTTCCATATGATGAATAACAATATACCTTGATCAAGATATGAAATACGGGCTTTACTTGTTATTCTGATGTGTTATGTAAGTTATAATATTATGACACTTTCCGTTTTACACTCGTACTTACTTTACTACACTTCTCGCTCTCTACTGTGTATGGGCACTGAGCAGAGAGCAAAACAGGAAAATCTTCAAAAATTGTCGCCACTCAAAGATGAACGAATAAGTCAGAGAAACTTTTATCATCATAAATCAACATTATTAAATGATAGACGCAAGTTTAGATACACGTGGTGTGTGGTTTCTTGCTCTTTGCCCTATACAACCAAATCAATCGCTATTCTCCGATAACAAAGCACAGTTCTCAATAACAGACAGTATCATAAAACGTGCAGTACAGTCGTAAAGTTAAGAATAAAACATAAAACACCTGAGACGTAATTAATATTTTATTACCGTGCACTCAGCAATCAACGCATCAACAGAAGTGAGACAAACACAGAGAAGAGACAGACATACAGACTTTAGAAAGATCAAAAAGAGTGGCTCAACATACGAATAATAAACAATACAACAGAACAAAATACTAAAACGACGTACTGAAATCAAGTGGAATAGATCCAATTAAAAAAAACGAGTAATAAGTCGTGCGGACTGACTGACACGGGATGTAGAAACAAGTGGAAATGGAAAAGACTATAAAATAAAACACAACTAATGAATGTAAATGATCGGCTGTTTGATAATTGGAGGTAAATGAAATAACAATTAACCATTTGCTGACCTCATACAACATGACCCAAAGAATCAAGATTGTAGAAATAATTTTTCTCAATATTATATTATTATTCACGTAAGTTGCAGAAAAAATATACCTCACCTTGATTATGAAATTAAGGGTGCTTTTTTTCAGTTCACGAATGAAATGGAACAACGTTGGAACATCAAAAACAAAGTTCTGACAAATCGTTGAGCCATAACCGGAAACGAGAGTGCTTGAGAACAGTTGTGAGTTTATGAACAACATAAGCATGACACGGAATTACGAAATATTACAACAGATGAGTCAGTGTCAGTGATAATTTAATTGTCTTACAACCTTCTAAAAATCTGCCAACGCACCAGCAGCAACGTGCAAAAGGCTGAAATGGATCGCAAACCGCGTCACGAGACGCGCGCGGTACATCGCGGGAATGACTAAAAGCTCTTCTGGAAAAGCTCTCTTGGATAACCTCTCGGAGAGAAGCTCTTCACGAAAAGAGCTTTTAGTCAATTTGCTCGGAAAAGCTCTTCACGAAAAGAGCTTTTCTGGTCAAAAAGACTAAAAGCTCTTCTGGAAGAGCTTTTCTCCGAGAGCTTTTAGTCAATTTGAAAAATTGACTAAAAGCTCTCCTGTACAAATCATAGGCCGTGAAGAGCTTTTCTCTGTCAAATTGACTAAAAGCTCTTCACGGTCCTTGGTACATAGAAAGGTCATTTGGAGAGCTTTTCCGGTCGAGTTGTGTCATAAATTTTGGAGAGCTTATCCCCGAGAGCTTTTGTTTTGACAAAAAGACTAAAAGCTCTCTTGGAAAAGCTCTTTTGGTGGCGGATGGTAAAATTTGTTGAAAGTGATAAAAAGAAGGGTATAGACTATTTTAAACAGGTAAGAAGGAGCAATACAGGATTAGAGTATGCCCAACAGTCACAACCTAATGTTTCATTGCATTTGAAAGTTTATAACTGTTACATTCACCTCATGTTTACCTTCCGCCACCATGTTGAGTGCACTGGCATGTAAAGCCCGTATGTTATTTCTGCAAGCAAACGTACTGCACAAACGTCTGATAATGAAACATCAATGGCCCCGTTCACGTATCTATCCGGGGTCTACAGATTTAAGCCGCAGCTTAAAGCCGGACCTAGTGTTAAAGTATAGGGCTAGCTTAAGCCGCGGCTTAAAATTTGAGCTGCGGCTTAAAATTAAAACTCTTAACTACTGAAATTCGAAAAAGCTGCGGCTTAAAACCCAGAAGCCGCGGCTTCAAATTTAAGCTGCGGCTTAAATTTGAAGCTTGAGTTCATTTTGTCGAAAAAAAATTTGGTCGCAAATCGCACAAATGACCTGTTTACTATACTCTACTACCTGGGGCCAATAGCCTCAACTCAACTCGGTTGACACCATAGTTTACCACCAGAGCATGGGGTGATGATGATTGATGTGCGTGTTAAAACTGATTGTCTGATGTTTCATTATCAGAAGTTTTGGGCACTATTTTTGTTCGCAGAAACAACATACGGGCTTTAAAGACGCTTTCGAGATTCTAGTGAAATATTAAGTGCTATTTTCGCTCAGACAATGAAACATCAAACTCACTGTTGGTCCACACACTTGCCTACGTGCGTGATGGTGATTGGGCCACAACTCAACCGGCCAATCATCATCATCCAATTTCAACCAATCACGCGAAAGAACAGCAGAGTATTGAACTAGCTTGTGGCCCAACATCTGAGTTCGGTGTAAAAAGTGGTGTTTTACGGGCTATGATGTTTTTTATTAATCAGAATTTGTGTATTGTCCTTGTACGATTTTGCTTGCATTAATTTTAAACAAATTTATGTTTGATTTCACCCAACAAAGTTTTCAACCTGATGTTTCATAGTCGGACCAAAAATGGTGCTTCATATTTCACTAGAATCTCGAAAGCGTCTTTACTGCCAGTTCCGTTCTTAAGTGAGTTTTGATGCGTGCGACCGGTGTGCACCATGGCTTAATGGTTAGTGCACTAGTCCTCTAATCGACTAATCCTAAAGTGAACGGTTCGACTCTCAAGTCACGGTGTACCGATCGGTTAAACATCTGTTCGTCGAACAGAAGGTGGTGGGTTCGACTCCTACATGCGGGTTGATAAACATCGTTGGAAGTACAAACGGTTGGATAAAAATCGACTTACTGCGTTGACCGTGGTTACAATTTTACAAAACGTCTGCTGTGTGAAAAGTTTTTTTATGTACATATTATTGTTTTCTATCCCTACTATCAATTCATTTGCTGCCATACTATTCTGTCCGTACTGTATTATATTCTATAAAACTAAATCATTGTCGCCGTTTGATCGTATTTTGTCAATGAAATTTATTTCACTTATGGTTTCTGTTTCACACCTGATTTTTCGGCTCTATCATTCAGGTTAATTTCAAGGTAATATAGCTATAGTTAGTCCACAGTAACACCATAAATGGGACAACTTCTCCAATACAACAATTTACCGAACATTATTAGTTCACACAGCGTACAACACAACGCGTTGATAAAATATTTACTGTTTTTATCACCATAACGAGATCAGCCAGTCGTATAAAAATACAAGCCATGAGTTAATCCATAACTCAGTATTCAGTGGAAATTAGAGATGAATTACATTAGATTTTGTTAGTTTGTTATGAATGTCATATAACAAAATATATTGATATGTACATATGTACTATATGCTAACGTACATTAATCGGTTAATGTGAAACTGTGAAGTATCAGAGATACATATGGCAGATTGAATAACTGAAATCATGAATAATCATGTAGATCATTGTTCACCGAGATAAACGTAGACTGCAAAGGATGGTTTATCCGTCATGTTCTGTTTGAATGCGGCCAGATCTGGAAGCGGTCACAGTCGACAGTCCCGATTGCCATCAAGGCCCATGCCATCATATTCTGCCCAAAATGCTGTTAGGTTGAGCAAACCAACGAAATGACCCGGACGGTATAGAGTGAGAAGACGCAATACGTATCTGTAATCACATTATTTACTTATATGTATAACTTTCATTGAATTAGCTTAGTTATATTCTAAATATGATATTATAATTGTGTTGCATTGTGATTAAAAAAAACTTCATTTTGAATTTGTACCATGAAAATTACCTTTTGTTGTCCCGCACCAGTGTTAAGAGCAGTTCTTGAAAAGCCCAGTCCATCGTTGGGTACCCCTGGACGTCCAATGCAATCATCCATGGTTGACCTCGAGTTGTGGTACCTGCACGATCCAGCCTAGACTCCTCACATCGCACTTCCGAGCCACATGATTTGCACGCTGCTCGTTTCGTTTTGCGGAATGTGGCAGCGAATCTATAATCATCAGTTGAGTAAGTGTTTGAGCGAGTGAGTGAGTGAGTGAGTGAGTGAGTGAGTGAGTGAGTGAGTGAGTGAGTGAGTGAGTGAGTGAGTGAGTGAGTGAGTGAGTGAGTGAGTGAGTGAGTGAGTGAGTGAGGGAGTGAGTGAGTGAGTGAGTGAGTGAGTAAGTGAGTGAGTACATAAGTGAGTGAGTGAGTTAGTGAGTGAGTTAATGAGTGAGTAAAGGAGTGAGTAAAGGAGTGAGTAAAGGAGTGAGTGAGTGAATGAGTGAGTGAGTGAGTGAGTGAGTGAGGTGAGTGAGTGAGTGAGTGAGTGAGGGAGTGAGTGAGTGAGTGAGTGAGTGAGTGAGTGAGTGAGTGAGTGAGTGAGTGAGTGAGTCATACGCTGCAACAAAAAACGTTTTTTATCCAAATTCCATCTGGTTGGGCTTCATCCTTTGTTTCTCAAATCCTAAGAACAGTTTCATTATCAAGGGTAGGCCGCTAGGCCTAACCCTTAATATGGTTCGATAGAGATAAGCTTTTTTGCGAGTATCTCGATATAGCCTCTTCGTATCGACTTCTAGTCTGTTCCATCGGTTTTCTCGTGCGATTCTGCATCTTTTTGACTATTTCTAACCCGGTAGGGATGAATTTTCATTTTTCAGGTCCAAAAAACGATGAAAATGCGATTTCCCGTTTTTTTTTCTCCACCCAAAACGCTGTATGGAAACTGGGTAAGACCTGTAAAGCTGAAAATTGGTATCTAGGTCAACTTTCAGCATAGAAAACGATTATCAAACTGTCCCGCAGATCGGAATATTATTTGTACCATTTTTAGGGAATTTTATGAAAAAAATGTCAAAAATCGCAGGCAAAATAGAGAAAGAATTGTTGTATGAGCGATAATCCGATAATGTATGATCCGATCAAACTGAAATTTTAACTGGATGTGTATTACACATGTCGAAATATGTTAGGCTATTCAATTTATCATTCTACTCAAAAACACAAAAAGCGCATAGGGTCATTTGAGAAAAAAAATTTACGAAATTTTTCACAATAGCTTAATTACTCTTGTTGAGATGATTGAATCGTTATGAAAAACACCCTATTATATGCGGAATCAAATTTAAATATGACCTCTCTCCGTCACATTTTCCGAAAAAATAATCGTACTTTGACAAAAACTTGAAAAAACTGATGTAGAAAATTTCAACGTTTTTGACGATTTATGCTCTTCCGAAAATCAAATTATCTAAAGATATAAACACTTGAGACCCATTGTATCACTTGCATGTCTAGAATGACTGAAGCTGTATCGACCACAGAAAAGATGATTCTATGCGTATTCTCAAAAAATATTTATGACCCGGCAAAAACCGGTGAAAATTCAAGTTCATTATTCACACGGTTTCAGCCACATTGGATTCAAAAATTTTCATTTATACAGAAACATGGTAAACTTGATTTTAACAGGAGGTCTAGAGGAAATACAGTTCTAATAAACCATTTTTTGAAAACTTGAGTAGTACATTTAAAATTTTTTTTGTGGTCCGTCAAAAAAGTACAGGAATGAAAAAAATGAGTCGAAATTTAGCAATTTTTTAGTCAGTAATTTTTTTTCTTAGTTTCTAGACATGTACCAATAATATTAAAACGCCTTAGAACCTTATTATAAGTGGTCTGGAAGTGAGGAAAAAAATTCAAGAGTCACATGGTACATAGCGTCTGCTGTTAAGTACAGCTAACCTATAAATAATCAAGTTTTGAGATTTTTTTCACACTAGATGTAATGATAAATTTATGATTGGAAACTAGTTTTGATGTAGCGAATCAGCTTATAGAATATTTTTGTCAAGGTTGTCTAGTGGATAGTGGGTTTGATAAACAAGAGCTTCTAGGCTAACATGGCAATCTGAACGCCGAATTATTTCTTCTTTTTTGGTTTGGTTACCATACCGGATGTTGGAATCGGGTACAAATGGAATACGATTACTGGTGGCGTTCGCATAGGAAGTAGCATTGTTATGTGTCGGTTGTAGTCCTCCACGGTGGTACCGACCGCCACGATGCCCCATGTTATGGTAGTTTCGGCGAGCGCGTTGGAAATCTCTCATTTTTCCTTTAAAGAGAGGAAAAAATTTGAAAAACTTTGAAAAACTTGAAAATTTGTTGGCTTGTATGTGCTTGTAATGGAATGTATGTAGGTGTGTATAGGGAAGGTGTCTGGGTCAAAAAGGTGATGTTTCAGCTATATGGTAGTATATGTACATGTAGTATTTGAAATTGAATTAATTGGTTTAGAGTATAATAACTTGATGTTTCAGTTTTTGGGTTATGGTAGTATATGTATTTTAAGTGTTTATTTGAAATTGACTCGTTTCGGGCTTAAAAACAGACGAGTACTATAGACAGTGGTTAGCCCTCATCAGTGTTTTCCACTGTGTTTGATTATATGTTCGCATAGTTCAATTATGTTGGATGTACTTGTACTTGTCATTTTTTGTATGCATTCGTGGTTTGACCGCAGTGTGCGGAGTATGTGTTTAATCAGAAAGGGAACGGAATGTCCGTTTTCTCTTAGGGCCCGGCAGATATTTATACTTGCTCGGGTGAAACTGCTAAGACGACTCACGATGCGGGCAGTGCGTATAATCTGTCCACAAACAATATTAGCTGCTATTTTCTTCGAAACGTTACTATTCACGTGAACGTATCGGATTGCTCTGAAGGGAAATGATACTTTTTTGTCATAAACTTTAAGATCGATTTTATTGGTTGGGTTTTCGTAATTAAGGTTGATATTGATATCTAGGTAATCTGCTTGGTTATCAAGGTTATTGGTTCTGTTTAGAGGAAGACTTGGGTCATAAATATGTTGACTGATTTGCATAAAGTCTTCATTCGAAATACAGCATATGTCATCAATGTATCGCATTGTATGTCGTAAAAGGTGTTGTGAATCAGGATGAGATGTTAGGTAACGGTATTCCATGATGGTTAGGGTGAGGTCGGCTAGGTCTGGACTGGCGTTGCCTCCCATTGGTACTCCAGTAATTTGCTTGAGAGTAAGTGAACCGAATTTTATGTAGGTTTCTTGTAGTACAGTTTTAATAAGGGTCATGATGCTAACCGCGCATATAGTTTTGTTATTGTTTATAAAGTTGTTGGTGTAGAAACTGGTTGTCTTGTTCAGTTTTAGGTATTTTCCCCGTTTACCATTGTCAAAAAGTAATTTTACTAGATAGCCTAAGTGTTCCATTATGACATGGTGTGGTAGTTTTGTATACAGTGTGGAAAAATCAGCACACAGGATTTTGCTGTTTTTATGTATTTTAGTGTTTTTTAATTTGGCTACAGCTTTTTCTGTGGAATCGATGGACCAGTAGAGTTTGTCATTTTTTCCGAAAGTTTTAATTGTGCAGTAATTGGTGAAGTGTAGCTTGAGTGCTCTCAAAATTTTGTGTAGTAGTACGCTCATTGACTTCATGCTAGAGTTGCTAGCTGCTGCGATAAAACGGTAGGAATGTGGGTTTTTATGCATTTTGGGTATACCGTAGAAATAAGGTAGTTGTGCGTTAATGGAGGGGAATGGTAGGTTCCATTCATTGGTCATTCGTTTATGTGAATTGATTATTGAATCTGTTTCCGTGGAAACTGTTTGGTAAGTATTGTTACCGTTGCAGATTAATTTGTTGTCTGCGTTAACAGTGATGCCTAATTCTTTGCATATGTTTTGTACGTAAAATTTTTTACATATGAGAATTATGTTATTTTCGGCCTTATCGGCTGTGGCAATTATCAGGTCATTTTGAATAGTTTTGGCTGTGGATATGTAGTTTATGATGCGTTTATTTGGGTTGTTATGATTTTTGTTTTTACAGTACTTTATCCTGTTCTGGACTATCTCGTAAACCAGGTTTCTGGACTCTATAAGTTGGTCAGGTTGTATACCGAACTTAATGGTTAAGTTGTTTAGGTAGTTATCGATACCATATTTTATTTCTTCCGTGGTGTCTTCCCAGGAAATGGGCGGTTCATGCCGGTATTTAGCGCCTCGTTTCATAATGGTCTCGAGTTCTGTATTATTGACGATGGTAAGGTCACCAGTCATTATGTGACCATATGGTTGTGCCAGGTACTTGACATTGTTTTGACATTGACAGGTGCCGTTAAGTTGTTGTAAAATGTCAGTATCGTTACAGTTTTTACTGAATTTAGTGTTATTACATATTTCTTGTTTGATGGTTTTCCCGTAGGAGTATACTACTCTAGTGTTCATGAAGTAGTCTTTGCAAATAGCAGGAATATGTTTGACTACCCTATTGTCTTTGAGTATTGTATGTACGTTTATAATGTCAACCATTTTGTTGATGAAGTTGATTTTGAGTGTGCCACCATATTTAGGTTTTGGTTTAGTTCGAAAACAGCCTTTTTCTTTTATGAAGTTGTCAATGATTCTGATAATTTGGCTATTTTCGGTTGTTTTGTTTTCAGTAATCCATTTGCTGATTTGAATGAATTCTTGTTTATTACATGACTTGAGTTTGGTGTAAAGTTGTGGTAACTTAAGTTCTTTAGCAAGTTTTGTTATATCTTGAATCAGGGTGTTATTTGCGGAGTATTTACGTCTATTTTTGTTGCGAGTACCTCTATTGCGTTCGAGTCTAGGTAGTTTCTGATACATGGCGTCTGGTTTGGATTGGTCACCAATGGTTAGGTATCCAGCGCCTTCTACTCGGTCATTGAGTCCCATAGGATGTAGGGTATCTAAGAGCCCCATCCAGATTTGTTCTTGTTTCAGTAGCGAGTTTTTGTTAAGGGCATGTTGTAATATTTGGAACTCCATATCGTCTGCGTCATGCCCGTTATTTGTGAAGTGCTTTACTAACAGGGTGTTAAGACTTTTGTTTATGACACTTCTTCTGTGTTCCATCATGCGAGTGCGGAATTGTCTGCTGGTTTGGCCCACGTATTGAGCTGAGCATTTTTTGCATTGAATGATGTATATGACATTGTTAATGTTACATTTGTAGTTGGTTAATTCGGGAAGGATGAAAAATTTGCCGTTGGTGTTGGATTTGCAAGTATTAGCAGGGTTTATGTTTGTACATATTTGCAGGATAAACGGGTGGTGCTGGGTTCAAAACCCCGGAAAATCGAAAACAACGAAAGTGTTAATTTGTTTCATTTTTGATATAATAGACTTCTCCCGAGCTTCAACTGTCTATTTTAGATATTATAAGGCAGCTTTTAACTCGTTATATCACTAATCACTAGTTTAGATACATGTGATTTGTTCACACATAAAAAAAGTTATAGACAAGCAACTAAAAATGCCCTGAAGGCATGGGGAGTAACGAATATGGTTCGATCATGGCAAGTCCAATCGTGAAAAAGTATGAGACAAGAAAATTTTGTTCTCATATTTTAAATAGTCTGATCGTGAAAAAGCAGGAAACAAGGTTTACGATGAATCACGAAACAATTTTGTACTTCATTAAGTCAAGAATCAAACCAAATTACACGAAACATATTTGGGACTTTTCGGTGGAAACGAAATCCCCTTTAGTTCGTCTAGCCTGTTGTGAGCATGGGTCATTTTACTTCGGTCTGTGTGACGAATAAGCTACGAAATTTTTTATTTCCTTTTCATTCAATAATGATGGGATTTTTTTAAAGATACTTATTTAATTTCATTTTATTTTATATGGGCCAGGCCCAGGACATACAAAAGCATGAGTACACATGACAAAAGTATTGTATGACCACTTATGTTTGAACAAATTGAATCCCAACATTTTGAATAAGGATAAATCTTACTACAACAATCATGAAAAGTCCCAAATATGTTTCGCGTAATTTGGTTTGATTCTTGACTTAATGAAGTACAAAATTGTTTCGTGATTCATCGTAAACCTTGTTTCCTGCTTTTTCACGATCAGACTATTTAAAATATGAGAACAAAATTTTCTTGTCCCATACTTTTTCACGATTGGACTTGCCATGATCGAACCATATTCGTTACTCCCCATGCCTTCAGGGCATTTTTAGTTGCTTGTTCGGTCTATGCATATATTAACAAAAGTAACTAAATGCATATGTACATAAACATACCACAGTCAAAATTGCAGGCACTGCTATAGAGCTTTGCCCAGATCATCTTGACAAACATGGTGGATTTCGTTTGTTCGGGTTTGAGGGTGTGACAAACCTGTCGATAAAGCCCTTGAACCACACCAATGTCCACGTTGAATTCTCATCGACTTCCACGAAAAGCTGGGCGCACATGAGGCAGGAGGTTTGAACACATGACTGGATTTGAATGCGCGCCACTTTCTCACTCATCCACTCACTCACTCACTCACTCACTCACTCATCCACTCACTCCTCATTCACCTCATACATTTCAGGTGTTACAGCTTCATCGTGAGTACAAAAGTGCCACTTCAGATTATGAGCAGCTGTTGCAAACGTTACGAAAACCAGATCAGCAGAAAATAGGTTTGTCAGCCTAGGCAAATTATAGATGGTCGAAAAAATTTATGTACTCACTTGTATAACTTAGCGAAGCTGTTCACGATAATGTTTCAAAAAAATTTCAGGCGCAAACCCGATGACTTGGTTGAGCACGATTGGTGTCATCCTTGGTTGCTTCAACACGATAATCATCATGCTTGTCATAACATTTTTGTGCTGCAAAGTTAACTCATCCGCAGAATCCAATACACATGTTATAAACGTTGTGCCGACGCCCGCCCAGCCACAATACACAGACTTTGGGCGTGAAAAATTATATCCCGTGGTGTAAATTAGAATCGATGTTGTGTGTGCAGATTTTTACTACGTTATTCAATTCTTTGTGTACCTCACATGTTACTCACTTCATTCACAGTATGTATCAAATTTTATCAACGCGTTGTGTTGTACATACACTGTGTGAACTAATAATGTTCGGCAAACTGTTATATTGCAGAATTGATTATTTTGGTCGTTTTGTCACATTTATGGTGTTACTGTGGACTCAAAACAGCTATATTACCTTGACAATAAACTGAATAATAGAGCTGAAAAAAAACAGGAGTGAAAATGTAATAAATTCAATTAACATAATATGATCAAATGGTTGCAATTATTTAGATTTAGATAATAGAATACAGTACGGACAGAACAGTATGGCAAATATATTATTGGAACGGATAGAAAACAATAATATGGGTGTTTCTACAAAAAAATAATCAGATTTCAACTGATCACACATCAGACGTTTTGTAAAATTGTAACCACGGTCAACGCAGTAGGTCGATTTTTATCCAACCGTTTGTACATCCAACGATGTTTATCAACCCGCATGTAGAAGTCGAACCCACCACCTTCTGTTCGACGAACAGATGTTTAACCGATCGGTACACCATGACTTGAGAGTCGAACCGTTCACTTTAGGATTAGTCGATTAGTGGACTAGTGCACTAACCATTAAGCCATGGTGCACACCGGTCGCACGCATCAAAACTCACTTAAGAACGGAACTGGCAGTACATGCCAGTGCACTCAACATGGTGGCGGAAGGTAAACATGAGGTGAATGTAACAGTTATACACTTTCAAATGCAATGAAACATTAGGTTGTGACTATTGGGCATACTCTAATCCTGTATTGCTCCTTCTTACCTGTTTAAAATAGTCTATACCCTTCTTTTTATCACTTTCAACAAATTTTACCATCCGCCACCAAAAGAGCTTTTCCAAGAGAGCTTTTAGTCTTTTTGTCAAAACAAAAGCTCTCGGGGATAAGCTCTCCAAAATTTATGACACAACTCGACCGGAAAAGCTCTCCAAATGACCTTTCTATGTACCAAGGACCGTGAAGAGCTTTTAGTCAATTTGACAGAGAAAAGCTCTTCACGGCCTATGTTTTGTACACGAGAGCTTTTAGTCAATTTTTCAAATTGACTAAAAGCTCTCGGAGAAAAGCTCTTCCAGAAGAGCTTTTAGTCTTTTTGCCCAGAAAAGCTCTTTTCGTGAAGAGCTTTTCCGAGCAAATTGACTAAAAGCTCTTTTCGTGAAGAGCTTCTCTCCGAGAGGTTATCCAAGAGAGCTTTTCCAGAAGAGCTTTTAGTCATTCCCGTACATCGCGTCTCTTTTCGTAAACCGCGCTGAAACATCAGGTGAAAAATACTAAACATGACGAACATTTCGCATCGACATTTTTATTTATTTTTCACTAGTTTGTGCACGAATTTATTGAAGGAAGCGAAATAAATTCAGTGATGTGGATTTGTTGAATAAAATTATGAAAATTTGTTCTTTGTTGTTTTCTGTGTGATGTAGGGATGTGAGCACTAGACTTTGGTTCCGCCGAACACAAGCTAAGGCCGTCATTCAGGCAGTTTTGCTCAATAGAATAAATTGAGCTGGCGCTCCTGGATCATTGTTTAGTCATTTTGAATTCCTATCAACTCTGCCAGTTAAAAATGAGATAATCTCTGGCCATTCCTGGAGAAGGGTTTGACGAATCTACTTTTTCTGGTGCTGATAAAATTTTTGAAATTTCGGGTTTGTTGTTAATTTGGTGAGAGCAATGCCGCTTGGTACTTGGCATTAGCGGACGATAAGGGGAGGGAAAATTGGAATTCCCCCCTCTTTGGCATTTTCAAAAATTAGAATTTGTTCATTGGGGTCTAGGTAAAATGGCCTGAAAACTCCGGATTCTCCCCTCTTTGAAGAAAGTCCCCTCCCTTTAGAGGGTTAGCTCGTCCGCATGTGGTACTTGGTATAATCCTAGTAATGTATGTTAAGAGCTTTTTAACGAATATTATGTAAAAGACTTCGATGAACATGAAGACCAAAGACCGAGCAGATGTGCCGAAGCCAACGCGTTTCCGATGATGAATGATACCAAAGCGCACCACTGACAAAGCCAGACGAATCTAATTTTGTAATTGTCTCGGCAGGATACTGTTTATCATTTCCAAGTACTCCTCGAGAGCCCTGTTGTAATGTTAAAGTATGGGCAGGGGTCTCCTCGAGAGACTAGTCTCAGCTGCTGAGCCAGAGACCGGGCTCTCGAGGAGAGCCCTCCTGCCTATACTTTAACACTAGCCAACTGGACTCTCGAGGAGAGACCCGAGGGCTCTCCTCGAGAGCCGGCCCTTGAAAGTGCACGGGGCCTTAGTCATATACCTCTTAGAATATGCCTCCTGAAGAATGACTAAAGAATTTTGAACCTTCCAATCCGAACTTTTCGGTTGATAATTGTTATTTATCATTCATTCCGTTTGATATTTGTTTGTCATTTTGTTCACCCTGTTGCTGTTCTGTTTTCATATAGTATTTTGCTTACGTTTCACATATAACTATAATATGAATAAAATTTGTGTGTTAATAGATCAACGGCAGACCGTGCTCGCAGCCACGCTTGGTCGAGCGGCTTCGATTCGAACGATAACAAAAATATGGTATCAAAATAATTTAATTGCTCAACTTTATCATCACTTTTAAAAGCATGAGCTTTCTGTGCGCCGCTCGACAGGTGCGTTACATTTTTTGTATAGAAAAAGTTTTATGGAGACAAAATAAATTCTAAATGAGTTTTAACTTCAACTTGATAAAGTTTTATTACCCGAATTTAAGTTAAAAAAAGTTGCATATGTAACTAAAGTTAAACAGAACTAAAACAACAGTGAATTTTGTTAAAAATTTAGGTAGTCTGTGTGCAATGTCTGTCACCGCAGAGGCAAAAGTTGTGGGTGTCCCTAACGCATGTGAGTAGGAGCAACAATCGCAGATTTTTATCCACAAGTGTGGTTGTACCGCCGTCTGTACAAATACCGAGACCGCAAGACTACGATGGGTTAGAAGAAAGCAAAATTTGTTCAGTGTATGACTGTCTGATTTGCTAGTTTTATTTTTCCTCAAATTCAACGCGGAAATTAAACGGAATGAATAATAAGAACAAGTAAAAATGTATTTCATTGTATTGTTAATTCAGCACCGTGGAAACGTCGGTTTTGTTGGTGCATATGGGTGAACCAGAGAATGAAGACCAAGCACACACGTACTTCACAGACATGATATCAAGGTACTACCAGTATGTGCCGCGTGGCCTGATCAGGTATGTGTCTCATAATGACCATGAAATGCGAGGCTGAATTTAAAAGCGTACTATTACGCAGCACTCTGTAAAGCTTCCTTATTCCATAAAAAATAATTAATTATAAGGTGTACGTAATGACGACTGACGAGTTATTACAAATAACATAACTTTGTGCGTTCATTCAATTTTTATCAATGAAGTAACCATGTATTGTAATTTATCATTGAACCAAATGAACTGGCTACTCAATACCATCACTTTTAATTGTTTTTCAAACCCAGTGATGTATTTATTGAAAATAGCATGTTATCACAGTTTTTTGAATGTCACAGACGTTACGTTTCACTCTGGCAACAGCGTCAGAAGCGACTGGCTGGTGATCTACCGAACACACCCGGTAACAACGACCTACGCGATAAACTGGCCGATGATGTGAGATTGGCGTTGCAGCAGGTAATTAAGGAAGAATTATAATCATTTTGTCAGATTATATTAATTACTAATTCTAGTCAAAAAATGAGAGGGCTATACTTGTAGGTTAGTTAGTTATACTTATAATGTTTCATTTTATTTATTTCATGTTTCATATTAATAATGTTTCACCAGGTTATACCCGAGTTCGCGCCATTCTCCTGTCTGTTTGGCTATCAGTTTGCTGATCCGAGTATCCATGAGGTCGTTCATAGGATACAGAGGTTGGTTTTGGGATTGTCTTTTTACAGCTGCCGAAGTTAACCATGTTTATAAGTTAACTATATTTTATATGTTCGTCTCAGAGGTTTGAATTCATGGATATCAGCACGATTCTTATTAGTATTGGTGGTTTTTATATTTTTTTCTTTACATTACGTGTTTATCATCTGACATACGTAATGCGCTGAAAATTTTGAGTAAATGAGTTTTTCCTTTCAGTCAATCCCCACAGCGCATCGTGGTCCTGCCCTTCTATTCGAGTTATTGGTGCTTTCAGTCGAATCTTTGCTTCAATGCGGTTACGCGGGCCGTAAAGTTGGTGTCGAATAGATTGTATTGCAGAAGTATGACTTTTTTCATGTTTTTTACTTCGAAAATGATATGAATTATTGAAAAAGTTGATTAATTATGGTTCGATTCAGTTCTTCAAGCCTGAACGTCGGTCAAAATGATAATCGTCAACGAAACACTTTTAACGCGGGAAAACCAGAGAGTTTTACATCAACCCGGTCAGCACACTGGTCATTGGTGGATCGACTGTCCACACATCCCTTTGTTTCCGATGTTAGTTTTGAATGAGTGAGTGAGTTAGGAAGATTTGCTCAAGTTACTCGGTGAGTAGATTGTGGATGAAAGTTTATGCATGATGAGTGAGTGAGTGAGAATGACTGAGTGAAGTGAGCGAATGAGTGAGTGAGTGAATGAGTGTGTGAGTGAGTGAGTGAGTGAGTGAGTGAGTGAGTGAGTGAGTGAGTGAGTGAGTGAGTGAGTGAGAATGAGTGAGTGAGTGAGTGAGTGAATGAGTGAAGTGAGCGAATGAGTGATTGAAAGAGTGAGTTACTGGGTGAGAAGTGAGTTAGGTAATAGGTAAGAGTTTGATGTTGTGGTGAGTGAGTCTTAGCTGAGATGAATGAGTGAATAGGTGACTGTGATTCAGTGAGTCAATGAGCAAGTCGGTGGATCACTGAGTTGTTTTTCAAGTGATGTGCAAGTAGTTAATTTCAGCTGTGGGCCCAACGTATCCAACGCACGATCGCCAGTCAGTTTCCGTTTGACACGCACGCTTTCACGGGTATCGTCTTCGCCGTGCCGTACCATCGCGGATACAACAGTCGGCAGTATTACGATGACATCCGTGGTACGTGCTTGAGGGTGTCGGCGGCACTCAATTACACACACCCTTATTCGGTCGCCACTTATGTTGGTTATTTGAAAATATTTTTCATATACATATCAAGATAAATCAAGATTGATTGATTGACTCAATTACATTAGCTAATTGAATTAGTCAATCCTTGGTTAGTCGATCAATAATTCGATAGTTAAATCAATCAAATAGGTAATCAGTCAATCAATCAGTCAGTCATTAGCTAAATAATTCAGTCAATCATAGTCAGTAGATCAATCATTTGGTAGTTAAACCAATCAATTAGGTACTCAGTCAGTCAATCATTTAATCATTAGCTAGTTGAATCAGTAAATCATTAGTTAGTCAATCAATCAACAACTCGACAATTGAATCAATTAAAAGGTCTGTCAACAAAATGATCATTATCTAGTTGGATCAATCATTACTTGCAGAACGCGTGGGATCAGCCGTTCGTCTCTGTGGTCAATCGTTCCCAGTTCTCGATTATCAATCAGATGCGTCGTCTGATCCGCCACGGTGTCCGCAACATTGTGATCGTACCACTGGCACATTTGCTGCCTAATCACAGTGAGGCCGCGCGATTGCTGCCCCATGATGCCATGCTGAAAGTGGTTGGTATATTGTATAAACTTTTGGCGCGCAATTTGAATTCAAATCTTCATCGAGCGCGCATACAAATTCTCGCAAAAAATCGTGCTTCTAATCATTGCGCATGTGCGTTACGAGTGCATAGAAATATTTGTTGATCACATCACACGCTTTTCGATCAAGCTATACACATGGTTCGTAAGCTGACGCAGAACAGCCACACTCTACTTGGAACTTTTTGAAACGACTAAAACTAAAAACGAGTTCAATAAATCCTAGAAATAGTTCATGGTTTACAGAAAAAAATTATAAAAACTCATCGTTTCAGACAGGCTTTGTTCCATACAACGAAAAATATAAAAAAATTGGGTTGGGTGTGCGTTTGTAAGAAAAATTTCTTTCCTTGAAAAAAAAATTTAAAAGGTTAGTAAAAGTATTAAAAAATCGGTAATTTTTTTTATTTCACAAACTCTGGTTCCAGATCGGCTGCGAGCAGGTGGCCGTCGTCGAAGATACATGGCCATCAAAAACTCTCATCCACGGTCTGACGGAAGTGGTCAAGAATCATCTGATCGGTGAGATGCCGGAACCGAGTGGTCAATTCCGCCTGAAATGTCCGCGATGTCTATCGAGACAGTGCAGTGATACGCGCCATTTATTCTTTAGTGATCCGAGTTTGATATCGAGAAAATAGTGTAGGGTGTGTTCATAGACATTTTCTGGATTCTTTGGAGAAAGTTGTTAAAAGCAGCACTCACTGGAATCGCTATACCCAGCGTGGTAAATTACGGTAGCCGCAGTGGATGCCGTTTATAATTAATCGTTCCATAGAATTTTCAGTGTAAGCTCTAATCAATTCCATAGCATTTACGATTTATTGGGAGACATATTTTTTAAAGCGCGTGATGGTTCTCGACGGTTTGTAAAACTTTCGACGAATTCCACCAAGTCGGGATGGGAAACAATGGTATACGATTTCGCCAATAAGTATGACCACTGGCGGACGAGTGAAAATTCCCAAAGAGGGGGGGGGGGTGGATTGGCAAAAATTTGGGCATTTTACCAACCTCTCAAGAAACAAATTTTTCTTTTCGAAACTGCCAAAGAGGGGGAATTCCACTTTTCCTTCCCTTCTAGTCCGTTAGTGAGTATGACATAAGCAATGTCCCAATGTTTTGTTTCGAGTAATGTCCATGCGCTCACACTTACGACTAGGAGTTCACATCCGATTCGTAGTCTACGTCTACAAAGAATTAACCATGACGTGCATGGAAAATTCAATCTCTGAATTTCATATGAATTACGTTGTACGTAAATTGATATACGAAAAATTCTATACACTTTTATCTGAACTGCCCTTGGCTCTGCAATGTTGTACAAATATTCGTTAGGTTTATAATTAATCGTCTTGTCTTTATACATCGTTTTGATGTTGAGTTTTTCGTTTTTCTTTGTGTTCTGATGACATATGATGTCTCTTCTTGTTTGTGTGTTGTTTTTTTATACTGTTAGGAGCACGAATTATATCATTAGTCAAATTAGCTCATTATAGCGTGATATCAGAATGTATTGTTGACCATTTCAAAGTTTCTTTTATAACAACTTTTAGAAGCGATGCTTTGTGCGGTGTTTTGTCTTGAAATTATACTCTTCCTACTATGTTGTGAAAAAGCAGAAAAAATTGTGGAAAAATTTAAGACAAGTATCTCACATCCTGTTCACATCATTTATAGTTGTTGTTTTTTTCCTTCTGCCCTCTTTTGTTGTTGTATAGATAGCACCAATCATAGGAAATCCAATTACTAACCAAAAGTAGATTTACTGCGGGATTATATTTTGTTGTTTTGTACCGTTTAAAACTGTTATTTACAAAAATACATGTATTTGTAAACCAGAGTTCTTCCTTTTTCATTTTTTCGTCTTTGATTCGCGTCATTGAATATGGCTTCATCCGGTACGAGTTTTTATTTATAAGAACAAACCTAACTTTCTTGAAAGCAGTCCGTACTCTTATTAAAAGTTAGCAAGAGTTTGATTTAAAAAATCTGTTTTCAGGGCAATTTTTTCAAATTGTTAGGTTTGAGTCTGGTTATGAGATTTTTCGGTCGGCCTTAGATCATTACACGCATGAAACGGTTACAAAATTTTTATACCTACTATATGAAAGTATAAATTTATTTTCAAAGTTCTATCTATGTTTTTTAGTTTTTGTATATTTTTTGTCTTTGTGAATGCAATTTTGTTTATGATTGCCACTGTTTGTGATCATTGAAATTAACATAGTCATTTGGTCATGTAGAAGTTTCTTCGTTGATTTTAGTCTTTATAAGTCAATCAGTTGTATACCTTTTCACTGGTGTACCACAATAAATGGAATTCTGTCCATTCGTGTCCTGAATTTCTCCGTGTTTCTTAGAGAAGTTTTATGTTGTTGTTTCTTCTCTCCTCTAATTTTAGTTCTAAATCATTGGATCCAAATTAGTGAAGAAGGACTGTGGCAAGTTATACAGTCTAAACTTATATCTAGACTAATTATAATAAATAAATATATTTATATTATTATTTTTTTCTCTTATCTCCAGTGCCACAATATGTCTGTTCATTTTTAAATAAAACCACGCATTTTTTTATCACTTCCATCATCTGAAAATCAAACGTGCCGTGTCTTCATGTTGTTTGTACAATATATTGTATGGAAGTTCCTTTATAATAGAATTGACGAGCTGTCTAGTAAAATCTTTATATTATGGAAGGGTGTTTTTGTATTTTTTAGTATACGTTTTGGTTATGTTATTGAGAATTTTACGGTTCCGGAGTAATTCATCGCGGTCTATAACGTTAATTTACCGTACATTGAACGTCTTCAAGTATATACTGTGAAAAATATGTGGGTGAAATGGAGTTATAATTTTAGCTGTATTTGTTCAACACAAGCAGATTTCACTATGTATGTAGTTGAAGATTACGTTTCAATTTTACCTATTCGGTAAACATCTTAACTCTACATTTACACGAGCAGAGACCGTTTAAACAACGACCACAGTCATTAACAACGTTGTAAATCCACGTTAAGCGTCTTCAAATACTGCGGTGTGTAAAGTGGCTCTAACATAAACTTTTCCAGTTTTGACTGCATTTGTTCAACATAAGCAGATTTCAGTACTTGAAGGTTGAGATTTAATTCCAACTGAAGCCCGTATGTTGTTTCTGCAAGCCAAAATGTCCAATATGGAAACTTCAGATAATCAGTGAAAACACGCACATCAATCATCATTACCCCATGCTATACTGTGTTAAACTATGTTGTCACCCGAGTTGAGTAGAAGGCTAGTGATGTTTCATTATCAGACGTTTTGGCAATTATATTCGCTTGCAGAAACAACATTCGGGAATTACGACATAAGACTTATTCGGTTAACAGATACGCGAGACCGGTGAACATTAACGAGTGTACGAAAGTAAATCTTCAACACAACAGCCATTAACAATGTTGTAAATCCACGTTAAGCGTCGTCAAACATTTTACAGCAGTGTGTGAAGTATGGCTGTAACGACGCGGGAATGTTATTCTTTTAAGTTTGGCCGTGAAATTTCCGAACAGCTTTCGAAAAGCAAAGTGACGTGTAGAGGGGTGTTGTATAGAAAAACTTCACTTAACGAATAGATGATTTGTAACTTTATTCACGGATGATTTTTGCAAAACATAACTTTGATATCCCATCATGATGAAGGTACATAAGTCTAATAATAACAATATAAGATGGCATACAAAGTTGGCGTCAAATCATGAAGAAAAAAACGAATATGAGATCAAATTTGAAAAAGGCCTTACTCGATGGTACAGGAAAACAGTACGATCATTTTATTCATACATGTATGTACATATTTTTTATAAATATAGTGTAAGTGATTAGTTAGTAAGTTGACAAACTAATTATAGTATAATAACTATTCATTCAAAATGCATCGCTGAAAGGGGTAAAGAAGAAGAATTGGGTGATTCGGATAAACCCGCTTCACATAATTGTCGTAGCTGGAAAAGCCTATTCTAGGAAACTAAAGAGAATCAATCAAAAGTTGAAACTGTGTCACTTTTATAAATATGTAACTGAAAAACAACGGATATAAGTAAATAGCGTAATAGCTATGTATAAGATTTTTTCTACTAAAATACGTTTCTTCAATCAAGCTCGATCCGAATTCGTGGAAGTATACCACTTTGGGGGTGTCATAACAAGGAGCAGAATTTCGACTTCTTCTTTTCGGTTGTTGCAGCAGTTTCGCTAGAAAAATTCCTTTTATGACCACATTATAAAAGAAGAGAAAACTCAAAGTATGGAGTATTTATCAAAGTTTTAGCATTCGGAGTTGATTATGCATTAAACCCATCACCTAGAAAATCTAACTCAAGTCTAAAATCATGTCGATGGAAAAGTTTTACCGAATATCAAAAATGTTGCGCTTTCAAAATTAGTAATCTAATCAATTGACAATGCTATAGTCGGTTATGATAAACCTTTCCGATTTTGTCATGAAATAATCTGCAACCACACAAAAACCTGAAAAACAGATTTTTCAAGTACTAAAAAATTTCAAATACGACGAAACTTAGCTAAAGTTCAATTTCTCTATGTGTCTGTACATAAAATCATGTACACCTTTTTGGAAAGGTTTATCATAACCGACTATATTTAACCTTTTCTTCTCGTTCTCCGGATTATCCAGGCCGGGCTCAAGCAGCTCCGCCAGCCGATCTTGATACGATTCCATCAGGACTTCGTAAAAGAGCACGAAATCTCGATCATCATGGCTGAGCAGATCCCTCATCAGGGTCATTTTCTTGATCATCCGATCGCGGTCGTTCTGGAAACTCACTCACTCACTCACTCACTCACTCACTCACTCACTCACTCACTCACTCACTCACTCACTCACTCACTCACTCACTCACTCACTCACTTACTCACTTACTCACTCACTCACTCACTCACTCACTCACTCACTCACTCTTTCCACCAACATTGGGTTGATACTTGAGTTGATCCTTTCTGTCCAGAATACCGTAATTTATCATGAGTATCAATGATTCATCCAATCTCAAGGAATTGACGAACTGTCCCATATTATCCTGGAGCAATTTGCGTCGGTCGTCCCTCATATTTGAGGTTCTCTCAGAAGTTTTAACGATGTTTAGTAATCATAAATTGATGTTTGTATCAATCGAATAAACTTCAATATTTTTCCACTCATTTGTTGTTTTTATTCTTTGGAGATTTTCTGCTTTTTATTGTCAAACATCGATTTTGATGTATCGTTTGAAGTTGATAGTTCAAAGTTGTTTCGAGGTTGACATTCCACAGTTGTTTCGAAGTTGAAATTCCATAGTTGATGTATGAATAATGCGTGTTCTGGAATGGTTGATTGGAAGCCGATATTATAAAAAATATGTTTCATGTTGTGTTAGGCATGACCCGAATTAAATTAGTTGACCGGCCGAGGTTGGTTGACTGAAACGATAATGTTTCAGAAATAAGAGACATTGCTAGGCCGAATAAATAACAATAGGTGGCAATGTATAAACACAGGAAGAAACCCTGAAACGCTCTATCTTTGGTTAAATTTTGTTTTATAATGAACAAAAACACTATGAATTGTACAAAGTCATTAATTCTATAGCTGATTTATTGTTACCGCCTTGCATAGTCCCTGCGCGCCTGCGAAACATTATGCCCAGTTTTATAGTTGCTCTTCACTCATAAGTTTCAAAACTTAATCCATTCAGTTTCAGAATAAGTTTCATCAATGCATCTTAAAATTTTTTAACAATAAAATAAATTAGTTCATCGCCGCAAAGTTGTTGTAACACTGCTGCCAATGTTTTCAACGATGTTTCGCATGCGCGCAGGGACAATGCAAGGCCACACAAAGTAACAAGAAACCTGCCAAAATAATGTATCTGTTTTGGTGCATTAAATACTAAAATACAGAAGTTCATGACGGTTTTTCCAATGTGGGTTTTACATGACAGTAAAAACGTAAATAAAATATGAAGAACAAGCAAACTATGAATAAAACAAACTATAAAAAAGTGCAATAAATGACATGTTTGAATATCCGGTTATTTATGTACCTTATTTGAGTAAATTCGTTCAGCCCACCAGACGTTATTAAATAAATCACTTCCAACATTTCATGACACATCAATGATAAAATAATGATTTCTTTCATTAGTTTTAGCGAGATTTCACCACCAAATTTCCATGTGTGTCCTGTTGTCATGGCACTGGCGGACGAGTCAAACCTCCAGAGGGAGGGGAATTTTTCTAAAGAGGGGGGAATCAGCAGTATTTAGTCCATTTTACTTACACCTTAGGGATTAAATTCTACTTTTTGAAAATGCCAAAGAGGGGGGAATTCCACTTTTCCCACCCCTTCTCGTCCGCTATTGTGTCATGGGATTGGGGAGGGGGTCAGAATATGGCATTTGGGGCCATAGGGGGGGGGGGGGGCGGCACAATAGGATGGGCACACTAGCGGACGAGTAGAGGTGGGAAAAGGGGTATTTCCAACTCTTTGGCGATTTCAGAAAGTAGTATTGTTCTCTAATGTTAAATGACCTGATAACTGCTTATCCCCCTCTTTGGCGAAATTCCCTTCCCTTTCAGATATTGGCTCGTCCGCCAGTGGATGGGTATATATGTGATACCAGAGAGCCAGGTACGGAGTCATACTGCTGGTTCGCACATTATGCAGATGAGTGAGTGAGTGAGTGAGTAAGTGAGTGAGTGAGTGAGTGAGTGAGTGAGTGAGAGAGTGAGTGAGTGAGTGAGTGAGTGAGTGAGTGAGTGAGTGAGTGAGTGAGTGAGTGAGTGAGTGAGTGAGTGAGTGAGTGAGTGAGTGAGTGAGTGAGTGAGTGAGTGAGTGAGTGAGTGAGTGAGTGAGTGAGCTATCTATTACCTTCAAAGTAGGTCAAGAAGTCAGATCCCTGTGCGCATTCCACCTCATCGTACTTCATCTTGTAAAGTATGCGATGACGTTCAACTTTGTTATCAGCTGACTGAGGGTACCTAAATATGTATGCCAATCTAGGGTTTCTTGGTTTTTGGTGCGTGATTTGAATTCAAACTCCAATTTGGGGCGCGTTCAATTTTCAGTGCGGTGGAACGCTTTTTTAGGTAAATTTTTTTTCATGCCCGTGGTAAGATGCTTCTGGATAATAACCTTGATGCACGATATCGGTTCAGTTGGTCGAAAACATACCATATTGTTCGGTATAAAACGTACACCACAAATCGCTTTAGCATCCTCCATGTGGCCAACGTTTCACTGACCATTTTCGTGCTGCGAATAAAAAAATATTTAATTTCGGGTTTTTTGATTTCACAAAAATTCCCTCGTTTTGGACACAAACGTTGACCGATTAAATTTATTTCGTTGATTGATTTCATTAATAAAAAAAAAACACACTGGGAAAATTATTATTATGAGGTGTTACACCAAGTTTCATCTGGTTTTATCGGGAAACAGTGCTGTTCCGAATCGAATCAATGCAATTAATGTTTACTGATAAGACACAAAATGTGAAGCATACTCAATTGATTAGGAAACTGAATTTGATACTCCACCATTTTCGGACATTAGATAAAGCCCGTATGTTGTTTCTGCTAGGAAAAATGTGGTCCAAAACGTCTGATAATGAAACATCATTAGCCTTAACTTAACTCGGTCGACACCGTAATTTAACACAGTAATGATGATGATTGATGTATGTGTTAACACTTCACTGATTGTCTGATGTTTCATTATCGGACGTTTTAGGTAATCTTTTTGCTCGCAGAAACAACATTACAGACTTCCCTAGGCATCACAGATATGCAACGGGATCAGTCAGTATTGAGCACTAGCGGAGGGAAAATGGAATCCCCCCTCTTTGGCAGTCTGAAAAAGTAGAGTTTGTTCCTCAAGGTGTGGTTAAATGGGCATAACTTCAGCTAATCCACCCCCTCCCCCTCTTTGGAAAGATTCCCCTCCATTTGGAGGTTTGGCTCGTCCGCCAGTTGTGCTGAGCAGATTCCCTTGTATGATTCCCTTACGTCAAAAAAGCATATTTCCAAAACCCAAAAATTTTCCTAAAATTTTTCCCAAACACGAAAATTTATTTGCACATACAAAGGTGGGTAACTACTGAAATACCAGTACCACCCTTGCGCGGGCCTAACGCGCTTGTCCTCGCTCCCGCTCAGACAATCCAGCCTAACGATAGGTAATCGGGGGTTAACGGACAGTAGAACTTGATATGGAATATTTTCTGGTGGCAGAAAAATTTGGCGTTCAGAAAAAATTCTAGGGAAATTTTTGGGGTTTGGAATTTCACGTCACAGAATAATCACACGCACTACACACACCGGTTTCCTGACATGGTAATATTTTGAGGTAACAACATCAGAAAGTCAAGAAGTTTCATTGGATGAAAGCTCATCTCATGATCTGCCCCACTATGCAAACACAGTTGAACAGATATTGAAATCACATATGTATTTTATTACCCTTTCCCCCATAGTCTACACCACTTAACGTTTGCTTGTTTCTTGATAGACAGTCTGCTTGCTGATAAAATCGAGACAGTTGCAAAGAGAGAAGTGGACACACCTTTTTCTACTTGTGTGTCTGCCAAACAATCACCTATAATAACTGTCAGTCTATTACAAATATTCATAATTGAGTACTGATTTTTCGTTCAGGCCTGTATTAATTTTTTTCAAATAAATATAATATTTTTGTTGACCAAATAAATACAATGCGTTTCTGTAGGGTAAAATTACCGTAAGAAGATTTCTCTGCACCAATTCCTGATTTCATTTTCGGAGTAATTCATGAATCATGACGTTCCGAAATGTTTCGCAACCCCGAAACAACGGAGAACTCCGACACGAGGAGTTCCGAAAAAGATGTAATGTTGTAACTAAAATGCAACAAGACTGTGGACGGTCGAAACCCGTTTGCTCTAGAACAGAACTCTTATCAATAATATGCGTTTAATAGCGCAAAGTTGCTGTTTGCCAACTTATCATTACTAGACTAGTCTGATCTGTTCGCGACACTTTGCAACATTTTGTTATACCATAAAGAAATACCGTTACGCAGTGTAGTATAAAGAATACTTAACGTTTTTTTATATTCGAACAAACTCAAAAGTATAGGAAAACGACGTTGGAATACTGAGCTGAACTTCTAACAGGGCCACGACCTGCAATGTATGTAAAGGGCTGATTGGGGTTCAAGTGAAAAGTTGTAGTGTTAACTACTCCAACTTGTGAATCGTTAGCTGCATCAAATGTAGGAGAAGATGATGCATAATAGTCGGCTGTCCGACTCAACTCAACCCAACAGCTGTATGCTATAACATGCAATCATCATGTTCAGTGGGTTACACTGGGTTGGACACGTTAACGTGTCGTTTTTTCACTTGAATCTTTAGAAGCTCTTTAATATGACATCCTCCTCTGTACAATGGAACCTCCTAGAATTTACTGGTGGTGTCAAAGTCACCAAATATCTTTTCTAGCTGACATTCCGAACTTCAAAATTTCTGCCCGTTAGATATTATCGAAAATTCATTTAGTTACAATACGGAAATGACAAGTGAAATTGCGGCCACGCTACGGATGCTGAAGCGATTCGTGGTGTATGTTATATACCGAACCATATGGTATGTTTTCAACCACGTCAACCGATATCGTGCGTCAAGGTTATTATCCAAGAGCGTTATACCGCACCCACGGGCACCAGTAAAAAATTCGAGTTCCACGGACCATAGGAACTGCACACCGCACCATAGATTGAAGAAATAACACACGTACAGTACTGACGCATCAAATATAAAAACGGTGCCAGGGTGCGGTTTATGCGCACTGGGTACGTTTAATACGTGGTCTCGATGGGTGCGGTGCACCGCGCACCTCAACATAGTACGTTAAGGTTTGAGGACTTAGGTTTCATAATTCCAGATACCGGAAGCCTAATGACTATCTCATCCAACGTCATGGTTTACTTTACAAAATGAAGTACGACGAAGTTGACTGCGCACAGGGATCCGACTTCTTGACTTATTTTCAAGGTACATCATACATTCACTCACTCACTCACTCACTCGTCACCTACTCACACACTTTTTCACTCACTCACTCACATACATACTTACTCACTCACTCGCTCAGTTACTCACTCACTCACTCACTCACTCATTCACTCACTCACTCACTCACTCACTCACTCACTCACTCACCACTCACTCACTCACTCACTCACTCACTCACTCACTCACTCACTCACTCACTCACCACTCATTCACTCACTCACTCTCACTCACTCACTCACTCACTCACTCACTCACTCACTCACTCACTCACTCACTCACTCACTCACTCACTCACTCACTCACTCACTCACTACTCACTCACTCACTCACTCACTCACTCACTCACTCACTCACTCACTCACTCACTCACTCACTCACTCACTCACTCACTCACTCACTCACTCACTCACTCACTCACTCACTCACTCACTCACTCACTCACTCACTCACTCACTCACTCACTCACTCACTCACTCACTCACTCATTCAGTATGCCTGGATAATGTACGCCGCGCCTTTCTCACGGTATTCCGTCAATAAAGATCTGTACGATCGGTCATTGGCGTTTGAAGACATGCTGGAACAGCCTGAGAAGATCCTGAAGGAGATGTTCGAGACGTTTGAGTGCAACGTCAGTGAGGTCTTAGTGAAGACACTCCCGAAACGTCTGAACAAAGATTCACAGGCAACCACAGGTTGCTGTTGTTGCTGTTGTTGCTGTTGTTGTTGTTGTTGTTGTTGTTGTTGTTGTTGTTGTTGTTGTTGTTGTTGTTGTTGTTGTTGTTGTTGTTGTTGTTGTTGTTGTTGTTGTTGTTGTTGTTGTTGTTTTTGTTGTTGTTGTTGTTGTTGTTGTTGTTGAGGCTCACATCATTCGCAGCTCTCTCCAACAATGTTCTGTCAACGGTTGCTCACACCGAAATCACCGAAGAATTACGTCGGAAAGCAACCAAGTATTCCGATGTGCTTAATCTGCCACGAGAATTCTTCACTGAAGATGATTATATGGTCAAAATTCCACGATGGTGACCCTGACAAAATTGAACAGGAGGCCGATTTTTTTCTATGTGATTTCAGTGTGATTTACTATAGACGTTATGTAAAACAGGAGTGCCCAAAGGTTTCATTGCATGTTTGTATGGCTTGTTTATTGTTACTACGTGTGGCCTTGCCTTGTCTTTGCGCGCATGTGAAACATTATGCCCAGTATAGAGGCTTTTTCCTCATCAATTTCTAAACTTACCCCATTCCGTTTTCGGAACTATTTTCATCAATGCATCTTGAAAGTTCAGAACAAGAAATTAAAATAGTTCTTAGCCGCAAAGTTCTCGTAACACTGCTGCCAAAGTTGTTAATAATGTTTCACATGCGCGCAGGTGTGATGATGCTGAAGGCCTATGATCCCCACATGTAAGCAACTTTGGCAGTACTGGACAAAACTATAGTTCAAACAATTATTCTCGAAAAAATAAATTAATTATGTACCTTAATGTATTTGGAGTGAGTGAAGCGAACGACCGCTCCCCTAACTTAGGGGCTTTCGCCCAGTGGGCTCTAGTTTGGAAGGTGCTTTTATTATCCATTGATAGCTGTGAAACATAAACAATACAAGAAACAAAAATGCCCAAAGCATAATGAGTTTATAATATGGTTCTTATTAGTGCTGATCGTAAAAAAAGCCAGAGACAAGAATCCAATGGATTTTCAACTAATTTTCACTTTTAAGTCAAGGAATTTTTTATGACACTGACTCCTGAGAAGTAAACTAAGCGGCTCACAACAGAGAAATTTCACATGCTTAGCAACAATGATATTTTTGAAAGTTAGGCATGATGATTACTCATTGCAAAAACCATATTCCGGACTTTCCACGAGTATTTAGTTTTTGCTAAGATCATATGTACGGCCATGCCGACACCCGACGCGCAACACTACAGAAACTTTTAAAAAGTTAATTGTATACCAAATGTAAATTGTTATTATTGTTATTGTTATTGAAATAATAATTTTTCGCTAAGCATTA
>OZ038443.1:27891683-27934646 GCA_964036265.1 Daptonema setosum
CACTGATTGTCGGATGTTTCATTATCAGAAGTATTGGGCAAAATTTTGGCTTGCAGAAACAACATACAGGCTTTATAAACAAATCTTCATCTGGCGCTGGAGAAGTAGATTAACAAGTTATCAAATATTCACAGCGTATGAACGCTGCACCAATTTCGTTGCGCATGTGGGTAACGGTTCAACATGAACAATTTTTGATATAAGGATAATGCCCGTATGTTGTTTCTGCAAGCAAAAGTATGGCTAAAACGTCTAATAATGAAGCATCAGACAGTCAGTATTAACATCATCCAACGCTATCAACATCAATCATCAGCAACCCATGCTATATTGTGTTCAACTATGGTGTCAACCGAGATGAGTTGAGACTAGTGATGTTTCATTATCAGACGTTTTGGGCAATATTTATGCTTGGAGAAACAACACACGGGTTTTATAAGGATGCCTTGGTGGCTGTGGCTGTTTCCTTGGTTCTACATAACCGTTTGATAAATTACTTATTATGTGATTTAAAAAAATTCTGACACAACTATCTTGAATAAGCATTGCTATTTTGTTACGCAAACTGTGTAAGTCCATTTCTCATCACAGAAAAAGACTCGGTGAAAAAATACTATTATAAGACTTATGTTGGCAACATCACGACTGACGAGCTAATCCTTCAAAGGGTGAGGAATTTCATCAAAGAGGGGGAATTGGCAGTTTTCTGGTTTTTTACCGACACCTTAGAGGATAAATTTGAGTTTTTTGAAAACTTCAAAGAGGTGGATTCCCACTTTTCCCTCTCTTCTCGTCTGCCACTAGCGGACGCGCTAATCCTTAAATTAGTGTGGAATTTCTTCAAAGAGGGGGAAATTGGCAGTTTTCCGGTTTTTTACCGACACCTTAGAGGATAAATTCAACTTTTTTTGAAAACACCAAAGAGGGGGAATTTCCACTTTTCCGCTTTTCTCGTCTGCTAGTGCATCAAGGATACAAGACACCGTACCACCGTCTGGTCACGGTCTCATTGGGCACTGGCGGACGAGAAGGGGAGGGAAAATTAGAATTCCCCCTTCTTTGGAAGTTTCAAAAAAAATAGAGTTTGTGCCTTAAGGTGCAGGTAACATGGCCTAATTTCTGTCGAGTTCCCCCTCTTTGAAAAAATTCCCCTCGTCCGCCGACCTCATTGGGAACTTATTTGCACTTACGCCAAACGCCCAAATTAATCCACATCCAATTATTTTACTTGGTTTGGTACCCATGGACGCCCAAAATAATTATTATGCAAACAATAACATTTTTTATCCGCACCATCTGTGTTCTTTCCTTCTTTGTCGTCCCAAAAATCTGGATTCGTCTATATAATTTTTTTCGGTGCACTGATTTTTTACATCTGATTTACACACATAAATAGTTAGGCTCAGGCGTACGCTTGTTGGTATATAATCATCATGTTGAGCCAATATTTTTCTCCGCCTTATTGTGAGTTCAGTTTAATATAGTCAGCATAAGCCTAAACTCAAGCAACAGATCAAGCCTAACCTCAATCACAAATTCAAATCTGAGCTCAATTACAAGATCAAGCCTAAGCCTATTCAACAGCTCAAAAGCACAAGCTCAATAACCATATGCAGCTCAAACTCAATTACAAGCTCAAACCTAAGCCTAATCAAAAGCTTAAAAAGCACAAGCTCAATCACCTGCTTATGCCTACATGAGCTCAATCACTAACAAGTCTAAGCTCAACCACACCCACCTGCGTGAGGTGCTGGCATCTCAATTTGGTCGTATGTGATACAGATGTTCTTCTGAAACAAAGTGCTCACTCAATCAATCACTCACTCACTCACTCAATCACTCACTCAATCACTCACTCACTCACTCACTCACTCACTCACTCACTTACTCACTCACTCACTCACTCACTCACTCACTCACTCACTCACTCACTCACTCACTCACTCACTCACTCACTCACTCACTCACTCACTCACTCACTCACTCACTCACTCACTCACTCACTCACTCACTCACTCACTCACTCACTCACTCACTCACTCACTCACTCACTCACTCACTCACTCACTCACTCACTCACTCACTCACTCACTCACTCACTCACTCACTCACTCACTCACTCACTCACTCACTAACTCACTCACTCACTCACTCACTCACTCACTCGCTCACTCACTCACTCACTCACTCACTCACTCACTCACTCACTCACTCACTCACTCACTCACTCACTCACTCACTCACTCACTCACTCACTCACTCACTCACTCACTCACTCACTCACTCACTCACTCACTCACTCACTCACTCACTCACTCACTCACTCACTCACTCACTCACTCACTCACTCACTCACTCACTCACTCACTCACTCACTCACTCACTCACTCACTCACTCACTCACTCACTCACTCACTCACTCACTCACTCACTCACTCACTCACTCACTCACTCACTCACTCACTCACTCACTCACTCACTCACTCACTCACTCACTCACTCACTCACTCACTCACTCACTCACTCACTCACTCACTCACTCACTCACTCACTCACTCACCACATGCGATGCTGGCGTCTTCTTCCGGTTGATGCTGTTGCTGCCACTTTTGCGTCTGTCAATTTTCGCTTTCATTGATAAGCATATTTACGGTTTCTACTGGAGAGTAATATAAAATTGATACATTTCACCACTATAATTTTTTTATTTCGTAATTTTTTGAGGCAGACAAAATTTTGTCACTCTTAAGAATTATTTTTATTGTATATTATTTTTCTTAATCATATGTAACATCACGACCTGAATTCTTAAAGCGCAACAATTTTGGGAGGTCTGTAAGAATCCACTTTATGGGTGAACCAATTCATGTCTATAGCTTTTTCAATTGGTTATGTAACTGAACTTGAATTTACAACATTTTTGTCAGTGACTGCTTTACAGTTTCGTTTGCGATATTTGTCGCACCTATAAATTAAATTACCTAATTCAGCATGATTACTAGTGACTGATGATCATCTCCAGAGTGAGAATATTCAACTTAACCTGTGCACCAAATGATAAATGCCAATAAAATTTTTGGGTGCCTTTTCCTCGGTTCCTCAATATGCAATTTTATTTTATTTTAATCCAATTGTGAATAGTATTGAGTTTGATAAACATCAGAGCGTTTGTGACGCACACATTTGTAATTAATGGCTCGATTTGAGCTCCCACCATGTGTGAAAAGAAGTGTAAATAAAGCATACACACCATTAATTATCAGTTCTACTTCTCGCTACTTTCAAGACTTAGTGTATGAAACATTGTTCAAGAACACAGGTTATACATAGCATAATAGCATACCCAAGAAGTTAGAAAACGAAATTTGTGACTCAGTAAGAACTTTCCTTGCATGCACAGGCATTTGCGGTCAGATCAGTAAACTCCCGTAGTCCAAGTCTGCGAAGCAAAATTACACCGGGAATAGTCTGAATTTTTTGTTGTTGAAAAGTTCGACTTCAGTCGCATATTGAGTATTAATTGAGCGTGCTATATGTATGAACTACCATGTAATCCCAGCCTGCAAACAAAATAAAACCGGGGGTAGTCTCAAATCTTGAAGAAAAATGGCACGCATTCAAATCACACCTGTCCCAGCTGTGGGTTTTTAGCCACAGTCCGGGGGGGGGCAGACTGTGGCTAAAAAACGGACTTATCTTAAATGATACTGTGGTTAAACGGTATGAAAGTGGAGACAGAGGAAACGGTCTGTGCTTGAATGGTACTGTGACTAAACGGTACTGTGGCTGAAGAGGAATCGGACTGTGCCTAAAAGCACTCACGTCCACAGTCTACCCCCTCCTCCCCCGGACTGTGGCTAAAAACCCACAGCTGGGACAGGTGTGATTCAAATTCAAATTCAATCACCTAATCAATCGAGCATGTATTCAACTACCAGTCCAAGTCTGCAAACAAAATCACATCAGGAATAGTCTGAAAAAGATGAGAAACTTGGCGCGCACTTTTAAATTCAGTTCTCTCCACTCAATCAAATGAGATTGTTTTTTGTAACTACTATGTAACTACTATGTAACTACTATGTAACTACTATGTAACTACTATGTAACTACTATGTAACTACTATGTAACTACTATGTAACTACTATGTAACTACTATGTAACTACTATGTAACTACTATGTAACTACTATGTAACTACGATGTAACTACTATGTAACTACTATGTAACTACTATGTAACTACTATGTAACTACTATGTAACTACTATGTAACTACTATGTAACTACCAGTCCAAGTCTGCACACAAAATCACATCGGGAATAGTCTCAAAAATTAAGAAAAATGGCGCAAATTCAAAGTCTGTAGCCTAATCACTTGAGAAAGCTATATGTAACTATAAGGTTAGCCAATATGCCATTACAAGGCTATATGTAACTATAAGGTTAGCCAATATGCCATTACAAGGCTATATGTAACTATAAGGTTAGCCAATATGCCATTACAAAGCTGGCCCAACGATGATGTGAACCACGCAAGCTGTTCCGAGCCAAGTACCAACGGTGCCATGGCTTAGCATGCTCAGTTGATTAGGATACTGAATTTGAATGCGCGAAATGAGATTCAAGACAAGTCCGTGGGTGTTATTTGCAGACATGGGCTCAAGAAGGACCCACACCATTCAAATCGTTGCTATAAAACTTGTACCTTTGCCATAATGTGTACAATCATCTTACGAGACACCGGCTCATTCCACTTTCTGATAGAGAGAGAATTGAGTGCCGTGAGTTTTTTCTCCGACCTATAACGTCGAATTGTCGTCACACTGATACATATTGTATGGTATGCGAGTGCAGGTACGGAAAAGTCTTACGAATATCCGAAAAAATGCCGCGTTTTCAAAATTGATCTCCTGATCATTTGAGAATGCTATACACAAATACGCAGAGGACCATCCATAACCCTGAACCTGGGCAGACCCCAACGAGAGAGTCGAGACCGACGACGGAGTTTCCGTTTCGCATTATGGAAGACGAAACGAAATACAGTGTGAACCTGATAGCACCGGTGCCGTGAACCTGGAATGAGTTGTTGTTTGTTAGATGGTGGTGGTACTAATTAATGTATGTACAGTCGGTGCAGCGGGTTATGTCTTGTAAAACTGTTGCCATTCACATCCTAAAATTGAGTTTTTCTGTGATTATAACGGGAATATGATGATAAAAATTGGTGGGGATATGGAATAGGATCTGGCGCACCTTTTCAGTTCGAGAGCTAGTTACAAAAAATATTTCACAAGCAGAAAAAATGACGAGAACGTACACGTACAATAAATTTGTAGTAAAGGTGATGTTTCATGAGTAGGGACGACTTTTTTTAATAATCTTGCTGACTGAAAAGGTGCCCCAGATCCTATTCTATATCTCCACCAATTTTCATCATCATATTCCCGTTATAATCAGAGAAAAAAGCAATTTTTGGATGTGAATGGCGACAGTTTTACAAGACATAACCCGCTGCACCGACTGTATACCATAAGAGACCTAAAACATGCATGTTCAAATTATACCAGCCAATGGCGGTCGAGCCACTCCTCTAAAGGGAGGGGAATTACTTCAAAGAGTGGGAATTAGCAGCTTTGAGGCCGCACTTTACCTACTCCTTAAGGAGCAATTCTACTCTTTGGAATGGCTAAAGAGGGGAGAAATCCACTTTTCCCGTTATTCCCTCGTCCGTTACGGTATACATACTACATAGTAACCTCAGTTATTTATGAGACAGAGTTTGAACGCTTGCCATTTTCCTCTTTTCATCCGCTGGGGCTCTTTAGCGGACGATGGTGAAATGAGAAAGTGGCATTCCCTATCATTGGCAGTTTCAAAATGTAGAATGGTTTCTCAATTTGAAGGTGCATGGGGTCGAAATGATTTCCCCCAGTTTTGAAATACTTCCCTACTCTTTGGAAGATGTCTGCTAACTAGCGGACGTGGGTGGAAAGAGATAATGGAATTCTCGCTTTTCAGCACTTCCATTTTTTTTAAATATTTTCCTCAAAGTGAAGATACAGTGCAGTGATCTCAAATCGGGTTATTCGCCATCTTTGAAATTTTTTTCTTCCCTTTGGAGGAGAATTTTCTAGTCCGCCACGGTTCTGTAACGGCAGTTTTCGGGCCGTTTTACCCACGCCTTCTGGAACAAACTACGCTTTGAAAATGCCGAAGAAGGGGGAATTTCACTTCCCCCCTTTCTCGTCCGCAAAGGTGCTGCAACTGAGTGCCACGCACTGGCAAACGACCTAATCCTCCAAAGGTAGGGGTATTTCGTCAAACAGAGGGAATCGGCAGTTTTCAGATCATTTTACCCCACCTTAAGGAACAAATTCAACTTTTTGAAAACGCCAAAGCGGGGGAATTCCACCTTTCCCCCCCTTCTCGTTTGCTAGTGGTGCCACGCCATCGTCGCCATGAGCGCGTGAAAAACAGCATATGGTCATTGGTCTTTTTATATACGGTATGTTGGGCTTACTTACCGTAATTATTATTATACCATCATCAAAATGTTATCATCAACAATTATTCGTCTCAGGATATTTATTAACGAAATCTATTATACAATGAGAAGGGGTGGGAAAAGTGAAATTCCCCCGTCTTAAGCGTTTTGAAAAAGGATAAGCTGTTCCCTAAGGCTAAGGTGTACGTGAAAGTGGTTGAAAACTGCCGATTCCCCAGTCTTTGGAGAGATTCTTCTCTCTTTGAAGGCTTAGCTCGTCCGCCAGTGTCTTTATAGTACGGTGAATCACTGGCGGACGAGCTGATTTCCCAAAGGGAGGGGAATTTCGTCAAAGAGGGGGGGGAATCGCCAGTTTTCAGCCCATTTTACCTACACCTTAGGGAACAAACTCTACTTTTCGAAATCGCCAAAGAGGGGGGAATTCCATTTTCCCTCCCCTTCTCGTCCGCTAGTGCGGTGAATAGTTACCCCGATTATCTGGAGGCAATTTTGGTTTGACGGAATAGCGGACGAGTGGAGAAGGGAAAAGTGGATTTGGCGGTATCAAAAAGTATAGTTCAATTCCTCAAGGTGTAGGTGAAATAGCCTAATTGCTGAAAAATCCCCCTCTTCGGAGAGATTCCTCTCCCTTTGGGGATTTGGTTACTTTGCCAATGGTTTGACTACCAAGTTGTTCTCATGTTTATATTGCCCACTGTCTTTATTTTCCATATTGTTGTTGTTAATTTTTGAATTCGCTACGTCTTCAATTAGCTGATTTCTTGGTTTAGTTGTTCGATAAATTCGAGCTTCATAAAAAAACTTGCATGCGTGTGGCATACCGGTTCGATTTACTGTTCAATAAAACAATTTTTGCTATACATATTATTATCATATTCTTATAGATTCTTTTCAACAAACCAAAATCCCACCATCTGGACTATCCGTTCTGGAAAACACGGTAAAATATTTTCATTATTTTCTTCAGGTAAATGTGATAAAAAAAGTCATACACGAGCAGCGGATGGAGAGAAATTTACGACAGAGAAATTGAAGGAAATAAAATAGGTAGTTAAAGAAAAATGCAACAATTTCAACATAGAAAAACTGCAATATGTAAAATGAAATTAAGCTTAC
This sequence comes from Daptonema setosum, assembly GCA_964036265.1. Lineage (NCBI taxonomy): Eukaryota > Metazoa > Nematoda > Chromadorea > Monhysterida > Xyalidae > Daptonema > Daptonema setosum. The sequence continues at coordinate 27,899,307 of OZ038443.1, forward strand.
ACACCCGTGAAGCTGCGGGGGTGGTAATTTAATTGAAGAATAATCATTTACAAACCATATATGCTTACAGAAATCTTATTAATGCTCAGTTACAGATACAATAAACAACGCCAAAAACACCAATATTATGGAATAGAAATCTACTGACTATATGCGAGCGACTGGAGAAAAGTGGCCAATACGAATTATGTATCAGGGGGTAAATAATCATTGTTACAAAAAAATATAACATATTATTATATGATATCCTAGCAGGCACGCACTCACACAAACGAACAATATAAAAACCAATGGGATGATATAATTATTATCAAATAAGTATACCATCATAACAGTCCTAAATAATTGAATTGGATAACAAAACAGTAGGCAGAAAAACTAGGCGACTCCGACAAAACCAGGTTCAGTGAGCTCGATAAACCAAAATCTCAGAAACATAGCCGAAACTGACGAACTGTTTACAAGAAAACGAGAATTTTCCAGAGTTCAAGATAACAAGCTCAAAAGCCCATTAATTCATCAGTCCCTTCCAACCAAGCTCAGAGTCAGAACCCAAGAAAATCAACCTACGCACAGAGGCTTTAAAATTCACCATTTCCCACTGAGCTCAGTCAGAATGCAGAATGCAAAAAACTAATAAGCTCAAACTTAAGCCTCCTTCTCGAGCTTGATCACCTCGTTCACACCGTCGACCATCATCTGCACGAGCTGTACCTCCGAGTGACCCAGACGGAACTTGTTGGAGATATCGTGGATACCGCCGACGGTGGTCGAGTGCTCACCGTAGAGACCGCGGGCCTGCAGACCGTACTTCTCGCAGATGTCGTGCAGATGCTTCTCGCCCTTGGCGGCCAGCTTGGGCACCTGCAGATGGCGGGATTCGGATTGAATTCAGAGCGGGATTCGGTTGGGTTTTAGGATTCATTGTATTTATTGTGTTTCATTGATTTACAAAGCCTCCTTACATTTCTAAGGCTTCATGTTACTCAGAAAACTTTTGACGCGCATTTTGAATTCAAATCCGAAATTCAAATTACAGAGGAAAAAGTCTCTTTAACGTGATCCTTGAACGTGTTTATGTGTGTAGCGGGTCATAATTTTTTTTTGATAACGAGAACGGACGAAATTATATATTAGAAAATAGAAGGACTGGGTTTTTACAGAGTAAAAATGGCGGGAGTTCAAATTCAGTAACCTAATAAATTGAGTATAATATACGTTACCTTGATCAACACGGAGCCACGCAGCCCGGTGCCCAGGTTGGACGGGCAGCAGGTGACGGCACCCAAATGCGGGTCGATCATGAACGATTTGCCTGCAAAGAAATGGAAATTCAGTGAGATCATTTACTGTGCGATTAACTTATGTTATGTGACAGTGCATTTCCTAAAGAGCTTCAGCAGCATGAAGTCACGGAAATCGAGGCAACAACAACAACAACAACAACAACACCGACATCATCAGCAACAACAACAACAACAAAACTAACAACAACAACATCATCAACATCAACAACAACAACCAACCGGTCTTGGCCTTGATGATGCGCTCAATCTCGTTGGCACCGCGAGTCAGTCTACCGAACACCGAGTAGTACGGAACTCGATGAAACACCAACAACAACCAACAAAAACAGCAACAACAACAACAACAACAACAACAACAACACCGACATCATCAGCAACAACAACAACAACAACAACAAAACTAACAACAACAACAGCATCAACAACAACAACCAACCGGTCTTGGCCTTGATGATGCGCTCAATCTCACTGGCACCGCGAGCCAGTCTTGAGTCTTCCGAACACCGAGTAGTACGGAACTCGATGTAACATCAACAACAACAACCAACAAAAACAGCAACAACAAAAACAACAACAAACAACAACAACACCAACAACAACATCAACAACCAAGTCACCAACAACATCATCAACAACAACCAACCGGTCTTGGCCTTGATGATGCGCTCAATCTCGTTGGCACCGCGAGCCAGTCTAGCGAACACCGTGTACAACATAATCAACATCATCAACAACAACACCATCAACATCAACAATAACAACAACAACATCATCAACAACAACATCATCATCATCAACATCACCAACAACAGCAACAACCAACCGGTCTTGGCCTTGATGATGCGCTCAATCTCGTTGGCACCGACAGCCAGTTCAGCAACCACCGAGTACAACATCATCAACATCATCAACAACAACACCATCAACAACAACATCATCAACACAACATCATCAACAACATCATGATCATCATCAACATCACCAACAACAGCAACAACCAACCGGTCTTGGCCTTGATGATGCGCTCAATCTCGTTGGCACCGCGAGCCAGTCTTCCGAACACCGAGTTGACGTCACCGCCCTGCTCCATCGAGATGATGCGCATGTGGTCGCCCTCGTTGATCCACAGCAGGAAGGTCTTGTTCTTGTTGATGAAGATACCGCGACCTGGAAAGTAAAAATTAATATTAGCTATATGATATGACACGGGTCCGTGGCAAGCCCGTCATGATCATGGCACCATTTCTCCCGTAACCAGGAACGTTGATGAACGATAACTTTAACCTGTTCAGAATTTTTTGTTTTTGCTAATTCAATAACCAGCGAATCCTCCAAAGGTAGCAGATTTCATTTTAAAAAGGGATAATTAACTACCAATTTGCCGTGAGGAACTAGGAAGTTATACTTCTTGGAACCGCTGAGGAGATGAGGGTCCACTTTATTGTTCCCTCCTCGTCCACTAGTACCACCAACCCTTGGGCCAGAACTTGTGGTAGCCGGAGTCGGCCTGCATCTTGTCGTTGCCCTTGAACAGGAAGTGATCGCGTACCAGCTCCTCACGATCCGCATCCGACATACCATCCAGCGGGTAGTAGGTGCCGGCCAGATCCTCCGGCAGCTCCTTGAACACCTGCAATACGTGTTAAACGTTAATTGATAGCTTTACTGGCGGACGAGCTCAGTACCCGATTTAGGGATATAATTTTACTATCAAGATACATCAACATAACGAAATAATTTTATTTAATGTATGTACTTATCCAGGGGTGGGCCGGGTTTTTTGGCACTTTGCAGGGGGTGGGGGGGGGTAGCCGACAGAAAATCCCATTTTACCCGACCTGTCCGAAAAGTGGGGGGGTAAGGTCGGGTAGGGGGGCGGGGTAGAAAAAAAATTTTTTCGCATAAAACGCTTGTTTTTTGCTTGTTTTTGCTAAAAAATCTTCTATTATATGGTATAAACATCACATATACCGGTTTTTTCAGGTTTTAACCAAGAAAATTAACCCAGAAAACGTGTTTCTTCGAAAAAAAATTCTTACAGCCAGAAAATTTTGAAAAATGAGCCTCAAAATCGAGGTTTTGAGGCCGATTTTCTCAAAAATTTCGAGTAGGGGGGGGGGAGGGGGTAGGCGACCTAAATTTTTGTCTAGGGGGGGGGGGGTAGGCTACCCGCCGACCCTGAATAGTGGGGGGGGGGGGTAAACCCCCCTACCCCCCCCCCCCCCCCTGCGGCCCACCTCTGTACTTATCACTGGTGGACGAGCCACAGCAAATTTTCCAAAGGGAGGGGAATTTCGTCATAAAGAAGAAATTAGCAGCTTTGAGGCCATTTTTACCTACACCTTACGGAGCAAAATCAATTTTTTAAATCACCGAGAAGAAGAGAACTCTACTTTTCTCTCCCTTTCTCGTCTGCTAGTGAGTGGTACATACATTAAATAAAATGATATAGCTTTGTCAGGAGATCTTTTATGTTACTATAATGATTTCCCGAAACCGGTCACCACGTATGTAATGAATTAGGCGAAAATCCAAGTGTAAATGTGAATAGGAATAATTTTTTCTTTAAAATTTTTTTAACACGCGTCCAAAAACAGATATGAATATCAAGAAACCCTGTTAATCATCATTCAAACCCGAAATAATAAAACATAATCCATAAGCAAGTCATACTTCAGATACCGATGTTGGTTGTCGTTACAGTTAAACAACAATTCAACGTTTTTGAACAAATTTCCGTATCTTTCGTAGAAGCATGGGGATAAAAATGTAAGTTCATACTTTTTGATCTAAAATCTGAGATACTAATTTCCATTCACCCAGAGGGGAACTTCGTCAAAGAGGGGGGAATCGGCAGTTTTAAGGCCATTTCACCAACAACATCTTAAGGGACAAATTCTACTTTTTGAACACGCCAAAAAAGGGGAATTCCACTTTTCCCACCCATTCTCGTTCGCTAGCGATCTGCACCCACCTCAATCATGAGCTTCTCAATCTGCAGCTTGGTTTCGACGGTGGCCTGACCGGGCGCCAGCGGGAATCCCTCCAGATTCCTGGCCACTCGAATACGGGTGCTGATGATGGAGGACTTGTCGTCGATGTGACCCTTGATCTTGGACGCGTCCATGTCGGTCGGGTGTTTGGCGTCCTGGATAATGAAAGTCAAGTTCATCCACAACCAACAACCAACCGCAATATCATCAACAACAAAAAAACAACAACGACACTACGACAACATCATCAACAAAATAGAAACACTTATCAGCAACAACAACAACAACACAAGAACTAGAACAAGAACAACCACAACAACAACCAATCAACCTTTTTTGACTAATCTTGGCTGCCAGGCGCATGGTTGTTTGAGATCTGTCAAGCACTAACCAAGATATGACTCACCTCACTTCTCAAGCCTCAACTCAACAAAAACAACAACAACAGCAGATGCAACAACAACAACAACCTTTTTGTATCCGCCATGGTAGTCTTCAATAACGGGATCGAACAGATCGCTGAAGATGGTGTACGACTCGATGTCGCCGGCGTGGCAGCCGACGATGGAACGGGCGTTCTTCACACCGGTGTTGACAACCTAAAAATTATTTTTACTCTAAAAAAATTAGAATAAATAAATTCATGAACAGAAATTCTGATCGTTGAACATGTTTAACTCAAAGAACATGTTCATAAACACAATTCACAAACGTAAAAAAACGTTATATTCTAACTGATGCTATTTCTTGTATGTGAATGCGAGAAATGCCGATAGGAAGTCGATAAATGGATTGATTGACTGACTTTCTAAGTGACTGACTGGCTGACTGAATACCTGATCGACCGATTGATTCATTAAAATACGGGATGACTGACCGAATGACCGGCAAAGTTTACTTTATACCAATTTTCAAGTATATTATTTGAAAACTGGGGTCTGTCAGAATGAGATTGACCCGACCTGCGCCAAGGTGAATCCGCAGGGCGCCTTCTTGTCCTTGAGTTTCTCCCATACCTCCTTGGTCAGGTACTTACGCATCAACGACGTGTGATTCTCGGTGAAGTCGGGGTACTCGTTCTTGGCCAGTTTGGCGTCCAGTTCGATCGTGTCCTGCTTGGTCAGGTCGATCTGGTCGCCGACCTAAAAATTAATGTTTGATTGTTCAGTGAGTGAGTGAGTGAGTGAGTGAGTGAGTGAGGTTGCATGAGTGAGTGAGTGTGCGTGAGTGAGTGAACGAGTGAGTGAGTGAGTAAGTGGGTGAATAAGTAAGGCAGTGAGTGAGGTGGATGAGTGAGTGAGTGAGTGAAAGACCGTTTCTTACTCTTGCTATCAAAGGCCTCAAGGCTTTCCTGTAAGTTTTGACACTCTCTCTGAATGTTTTACAAAGTGAAGTGAATTGCATGACGATTTTTTTTTCATCCCACCTTGAACCGAACGATTGTTTTACCAAAATTAAACTGTAACAAACAAATAAAAAACATTCGAATTATAAATCAATAATAACCTGCATCTCGGTGTTCTTGACAATACCGCCTGAAGACATTTTGAGTTTATTGGGACCGCCTTTGTATTCTTGTGTGTACCACCTGCAATAAATGATAAAAATTATTGGTTGAAAACTGAAGAAACACAATTAAACAAATAAAAAAATTCTGCTAATAATATTTTTGTGAAGCAGCGTAACTTTTTTTTAAATCAACTTTCACCAATTGAAATAAAAAAAAATACTAGAAAAAAACTTTATTTTGAATTTTGAATTTGAATTCGCGCCAAAACGCATGCAGAATAAAAATCGGTGATAACCGTTCGCTGCAACTTTGTATAGCTCGGCCAAGATTTCTTGTTATAAAAAAATTTGCATCGACCCTTTGCATTTCATTCTTCAGCGCAATGTTCTTATATTCTCCAAATGTCCAGTGATAAAAATATTTTCTCTCCCAGTTTGAAAGCGCGCCAAAAGCAGATTTGAATTCAAACTGCGCGCCAAAATACTTTTTGGCTAACAAGGTATCTTGAACAAGCTATACATGAAAATAATACGATAAAAACGTATGATGAAAACAACAACAAATGATGCGAAACCAATAAGAATGCAGAAACCATGTCACCACAAAGCCAGCTGGATTCAAGGAAATATTGGCTTCAACAATAAGCAACATTATCAAGCTAAAGAATTATCAAGTGAATTTCTGTATTATATACAACAAAACCACACAAGTTCTGTAAAACAAATTTCGAAAAATAAAACCGCATCGCTATACAAAAGCATAAGAGGAAGAAAAGACATATCGGCTTTGACATTAAAAGCGAAAAATGAGCTAAAAATGACAATCTCATTAAATATCGGCGGTGAAATAATACATCTAAAAAAGCCTACAATTTGTGTAGAATGTTTTAAAGGAACACAAATGCATCGCTTCACAATTCACAAAAAACAGAACAGATTTTTCTACGTTGGAGACCGACTATATAATACAAAACACTAGCGGACGAGAAGGGGTGGGAAAAGTGAAATTCCCCCCTCTGTAACGTTTTCAAAAAGTAAAAATTTTCACCTCAGGTGTAGGTAAAATGTCTTGAAAATTGCCGATTCCCCCTTCTTTGACGAAATTCCCCTCCCTTTGAAGGGTTAGCTCGTCCGCCAGTGATACCAAATTTGCATATATGCAAAATCAATATGAGCAGTGAAGTCGACTTTTTCACGTAGCCACATATAGACTTGTTCATACGAACGTTGCGGATAAAACTCACGCTGAATTTTCGTTCAAACCTGAACCGAAATGTTTTTCTACAAAATCTGTGTGGAAAACGCGAAGAAGAGGCGAAAAAAGTGCTCAATCGGCAACGGTCAAACCTCTAAATAAAAAATTTGGTCCGTTCATTTTCCTTGAAAATTTCATACGAGTATCGTAAGACTCTAACAATTAGCTGTATGAAATATGGAGTACCGAGCTCTGAGGAATTTCTTGTCACAAGCCTTTGTAGCGAATGCATGCGTTTGGAAATAAATTGAGTGCGCTTTAGGCTATTGATTCGCAATTATCTTAATTTTGAGTGAGTTTTGAAGCATGGGACCATGTGAATCGTGATCAGTGATATCGATTTACTACAGAAACTCATTTTCACTGGCATCGGAGGTGGTTTCACGAAAAATGATTTTCTTCCTGGACTTGTCGATTCTTACTGACTGGAGCTCATATACAATGTATAAAAACAAACATAATAACAAAGTCTGTCCATGGTTTCATATTACTTAAGATCACTAGCGGACGAGAAGAGGAGGGCAAGTGGAATTTCCCCCTCTTTGGCGGTTTCAAAAAGTATAATTTGTTCCCTAAGGTGTAGGTAAAAAGGCCTGAAAACGTCCAATTCCCCCCTCTTCGACGATATTCCCCTCCCTTTGGAGGATTAGCTCGTGCCAGTGCTAAAAGAAGTGAATTCAGTGTCGAGACCTCACTTGACGAGGACTGACTGACTAACGATATACAAGAATATATCGAGATTCTATCGGATAAGATACAATGCAGCTTTTCCATCTCGCAAAACATCACCTTCTCATGAGTGGATAAGAACATGATTTGTACCTGGCCTATATTTTATGTGAAGTTGAGTTGAGTTCAGATGCTTGACCAGTCATCGCCTTCTACCATATAACACTTAAGGTAAAGTTTCACGGTCTGGAAAAACTGGGATGTCTGTTCTTTATTATAATCCCGAAATCGTCTTTATAAGTCATCAGAGCACTAGCGGACGAGAAGAGGAGGGAAAAGTGAAATTCCCCCCTCTTTGGCAGTTTCAAAAAGTTTAATTTGTTACCTTGAACAACAAGAATGACAAAGCTACTGAACTGACTTGGAATAGCAAGGCTAACAATACTACAATTCCAGCCCAGTCGGTGGTACAATAAAAAGTAGGAGAATTGGCCTCCTAGCAACGGAAAGATTGGCGGCGACATGCAAATGACAAGTTAGGCATTCATGAAAGGTTATATGAATGAATTCGAATGTGCGCTGCATTGTTTGGTCATAAGATTAACTATTGGATGTCTTTGTTTATATACAATTTGCCAGCAATTGGGAGAATAAATCTTAAGTAAGTATTTTGTTTTTGTTTTTTTTTGTGAAAGAATAACAGAACATTTAAACTTTTTATAACGCGAGGAGAAATGGCGCGCTTTCAAATTCAGTTTACAGATCCGATCCCAATGAATGGCGTACTACAAGGCCTGTCATTATAGCCTATCCAGGATTTCTTGTTAGCCAAAAAAATTTTGGCGCGCAGTTTGAATTAAAACCCGTCTTTGGCGCGTTTTGAATTTTTCGAGAATAAGATTTTGTTCACATATCATTTGGAAATCATACTAAAATTGCACAAAATTCATTGCATAGGTGCGTTACCGGCCCACGAAATTTTTTTGATTAAAAACCCCGACCAAGCTTTAGAAGCCAACATACATGTATCATGGAAAAGCCGGCTTCAGCTATAAATAGACCAGTTTGTATCTAAGCATCCGGTCACCACTAGTTTATACAAATGTATAATAAGACTGCCATGAATGAAGCCATTCAGTTCCATACATGTCGTATACAGACTAAAACAATTCTATTCTACATGAGCAGAAAGTTCAGCAAACCCTGATTTCTCCCCCGCTAACTTGAATAAAATGCAACAATATATTATTTTTATATTGTCATACAAGAAAAATAATAACAGAGTAATAACAAAAAAAATTAATAAAAGCCCCGTGGATGAACGATTTGAAAAACCTGCACTTCAGTATATTTAGTTGGAACGTGAATGATCTCCTAATACTAATAACAGGTGTGTACTCCTGTCAATTTAGGTGGCCTCCTCAAAGAAACGACAGCTTCGCTGAAAATCTTTACCTGTTACTTCTGGTCTTTCTGACGAGACGGCCCTATTTCAAAAGATATTACACACCTGGCGGACGGGCCAAACCTTCAGAGGGTGGGGAATCTATCCGAAGAGAGAGAGTCGGCAAAAGTTAGGCCATTTTCCCCATGCCTTAAGAAACAAACTTGACCATTTTTGAACACCCAGAGGGGGGAATCCCACTTTCCCCCTTTCTCGTCCACTAGTGCATTACACAAATACCTTTTCACTAAGCACCAGGCATAAACAGAACCAGGGTCATCAGGGCAGGGTGGTCACCTGAGCCACCAGGTGAGGCACCGACGCTCGAAAGAAGTCATCAACCGACTGAAGGGAAGAAAAACACTTAAACGACAGCCAATGAGGTCGCCGACAAAAGGTGATTCAAGCCCGACAGGAAGGTGTAAAAATGAGAAAACTTATGGCGGCGAAATTACGGAGGCAACCTAATATGCTGAGCTGAAAGATGCTTTGCTGACGGATACATAACTCTTCTCTGGGAATTTTCTTGAGTTGACGATTTAATTTTTTCTGTACAAACATAATTTTATTAGGGTAAACTCAATCCTAAATTACCCTAAACCACAATATAAAATTGTATAATAATGAGCAACCTGGAATCCGCAGCAGGTATGAAGTCGTCAAACAGGACATAAACATACCACAAACATAAATAAACAAGCCAGAAGTGTCAAATGTGATTGTAAACAAATCCCTATGTCAAGAAACAACCCAACAACAAAACAAACACACAATCAGATGTGACAATTGTCAATATTATAGCCTATCAAATGTTTCTTGTTACATACGCAGAAAGTTTTAAGCGCGCAATTTGAATTCAAAATAAACTTTGGCGCGCATTCAAATTTTTTTCTCGAAAACACTTCATTAAACGAACTTTTCACCTTCCTAATCTTCGAACCCACAAATTTCAACAATCAGCTTCATGTAAAAAATTTATGTTTAGAAACGCTGACCAAGCTATATTCAATTCGTCGATATTGCTTAGCTCTCAAGCGTGAAGGTGACACTGACAATACAAAAAAAACATTGAACTCTGCCAAGGTTAAACAAACAACGTAAAACCGCATAAAAGTGGAAACATCATGCGAGGGGTTTTGGACAAGCTTATAGTCAAATCAGAGATTCTTGTCGACTCAAAACTTTCTTGGTTTCACAGAAGTATGTAAATCCGGTTGCTAAGTAGAAGCCTAATGTAATCAAGCTATAATTATAAAACTAATAAGTCTCTGTCCGCTATTATTGATATTAATTGAGTTAAGAAGCAATGTTAATTATATTGACTAGAGTAACCTAATTAAGATATTTGCCATTCACTTCTAATTTAAAAAAAAATTTGAAGGTGCGCAATTTTTTTAGTTTTTTGTATTTTTTATTAAAATTACAGACACAAACCTGCTTTGCGGAACTAGAGGGCGAGATGCAAAACCACTCCTAGTAAACGTCCGCAAAAATATACGCATGCAAAAATCTGAAAAGCGGCACGCATTTTGAAATTCAAACTTCTATTTTAATTATGAATGCTAATCAGAGGTGATCCGGTTATCAAACTGGCTCCTACAGGTTATATACATCATGGTTTATGATTCATAATTAATATTGCAAAGAAACCATATGTCCAGAATCTCAGCTCGACCAAGTTTCTTCATCGTTGATGCATAAAAGAAAAGGAATAAGGATGAAATTATTCTACTGATGGGGATTAAGAAAGAGTAGCTAAAGATGAATGATTAGGTTTAAAAAGTTATGAAAATTATTTTTTGTCGTTGGAAAAACTAATTCTCGTAAAATAAATTCACGGTATGGGTACGTTTATAGTCGACCTTCCCAGGAAACAGTTGTCATAAGCAGCGACCAATGTGGCTGCTATAGCAAAGCGTGTAAAATTTTGAAACATCACGTTTCCCGGGAAAGTCCAGGGAAAACTATAAAAGTACCCTTAATGTCCATTAAGCCTATGGGAGTAGAATCGGTCGGAAATGATAATAAACAAACATGTGTCTTATTTGTACAGGGTGTCCCATTTAAAAATGAACGTTTGTATTTGTCATAAAAACCGCAAGTTTCATTCGATTTTAAAAATTTTTGCTCTAAGTTGTAGAAAATTTTTGGAAATTTAGTTTATTTTTTTATTTTTGAAAATCGGAGTTAGCAATCGGTATTTATAGCGGATCTCCTAACATCCCTGTTTTTGGCTTTTTTATATCAGTTAGTTGACTTTTCAATGTGCAGCATTACCACAACAAACGCAAATTCAACCATTTGTTTATGTTTCGAGACATATAAAGTAACTGACTTTATTATTTTGACGAGGAAAACATGAAAAACAAATCGATGCGAACCTAAAATAGCCAACTGCAGCCTACCAGTACCCTCCGCTGCGTGGCAGCACACAACACAGCAGTTCAACACCGCAACCGCAGGGATGCGCTCGCGTGAGCAACCCGGGTAGCGTGTTTTATCACTGAGAAACTAAAACTTTGTGTTAATCACTCAAAAAATGATTAAAGTCATATAAAAAGCTTTGGAATAGTCAGACTTCTCATTGAAACGTCAACTAACGGTTGCCCTGTTGAACAGCGGGGCTGTGTGCAGCCGTGCATCGGAGGGTACTGACAGGCTGCAGTTGGTTATGTTATGTTCTCACCAATTTGGTTTTCACGTTTTCTATGTTTTAATAATATAGTTAGTTACCTTTACTTGTCTCGATAGAACCAAAATAATTGAACTTGCGTTACCATGCTGCACATTGAGACGTCTACTAACCTATATGAAAAGGCCAAAAACAGGGGTGTTAGGAAATTTGCCATAAATACCGATTCGCGACTCCGATTTTTAAAAGTAAAAAATTAAACAAAATTTCCAAGAATTGTCTACAACTTGGCGCAAAATTTTTGAAAATAAAATGAAAATTGCGGTTTTAAGGGCAAGTACAAACGTTCATTTTTAAATGGGACACCCTGTACATACAACGTGTTCTCTAACATACACGTTCAGCGCTGGCTTACCATACAACCGTGAAAAAGAGGGGGAATTTATCCAAAGAAGAGAAATTTGCATTTTATGATCCATGTTATCCACACTTTAGGGAACAAACTCTACTGTTTGGAAATTGCCGAAGAGGGGGGAATTCCCCTAAACCCACCCTTCTCGTCCGCTAGTGCATACACGTTCAATACAGCAGCCAGCAGAGCTTACATTGGCCGGTTATAAAATAGTTCATTTAACAAATATCGTCCTTCAGCGACACTCACTCGTGTTATTTTTTTCTTGAGCAATGTTTTTGTGCTTTTACAGAAAAAATGCGTTGTAAAGGTTTGTTTACGATTAAACTAAATTCACAACAAGCGGATAAACATTGTTTATAATTAAAAAAAAATTAATCTCACTATTAGAACCAATATTACATTATAAAAAAATTTAATAATTTGAAACTTCATAGTTGTGATTTTTTTTGAATGGACTACAGACAGCATGGAACATGGAAAGTGGCAGGGAAGCAAATATGAAAGCATTTGACGCCGGAAAAAGAGAGCTCATGCAGAAATAAATGGATGGTTTAGGATAAATGCGTGTATAGCCTATCCAGGATTTCTTTTTTCAAAAAATATATAATGTATATAATAAAAAAATATAAAAAATAAAAGGATAAAAATATAAAAAAATATAAATATAAAATAAAAATAAATAAAATATATAATTTATATATTTATAATATTCGTGGGTCCGTTACCACCACATACATAATGAATTAAGCGCAAGATTCGGATATATTGTCCAAATGACTTTTCAGTCGAGTTTTTTCTTAATTTGAACGCGCACGAAAAGCAGATTTGAATATTCAAGTTGCGCGTCAAGTATAACATGGTTGAAGGCGGTTACAACTTGCTTGTAAACAGAACCTGTGAAATGCGACCATTGTGACACTACTTAATGCAACGCCAACGAGAAACGTGAAAAAACCGAACGTAAAAGTAAACTTCTTATCAGATACATACAACCAAAAACTGTAAAATAGATTGGTGTTCAGATAAAAATGCTACAATGTGAGAGTTGTGCGATAACATATTATTTCTTTATTTACATACACGTCATCAATTTTTTTTATCTATTCTACTCTAGTATCTGGTATGACTACTGCAGTTTTGAAAATCACGTACTGCACTGACACGTGTTCTTAACAGTGGGGCTTACCCGGGACGGGACCAGAGAAGGGGTGGGAAAAGTGGAATTCCCCCTCTTTGGGGTTGCAAAACGTAGAGTTTTTTTCAAGGTGTAGGTAAAATGGCATAAAAACCGCAAATTCCCCCCTCTTTGACGAAATTTCCCTGCCTTTCGAGAATTGGCTCGTCCGCCAGTGCCCGGGGTAACCAGCAAGCTTAACGACGAGCAAAATGGAAATCAGATTATGTTTTCCATAAAGTGCGCAAAATAAAAAAATTACAAAAAATTAAAAAAAAATCGAATTTATGATACATAGATCCGTACGTACTGAATGAATACGTTCACTGCCGGGACGAACTTACATACCCTCCAAAGGGAGGGGAAAATCGTCAAAGGGGTGATATGCGATTTTCATACGCATAATTCATCATTTCACTTATGCCTTAGCGAACAAACTCTACTTTTTGAAAATGCCAAAGATGGGCGATTCCTTTTTTTCCTCCCCTTCTCGTCCGCTGGTGACATTGGCTACCCGGGGCAACGCAGTAGGTTCCACGCCCCAGCATTACAGGTGTTAACACTAACACATAAATGTGTATGGAGCAAGTCTAGCAAACGAGTCAAACTTTTAAAGGGAGAAAAGTATTTTTATGAATGGAGGTTTAGCAGTTTCGAGGCCATTTTACCTACACTCTAAGGAAAAAATTCTACAATTTGAAACTACCATAGAGGGGAATATTGCATTTTTTTCGTTTCTCTCTCATCGTAGTGCTGTATATGTAGGTTCAATGTCTAACATTACTGTTGTTAACACTAACTAACGCATAAATGTGTATAGAGCAAGTCTAGCAGAAATATCTGGGAAAGCGAACATGGATAATCCGAATCATAAAAGCTATGACTATCCAGCACTAGCGGACGAGAAGGGCAAGATAAAGTGGAATGCCCCTTCTTTGGCAATTTCAGGAAATATGTAGTTTTGGTTCCTCAAGGTGTGGGTGAAATGGCCTCAAAGCTGCTCATTCCCTTCCTGTGAAGAAATTCCCCTCCCTTCGGAGGATTATTTCATCCGCCGGTTGCACCGGGAATACTTTTATAATATTTTTTTCATTGCAAAAGTCACGTAATTTTGAATTGGTGAAAGGCTGGGGAAAACAAAAATTTTCCACAAGAAAATTTTACATTAATATTTAATCCTTATATTATTTGTACCGTACTGTACGTATAAGCGTAACAGAGAAAATTCTTAAAAATTATTCAAGCGCAAAGATCAGTTTTGAACTGCGCGCCGAGAACTTTTGCCTGAGTATATGGCTTGTTCGTCGTCTTTTTTTGGGATCAATATCAGTTGTTTCTCACTGGCGCCGAACTAAAATGTGAACGGCTTGATACCATGCCCTTGCACTGAATTGACATAAGCGAGCACTGGCCGACGAGATGGGAAAATAAAAACGGAATTCCCCGCTCTCTGGCGTTTTCAAAAAGTAGAGTTTGTTCCCTAAGGTTTAGGTAAAATAACCTAACAACTGCTGATTCCCACGGTCTTTGGAAGATTAGCAAGTCCGCCAGAGGCACTGACTGAACTGACATTCGAGTGCAGGCGGTACGAGAATCAGGTCCGGTAATCGCAAAACAAACACAGCTGAACCAAAAGTCAGAACCAGAACACTTGATGTTGGGACATGGCGGTAGCTGAGAGCACTGGCCGACGAGCTAATCCTTCAAACAGGGGGGAATTTACAATTTTCAGGCCATTTTATCTATTCATTAAAGAGCAAATTCTATATTTATAAAACGCCGAACAGGGGGGAATTCCACTTTTCCCACCCTTCTCATCCTTGGCTGAGAGACCGGTATTCCAAGATTCAGGGAATACCGAACGAGTATATATGAGTCGTTGCCACTAAAAAGCACCCCAGCGAGCTCGATTTCCGATAATTTCCAAAATCACGGATTTGGCTTAAAACAACTCCATATGTGCTAAAATTTACGCTGATTTCAAATATCTTTTCAGATTTTGCTTGGGTGCTCCGTATAACTTGAAAACAGAACTTTTATGACAGCAAGTCAAAATTATTTTGAGAAAATGCTTGATTTTACAAAAATACGAAATGTGAGAGGTGGGAATGACCTACAGCGATGAAATTTTTTCCTGTAAGACCTGATATGATAACCCAGATGTCATTGAATTTGCAGCTTGATAAACGACGTCTTCGGCAGTTACTAATTCCGCGAAACATAGGTCGTTAGCTAAAAATTTCCCATAAAAATTTACGTTTCCAGATTTTTTCAAAGAAAATTCACATTATATACGCTCGCTTAACTAAAATCAGATGCAGTTTTTCACGGTGAATCAGGAAATATTGAAGACCTTGCAAGGTAATTCCTCTATCTCTCAGAATTAACCGCCGAAAACTGAAAATCACCGAAAACATCGAGTCCGGTGCATTGGCTGGATCACACGTTGGAACGCCAAACTGACGCTAGTACTCAGTCCTCGCGTATATAGTCAGTTTTTAAAATCCGCGCTTGTCGCCTGCGTAGCTCAGTGGTTAAAGCGTCAGACTTATAAACCATCAGTCCTAGGTTCAATTCTCATCGAGGTGAAGGAGGTCGGATAATGACGTTGTTTTTTGTTATTTTAAAGCGGAATTATATTGTTTTCGCTCAGAACGACAAGCCAGTTCCTCTTGCACGTGTTTCTTTCTATAAACCATTTCAAAATACTAAATAACTAGCGTTTTATAAAAATTTGTCGGGCTGTTTGTGAACGAACTGATTTTCCATTGAATTATCAACGTGAAAACCTAGTTTTTGCGGTTTAATTCTATAAATTACAGCCATTACCTTGCAGGATCTTTTACTAAGCCTGATTCACCGTGAAAAACTGCATCTAATTTTAGTTAAGCCAGCGTATATAATGTTAATTTTCTTTTAAAAAGTCTGGAAACGTAAAACTTTATAGAAAATTTTTAGCTAACGACCTATTTTCGTGGAATAATTAACTGCCGAAAACTTCGTTCTGTGAGCTGCAAATTGCATGCCATTAGGGTTACCATCTCAGGTTTTACAGGAAAAAATTTCATCGCTGTAGGTCATTCCCACCTATCACATTTCGTATTTTTGTAAAATCAAGCATTTTCTCAAAATAATTTTGACTTGCTGTCATAAAAGTTCTGTTTTCAAGTTATACGGAGCACCCAAGCAAAATCTGAAAAGATATTTGAAATCAGCGTAAATTTTAGCACATATGGAGTTGTTTTCAGCCAAATCCGTGATTTTGGAAATTATCGGAAATCGGGCTCTCTGGGGTGCTTTTTAGTGGCAACGACTCATATAAAGCCATTGTCAAAGTTATATTCAGACTCCTCATCAATTGAGAATGCTTTGTTTACACAAAAAATGAACAACGCTCCGTTTGATGAAAAACTTGGCAAAAAGAACAAAAAAATGTCGTGTATAGGCATACATCATAAACACCATCATTCTGTTACAAAAACAACATGTTTGGGGCTGAGTGGAACCTTTTAAATACCATAGAAATGATATGGCTGAATGGTTCGGCTTGTCAGGCGGATCCAAACACGAACACACATGCTGAAAAAAACATTGATGGTATTTTACACATCAGTTTATAGCTAGTTCAGGGTTTCTCGTTATCAGAAAATTATTTTGTGGGCCGGTTGCGCTGCGCCTGTATGCGATGAACTGAGCGCTAATTTCGTATGTAGTTCAAATATTATATGAAAAATGTTCTATTTCTGAAAGTGCGCCAAAACAGGTTTGAATCCTAACTGCGCGTCAAAAAGTTTTGTATTAACAAGAAACCCTGGATAGGCTATACATGGTTCGGCGTGTCATGGGGAACCAAGCACTAGCACACATGCTGAAAAAACATTGATATTATTTCACACATCAGTGTAATAAAAAGCACTGAATCCCAGTAATTTACAGTAATTCCACTGAATGACACGTAAAGTGAAATTCATTGATTGATTAACACTCGTTATAAATGTGATTGCGATTCTTTAACTGAATTAAAACAGTGGCACTTCTAAATGCCATGAAAAACAGGAAAGTACGGAACAGACGCCCAACTACAAAATCGTATAGAAGCGAACGAAGCAGTAGTCGGACGTCCACTCACTGGCGGACGAGAAGGGCAGGGAAAAGTGGAATTCCCCCCTCTTTGGCTGTTTCAAAAAGTACATTTTGTTCCTCAAGGTGTAGGTAAAATGGGCTCGAAGTTGCCAATTCCGCCATCTTTGACGAAATTCCCCTCCCTTCGGCGTCCACTGATGTCGATGTATAACGCTACTGTATTCAGATCAGTACGATGTATGTACGGAAAACTGTATTGTTCTGAATCGAACCGAATTTCGAAGTAAAATTTTTTTGAAAAATTATAAAAAGAGAGAAATTAGAAAAAGATGAATGTACATGGGTGTATAAATTTCTTTTAAAAAACTTTTCCTTTCGACTGAACAGTTTTCTCATCCACCCAGTGATATGGCAATGATGTACGGCTACTGTATTCAGAGATCAGTACAATACGATACGATGTTTGTACGATGAACGGTTTTTCTCCTGGGAACGATTCTGATTTGAAGTGAGTAGAATTTCGGATGTTGGAAAGAATAAACAAAGGAGGTAAACACTCATGAAACATGTAGGTGAAAAGCTCTATCAATTATATTTATTCACAGCATTTCCCTCTCATTGTACAATTTTACTCATGTATCGTTACTGTATTAAGATCAATAAGATGTATGAAAAACTGTTTTCCCGGACGCCGTAAAGCCAGAGTGTCGAGAAAAAAACTACAAACCACTAAAGAGGAAAAGAGGGAAGAATGGAATTCTCGTCTTTTTGACTGTACCATAAGATGCACATGTGAACAGTATGTTGTAAAAAAGGAAACAGTACCATAAGATGTATGTAGGTACATAGGTAAAAAGCTTTCAAACCTATACACTTCAACCAGAATATTCAGAGCATTTCCCTCACATTGAACCAATTTCTCATCGACAAATAGAACCGGTCGACCATCCATCATCTCACAGTATTCAGAACGGTGGGGAAGCGGAGCTGAATTCAACTAAACTTGATTTAGAAAAACCTTTGAAGTACTTACTTCAAGTGGAAGTCAACTGTACTTCTGAATAGTGTGCGCAAGCTTATTTTTGTAGTTAATCTACTGCATACCATTATATTGAAAAAAAAACTAATATTTTTAACCCGCCTTTCCCTCCAGAACACATATCAATGTGTACCATTTACTGGTGGACGAGTCCATCCCTCCAAAAGGGAGATTTTAATTTTCCCAAAGAGGGGAAACCAGCAGTTTTGCAGCTTCTGAACATTAAAAATATTAAAAACAATTGCTTTTTTGCAACTGCCAAAGAGGGGGGAATTTCAGTTTTCGTTCCTCTCCCGTTGTACCAGCATTAGCGGATGAGAAGGGGTGGGAAAGTATAATTCCCCCTCTTTGATGTTTTTATAGTATTTGTTCTCTAATGTGTATGTAGGTAAAATGGCCTAGAAACTACCAGTTCCCCCCTCTTTAGAAACTTTTCCCTCCCATTGGAGGATGGGCTCGTCCGCTAGTCCCAGTATCAGTGCCACATTTATGTAAGTACGGAATGGAATGGTTTCCACATCTGTGGCGACTGCAGCGGTCGGATGGAGTGGATTTCTATCGAAAAGGGAGAATTCCACTGAAGAGGCAAGAATCTGTGAGTTTTAACGCGTTTATACACATCTTGAGAAATAAATTCCACTTTCTTGTAGTTCTTAAAAAAAACCTCTATAAATTTAGAAAAATAAAAAAAACTAAAACAAAAAAAGACGCAAAAATACAGGCGGTACCATGCTAATAACTGTATTATATGCAAGGCATGGTTTATGACATAGGAAATAAACCAGCTGTCGAGATAAAGAATACAAAAATCACAAGCACAGTATAAAAAGCAAAAATAACAAATGGAACAGCAAAAATCAGCAAATCATGAAAACTTGGGCACCAACACGGCGTGGAAAAAAGCTGCGTAAAGCCACCACAGCCACAACATACATAAATAAATACAAACATGGATATTATGGTAAATTAACAGTCCTTGGGAATTTTGAGATTAAAAAAATTTGGTGAACATTTGTAAACCTTTTTCCATAGGGTGCTTTCAGAGTAAAAAGGAAAGTAAAAAGGAAAGTAAAACGGAAAGTAAAATCTGTAAACCAATTGACCGGAAAGTCAATTTTGTTCCCGAAATTTTGTTTTCAGTCAATAGGTTTACAGATTTTACTTTCCGTTTTACTTTCCTTTTTACTTTCCTTTTTAAAGCTCATTTCCAGAATCTGCAAAAATAAAATGCCGAAAAATATTCTGATAATGAAACGTTAGTACGTAAGACAATTCATTGCGCAGCGCGATTGCTGTTTGACGAACATTCCATTGGTAAATGGGCTTGTATGATGAATTTAATGACTTTTACAGGGAAGTTTCCCACCTTTTTTATATCAGCGTGACCGTTAGGTTATCCTACAGACTATAAAATGGAAAATGGAAAGTGCTCCTTAAAGTTTCGTGCGTTATTAATTTAATTCTCTTTTTTTCCCTCGGAAGCACACGCGTTTCCGTGCTCACTGGTGTGCTTGGTGCTGATGCAGAATGGTGTAACTGGCGGCCCGGTGATTATATTATTTTTGAAAAATCGTAGCTTGGTAATAGATAACATTTTCCAAAGTAAATATATAAATAAGTTTACGATTATTTCAAATACTGCAATGAAAACGGTTTATACGTAACATTAAGTTATTAAAACAAGTATAAACCAGAACGCGAGTTGAACCATTTTCAGTGTGCACATGATAAGCTGACTTTGAAGTTGAGATGGGACATGTTTATAAAATAAATTTGTCGCATTTTGATTCGATAGTCTTACTTACTAATGTTTCATTATCAGAATCTTTTCTGGCATTTTGTTTTTGCAGATTCTGAAAATAAGCTTTTACTCTGAAAGCACCCATAAAATAATCGTCAGCATGAGTCCCGGCACATTAGACAAGCCTGGATATTGCGGGGTAAAACCAACCCTTGGGATAATCTGGATGAAAAAAATCTTGGAAAACTTTTGTAAACCCTTTTCTATGTATAATTCATCAGGGAAACCCTTGGGTGAAAGCCATGGGCTATTTTTTATCAATCTTCAAAGAGCTAACCAGTTTGACAGTTCGGGCGACAGCCAACAGTTTTTGAAAGCAACAAATAAGCCACAAAACATCAACTCAATCTAAATATTGAACACAGCAATACAGAACTTAATAGAAAGCCTGATAAGAACTATGACTAGTTTATTATTACCGCGTGTGGCCTTGCATTGTCCCAGCGCGCACGTGAAACATTATTTCCAGTTTTATAGAGGCTTTATCCTCATCAACTTCAAAACTTAACCCATGAACTATTTTCACAAATGGATCTTGAAAAATCTAAACAAGAAATTAAATTAGTTCATAGCCGCAAAGTTGTTGTAACACGGATGCCAAAGTTAATAATAATGTTTCACATGCGCGCAGGCACAATGGAAGTCCACGCGCAGTAACAATAAACCAACCATAATGAACTCAAAATGTTTCTACCTTAGTCATTGTTTAGTTTTCGAAGCTGAATTTTCCACTAATATTTTATGTATACTACCGCTAACTGCCTAAAGGCCCGTTTATACTCCAGCGTAAGCCGTAGATCTACGCTATATACGCCTGACTACGGGTCAACCGTTTATACTCGCTCACGCGTAGATTTGCATTCTCATCATGCGTAGGCTCCGCCTCCTGCTTACGCATAGATTTTGTTCCTGTACGCTCAATATCAAATTGATTTGATATTCTACGCGTAGATAAATAAGGGAATTCGAAGAAAAACATTCAAAAAAATTAAATCATGTTGGGAAATCAATTCTAACTCATAAGAAATTCATTTTACTCGCGAAAATTTGTTGAGAAGTTGTTTTCGAAAATGTTCAAATGTCTCTAAATTTCTGTATGAGCTAGTTTCAGGTGATTTAAGCGGTTTCTGACGCTTGAAAAAATCAGAGATCTTCTCACCGTTGTTGAAAACCTATAAATAGGATTATTGATGAAAAATAACTTCGATTGGTCACCACGCCGCTGTGCAGATTTCGCCCCAGCTTATGAAGAAAACACGCATTACTTCGCTGAGCAAATTCGACCGAAATTAATTCATTTTTCGAGCTTGAAAAAATCTCAGATGTTTTCAGGAGGTCAATAAACCCCTCTGACTACTTTTCTGTTAAGTTTTGTTACTGTGCAAACTAAATCCGAAGTTGGCCCAAAACACCCGAGCTAAACCGACCATGCACGTAAATTCGTAAAACGGCAAACAAGCCCTAAAACACGCGCTGGTATCAAACACACGAGCCCGCCAGCACTAGAAAAACAAAGGCAAAATAAATCCGACGTTTTCTTGCGTTTTCGATCTCACAAATAATTTTTTCGGAATTTAGTTGAGGCGTAGCGAACGAGCATTTATACTCAAATTTTTACCTACGCGTAGATCTATGGCATAGATGTACGCTTTGCCTACACCCATAGACTCCGCCCCCACTACGCTACGGCTTACGCTGAAGTAAAAACAGGGCTTAACATCCTAATCATAAAATAAAACCTCATTATAATCGTCGCAGTTTTTCGCCTAAAAATCTCATAGATTTGCACCCTGGCAGTTAGCCGAGCTTTCAGTTGGTCAAGAAAGTGTGAAACAACTGAGGTGTGTAAACCTTTCCCCTGAACTGAACTTCCAATCATCATCACCCTCGCCACCCCTCAACTCACCACACAAGTCGCGCCACCAGCGCTCCACTGACCAGCAACACGAGCGGTCGTCGTACAAAGTCGAGAAACCGATCCATATTTATGTATTGTCGGAGTCGATGCGACTTTTGCCGGGTTTCGTTTCGCGGAAGAATTTCTCCCTTACACCAAATTCAGCGCTGAGGAGGACAGGTTTTACACCGTCCTTTTTTTCACAGACGGGCTACCGTAGGGAGCAATGCACTGTAATCGATGAGGGGCTGCTACATAATGTTTCATGAGTTTAAAAGAAGCATAAGGAGATGATATGTGTATTATGGGATATTATAGCATTCAAAATTGATTAAAAAGACTGAATTTGAAGGATAAATTGTCTGTAGAAACAGAGAATGAAAACAGTGCAGTTTAGCTTACTTTGCAGTACAAGACAGAGAAATTTGAAATTTATTCGCCGAGCTTTCAGCTAGGCTTTACCGAGCGCTGATTGGTTGACCACAACCCCAAGCTAAGATGAAAAATTTCACCCAAGCTTGAGGGCGTGTTCAACCAATCAGCGTCGAGTAAATCCTAGTTGAACTTGCGGTGAATTCGCCGAAGCTCTGCGTGGTCGCCACAGCATTTTGTCCTGTAGTGTAGTCGGCAAAAATGCAAAATCTGTTATTTAGATAAGTTTTGCGCATTCAAATTCAGTCTCCTAACCAATTGTAAAGCTTACTCAATGCATAACCTGGCTTCAAAGACAATTAAAATCAGACAATCAAATTAATTAGTATGGGCAAATCTGGCATTTTAATCTACTGATTATCATCAAGCAAATACAGTAGAGCGTATACGATCCCGTCCATTATGTAACGGGCGGGAAACAAAAAGAAGCTGAAACATTACTGTAGAAACTCAACTGTATCAAGTAATGTAACGCTATAAGTAATGCTTCAGGAGCGATATCTTTTTTTTATTCCCCTGGCGTTAACAGACGGCCCGAGTACGCTATACACGTTGCGCATGACTTGGATTAGGGCAAATTATATCCATGTAAAACAATTGTTCAGAAATATAGGTTCAGTAAAAAAGTTAATAAGACATAAAATAGTTGAAATGGGTTGCTTTAACAAAAGTAACAACTGATTAAATCACATATTAAGGTAAAGAGCTTTCTGAGATTCTAGTGAAAAGTTTGCACGTTAATTTTTTCAACGCCACGTAACTCCAACTGAACATGTCATGATGATTGCATGTCATAGCATAGCATAGAGCTGTTCGGTTGAGTTGAGGCCACAAGCCGGGTGTATGTCTTGAGTACGATGCAGTATATAACTTAAGGTTCGAGCATTAATTTCCAATTTTTTACTTGAGTCAAAGAAAGGACTTCAACATCTATTTAAAAAAAACAATAGTTCTAGCAAACAGAGCTCATTCCAAAAGTTAGTTAGTGTATAAGCTGATTAAATTATCAGTTAGTCAGTAAGCGATTTAATCAGAAACAAAAAGTTCCCGCGGCCAAATCTCAAGTCAGCATCAACATTCAATAGTAAAGTTAATCGATCAATGTCTATAAATTATGAATGTACACTGGTAGTAATGTTGAGTAAATATTGAGAACGTTGTATTTACTAACGTTATGAGAACATTTTCAGAATATTATATGCAACAAATGAACAATCTTACTCTAGCATTCTTAACTGATTCTCATTTCATGTCTGTGGACGCAAAGAACCTATTTCCGACGGGCAAAAGGGCGTGCTCTCAAATTCAGTATCCTAATCAATTGAGAAAGCTATAAGTTCAGTGGTTACACAGATCTACATAGATGAAGGGGGTGAGATCCCCTTAGATTCGTTCAACAACTTCTGTATCCTTAGAACAGCGCTCAATACTTCAGATTACACTACCTACAGTACGTACATACAACCACTAGCGGACGAGCCAAGCCTTCAAAAGGCGGGGAATTTGGTCGAAGAGTGGGAATCGGCAGTTTTCATGCCGTTTCACCTACATCTTAGGGAACAAATTCTGCTTGAAAAAGTCAAAGAAGGAGGAATTCCACGTTTCCCACCCCTTCCCGTCCGCTAGTTCGTACAACATACAAAGAGAACAACTTGTCAGAGTCGTCCACAGGTAATCTCATGTGTTAAAAAGATAGCATTTTTTAAACGAACACAATTTGCGGAAAAAAATTGTTCCGAGGTTTCTCTAACGAAAAAGTGTGGAACACCGAAAACGACTCTTGCTGAACAAACAGTAGCGAATTAATTACTCATGTACCTCAGACTGTGGTGATGACAGATTCCCTATCTCTCCACAGTCACAAAGCAGTTACAGAGCTATAGTGTAGCTCGGATCAGTATGTGCAATTAGGTGAAGCAACTTCTCATCTGTAGTCGTGTTTTCTTTCACCGAGGAAAAACATTCCCTCTAACCCCCCGTCCTGGTTACATCGCTTCATTCGCTGTACTTGTCCCTGAACCATATGCAACAACAGTCAACTGTTGCAGTTGCAGCTAGTGACACTGGAAATCCGTCCACATCCACAAACAGAACCTTACATTCACAATTTTATTGGAGAAACAGAATTTTCAGCCATTTGTGAATTTTTCAACGCTTCTACGCTTACACCCAGTAACTAAAACAAATCAAACACACCAAAAAAACTCAATTTTTTTATATTTTTGCGCATATGTAAATATTATAAGAAATTAGTTAGCAGACGGACAACATTTTATTCTATATTTCCTTCTTTTCCTATAGTAATTCCTAATTCAGTCCCCTTATCAACTATGACTGCTATAGTCCATTCAAGATAACCACTTGGTATCTTCCTCTGAAGATAGCAGAACGTTCAATATAGAACTTTAACCCAAACGTACATACCTACGTACCACTGACCAACGACCCAACGCTTCATTCAAAGGGAGAGGAAATTCTCCGAAGAAAAGAAAATCGGTACTTAGTCGGCCATTTTACCTACATCTTAGGGGTGAAGTTAAACTCAAATTTTAACTTTTTTGAACTGCCAAGGAGGGGGGAATCCCCATTTTTTGTTTTTTCCTCGTCCGCCAGTGGTACCTACGTGAATCTGTACTCTCAGTAGAGAAGCAAGTATCGCCCATATTGACAGTGGATATCAGGTTCCGTCGTTTGCTGCGGAAATCGCACAACCATTAGAAAAACAAGAGCCCGGCTCAAGTGTCGCGGAATACTTTATGTAATATAACACATCCACGGTTCTGAGATTTTGCGACAATTTTTCGGGAGATGTTTGGGGACATTTGTTTGAACAATTTTGGGCATTTCGAGGTCATTTTAAGGGAATGTTTTTTAAAGTTTTAAAACCCTTTGGTTTTTTTTGAAAAAAGACCCGTCTCAAGTGCGGCAAACTGAAGGTTTCAGTATTTTGGGACACTTTTTCGGGAGACGTTTCGCGTTGATAAACTGCTATACAACTAGCCCTAACCCGAGTAGAGCAGTTCAGCAAACACAACAAAATAAGATTGTTCTAACAAACTGGTCATCTACGAAAACCAATCAAAATAATAGTCAATCAACTATTAAAATGATAAATTTTTACAACAATATCTATATTTTCTATCGCGCAAAAAGTATTTTGAAGGTTTTTATGCTTATGCCAGGTTCCATTCCCTAGGGATTCACTATGGACTCGAACTCACAGCCACAACCAATGACAAGGACATAGTGG
The DNA here is from genome assembly GCA_964036265.1 of Daptonema setosum. Lineage (NCBI taxonomy): Eukaryota > Metazoa > Nematoda > Chromadorea > Monhysterida > Xyalidae > Daptonema > Daptonema setosum. The sequence goes on from OZ038443.1 coordinate 27,925,207, forward strand.
ACCAGGAGGACCATTGAACTTGGGCGTACGGTTCATGTACCCCTTTGAACAAGGTGGTTCACGGTATATCCCAATGCACTGACGGACGAGCCAAACTTATAAAGGGAGGAGGAATTAGTTAAAAAGGGAAAACTTGCAGTTTTCAGGCTATTTTACCTACGACTTAGAGAACACACTTCACCTTTCAAACTCGCCAAAAACGGAGGAATTCCAATTTTTTCTCCCCTTCTCGTCCGCTAGTGTCCCAATATAAATGTACGACCAGACAGAACCAACACATGTTCTTAGGACACGTACATACTGAAGATGGGATAACCTATAAAAAAACAAAGTGGACAGCTTCCGATTCACATAGTCCTTTACGCCAACTATTATTAGATTATGGTCAGCAAAATACTTCCCCCCGCCAAAAAAGGGGGTGATATTCCAGTTAAAACGAAAACGACGACTATTGAGAGTTGGTATTGCTGTCAACTGATATCAACTGTTTTGTCACTATTTTTAAGATCAATAACTGGGCCCACTATATACTTCCTCTCCTGATTCATATTTCTGGGAACCAAATCATGCCATCTAAGACGAAGCACCACACACCTGGTCATTACAGCGTAAGCCACAGGTACATACTTCACTGAGTGACATCCGTCCTATAAGCCATACCGCCAAGGTGGTCATATATGCCATAACCTCGGGTAGGGTCCCCGTCGCCCAACAGCGGAGGCACTAGCGGACGAGAAGATGAGGGAAAAGTGGAATTCCCCCCCCCCCCTCTTTGGCGCTTTCAAAAAGTAGAGTTAGTTCCTTAAGGTGTAGGTAAAATGACCTGAAAACTGCCAATTCCTCCCTCTTTGAAAAAATTCCCCTCCCTTTGGAGGATTAGCTCTTCCGCCAGTGAGCGGAGGAGAACCAGCGTCCGCTCCAAGCTACCTTTGGGATAAATGAACAAATATAATAACTTATTCCAAGTACCGAACAGCACTGAACGGTTAAAAGGACCCTGTTAACCAATGTTACTGAATCGTGGATTTTTTCTTCTAGCAACGGGGTCGATCTCGCGAGATGTCACTTCAAATGTCTTGAACACGTGGTCGAAAAGTTTTACGCCCTCCCCTTCCCCCCAGAGTTCAGGTGATTCTGAGGGGTTAGCCCATACTGAGAATAAGCTCGTAAAGGTGAGCCATTTCGACTATGGGGACATCATAATACTTTAGTTTGGGTTTTGGGTGGTTGGACGTTACTCTGTGAAGCCGGAATGTGCAAATGGTTTTATGTGAATATTTACAATATACAGTACATTGTGAAAGTAAATATGACGGTTAGTTATAGTGAGGGAACAGATTTGGCTCTTACGAAAAGTTACAAAAATTATGTAAAATTGCTACACAGTAAGATACAGATGAAATACAGTGTCTGTTTGGAAGAAACTCACGTCTGTGTAAGTTTTCGGATGTGAACATGAATATGGTAATGTTGATGTCGGGCGAAGTGAAAACTACGCGAATAAAAACTAACTTTTTTAAGAAGTCAGCAATTCAAAATAATGATAATCAAGAGTTTATATTTTAATTATGAATATCTAAAAATAATAGCAATACAAATGTTTATAACATCAACAGTCAGCTAGATACATGTGAATCATTACGAAATACGTATGTACAGGGTGTCCCAATTAAAACTAAAAGTCCGATTCTCTTTGTGGCCTAACTTTTTCAGTGTTCAACTGATTCCAAAATTCAAACGTTATTCGAAAGCCAACTCCTGACAACTTAGTTTGCTAAAAACTAAACTTAATTAGGTCATTTTTCCGGTAGACGGAAGCACTTTCTTTCGCAAGACGCTTGTATTTTTGGATCAGTGTGATACTGGAACAGTTAGGCCAAAAACAAAAGCGGACTTTTAAGTGTGACACCCTGTACGTACATACGTGTTATACCCTGCCACCACCATGGATGCACAAACACGGAGCACACGAACAACTTCTGCTAACAATAACGCTATAATATGAAGTGATGTACTGAATTCAATAGCAATATCAAATTAAAAGGCGGCAGAATTTGAATGCGCGTCAAATTTTCTCAGTGGTGGGATTTTTCGCAGACTAACCGCATGTAAAAAGTCCAACTGAGCTGAGATACTTCACATCATGCACTAGCGGACGAGATGGGGTGGGAAAAGTGGATTTCCCCCCTCTTTGGCATTTTCAAAAATTATAATTCGGTCCCTAAGGTGTAGGTAAAATGACCTGCAAACTGCCGACTCCCCTCTCTTTGACGAAATTCCTCTCCCTTTGGAGGATTAACTCGTTCGCTAGTGTTCACATGATTTGATTTTTGGTTTAGATAAAATTGATTATTGCACATAAAAGAAACCTAAATATCGTAAAAGATTCACCGAAAAAATGGCGCGCTTTTAAATTCAGTACCTTGATCAATGATGAGTGTCACAATCGACTCATCAAAAGCTAAAAACGAATCAATGAATACATATTTAGTTATCAATTCCAAATGAATCATTCTTTGTAAAACATCAAGTTTGATGGGAGACAGTTTTACGTTAGAACGTTCAAAATAAATTTTATGTTTTCCGTTTTCAGCTCTAGTGTTAAGAAACTGAAGCGGCCCTACTACAAGCAACACATCAATAACCATTATTCTTGAAACATCAACTTTAATGGAAAACTCTACATTTTTAAACTTTCCCTGTTCCCAGTGCTGTTATTTGAACAGCCTGCGCTACAAGAATGAATACAAGCGCATACAAAAACGATCGATACAATTTGGCACTGGCGGACGAGAAGGGGTGGGAAATGCGGAATTCCCCCTCTTTGGTGTTTTCAAGAAGTAGAATTTGTTCCCTAAGGTGTAGGTAAAATAGCCTGAAAACTGTTGATTCACCCCTTTTTGACGAAATTCCCATCCCTTTGGAGGTTTGGGTCGTTCGCCAGTGCATTTTGGTAGGGGGCCGGTCCTGTTCTGTTGTAGTCAGTCAGTGGGACGCTGCACATGTCTAGTGTCACGTATACCAAAAATGTATAGCCTAACCAGGGTTTCTTGGTATTCAGAGAAAAAAAAGCGCGCACAATTTAAATTCAAAACTGATTTGGCGCGCATTCGAATTTTTTTATTTCATTTTTTTTATCTGGTACTGGTCGGTTTCGTTGTAGTCAGTCAGTGGAACGGTGCACATTTATAGCAAATTGTATAGCCGATTCAGGGTTTCTTGGCATTTAGAAAAGTTTTCGCGCGCGTAATTTGAATCGAAATTGATCTCGGAACATGTTCAGATTTAAAAAAATGGTAGATTTTGGAACGAGTCCGGTCCTATTGGATTCGGTCCCTGGGACGCTGCACTATACACATGCACACCAAAAATGTATAGCATATCCACACACTGGCGGACCAGTCAAACCTCCAAAGAGAGTGGAATCTACCCAAAGAATGGGAAATTTTCAGAAATCATTCCATTTTACCTACATCTTAGGGAACAAACTCTACTTTCTGAAACCGCCAAAGAGGGGGAATCCCCAGGGGCTGCACGGAACATGTCTAGTGTCACGTACACCAGAAACGTATAGCTTAACCAGGGTTTCTTGGTCTTCAAAAAAGTTCAAATAAATTTTGGCGCGCGTTCAAATTTTTGAAAAAATGTTCTATTTGCAACGGGCCGGCTCTCCTGTAGTCAGTCAGTTTGTATGTACAGTAAAATCCACGCTTAGCAATACCCTCTACAGCTTAGTCAGAATTATTTTGATGATTCAGTTTACTAGAAAAAAAACAGTTATAATAAGTCAAGCAAGTTAATGAAGTTATAAGAGGGACGGCAGCGGATATAACAAATAGGTATAAAATTTGTAGCAACAGGGGAAACTTTCTAACCTAGAATAAAAAAAAATCTATGGATGTTTATGGTAATTGTGCCAGCAGTGGAACACATGAGCCAGGGAGGGCACTCAGTCGTTGGGTCTACTGGCGGAGGCACTGGCGGACGAGAAGGGGTGGGAAAAGTGGAATTCCCCCTCTTTGGCGTTTCCAAAAAGTAGAATTTGTTCCCTAAGGTGTAGGTAAAAGGACCTATTTTCGGCCAATTCCCCCCTCTTTGGCAAAATTCCCCTCCCTTTGGAAGTTTAGCTCGTCCGCCAGTGGGCGGAGGAGCCAGCAACCTCCAAAAGGACGGGGAATTTCGCACAAAGAGGTAGGAAGTGGCAGAAAATAGGCCATTTCACTTGTATCTTAGAAAAAAACTGTTAGACTTACTGTTAGAAATCGTCAAAGAGGATGATTTGCCCCAGCCCTTCTCGTCCACTGATGGTGGGACATGGCCCATGCACGCGCCATGCGCCCTACATTACGCCTGAGCCAAGCACCACAGAGGAAACGGGGGGGAGGCGGCGAAGAGCGGACGAGAAAAATGAGAACCTGTTTTGAGCAAACTATCATTATTGAAAAGACGAGCTCCTTCTAGTTACAGTATATGAAGGACTAGTTTCTTCTAATTCCTGCCAGCCAGAAGAAGAAGTGGACCCGTCCCCATACACATGCGGACGAGCCAAACCTCCAAAGGGAGGGGAATCTTTCCCGTCAAAGGGGAAGGACTTCCCATGCTACGCTGTATTAAACTATAGTGTCAACCGAGTTGAGTTGAGGCTAGTGATGTTTCATTATCAGACGTTTTGAGCATATTTTTGGTAGCAGAATCAACATACGGATACGGGGCTTAACGTGGGGAGGCTTATCAGTAAGTAGGCATGGTCCGTTCGGATAATGATCGAACCGTACTCGCAAAAATAATGGGAAACCCGAAGTAAATAATCAACCGTGATGGCTGAACCGGGGAGCACCAGCGGACGAGAAGGGGAGGGAAAAGTGGAATTCCCCCGTCTTTGGCTGTTTCAAAAAGTATAGTTTGTTCCACCAATGTGTAGGTAAAATAGCCTGATCCCCTCCCTTTGGAAGGTTAGCTCGTCCGCCTAGAAGAACGCTTGCCTGTATAAATGAATTGCAGTGCGGAGAAAAGAATAGCTATCATTACTGATATTGCACCCAATACTAAGTTTTACCGACTGATAAGAAAACAGTTCACCGTCATCGTTACCGCACACTGGAGCAGGAGTCAAACCTCTAAAGGGAGGGGAATATTCCCAAAGAGAGGGGAATTTTCAAAAATCAGGCCATTTTACCAACACCTTGGGGAACAAACTCTACTTTTCGAAACCATCACAAAGAGGGGGGGAATTCCATTTTTCCCTCCCCTTCTCGTCCGCCAGTGTTACCGCATTTCAGCGTTCAGCGTTTCTTGTTGCTAGATTTTTTCGTGATCCTTCTACTTGCATGTGAAAGATTGGTGAGAGCGGTTGGGTTAGGATGATGTTCACATGCTAGCGACGGTTCTCTCAGGTTGTGAACCGAAATTTCTCAGCTGAAAAACTTTTTCAAACACACCGTTTTGTGCAGCAAAAATGTCTGAGTATACACAGAATTTCGGCGGCTCACGAGTTACGTTTGATTAGAAAAGTAAGCGCGCATTCGAGTTCAACTTGCTCACTGGCGGACGAGCTAAATCCCCAAAGGGAGAGAAATTTTGTCAAAGAGGGGAGAATTGACAGTTTTCAGGTCATTCTACCTCCACCTTAGCAAACAAATTCTACGTTTGAAACAGCCAAAAGGGGGGAATTCCCCCTTTTCCACCATTTCTCGTCCGCAAGTCATCAAGTCGTAAGCACTTTTTCCTACAGTGTTGCGTTCCTAACCGACCAACGCACAAATAAGTAGTAAGTACAACAGTGAAAATAAAGTATTATACACGGGTATATATACGTTTATATATGCACTGTCGTACAAACACAACATAAAAAACTGCCTACGTGATAAAGTAGTGTAAACCTCCCCCCCCAACTCCCCCTTCATCACGATTCTTGTCCCCGCGCAGATCACCCCCTCGGACCCCCGTTCAAACCTATAGTGGTAAGGCACTGGCGAAGGGAGGGGAATCTTTCCAAAGAGGGGGAATTAACAGAAATAAAGCCATTTAACTAACCTACAGGCAACCTTAAAGAACAAACTCTAATTTTTGAAAACGCCAAAGAGGGGGAATTCCACTTTTCCCTCCACATCTCGTCCGCTAGTGTGGCAAGGTAATGGTTGTATAGATTAGACTTACTGTAAAAGTGCTTTCATAGCCGTCTGCATATATTGGGTTTGAAATTGTTTTTAATTTTCGCCCATAGAAAATTTGCTTGAAAGTTTAAAATTCATGACATGTTTTTGAAAAAATTTCAGCGTTTGCTCTTAAGAAATACCTCAGACAATTAATGTTCAGACGAAATCACAAAAATCAGACATAACTCAGCCAGTCCGACTAAAATCTGGGGAACAAGAGTGTGAAGGTCGATGGGTTGACAAAAAATTATGAACGTTTTTGATAAAAATAGCACGCGAGAACTGAGCGAAAGAGGGGGTTTTTGAAAAAAATACGCATTAAAAAGAGCTTTTGATTGCCGTAAAAAACTGAGCGCATTTTTATAACTTGAAATAAAATCATATATAAATTTAGTGTAGTCAAAAACTATTTATATGGAACAGGTATGTACTATGGCCAGGCACTATGAAGCCCGTATGATGTTTCTGCAAGCAAAAATACGAACCAAAACGTGTGATAATGAAACATCACCAGCCTCAACTCAACTCGGTTGACATCATAGTTTAACACAGTATACCATGGGGTCATGATGATTGAAGTGCGTGTTAACACTGATTGTCTAATGTTTCATTATCCGACGTTTTGGGCAACGTCTTTGCTCGCAGAAACAACATACCGGCTTTAGTATGTTGTCTAAATCTCTTGTGAAAAAAATCTCGAAACTTAACACTAAAATTTGAACGCCCGCCAAAATTAGTTAAATTCAAATTTCACGCCAAAACTTTTCGGCGAAGCAAGAAACCCTAGATAGGCTATAACAAGGTGGAGAGCACTGGCGGACGAGCTAAATCCCAAAAACAGAGGGGAATCTCTCCAAAGAGCGGGAAATCGGCAGTTTTCAGGACATTTTACCTACACCTTAGGAAACAAATTGTACTTGTTGAAAACGCCAAAGAGGGGGAATTCCCCCTTTTCAAACCCATTCCCGTCCGCTAGTGAATAGGCTATAACAAGGTTGAGCGCATGGCGCCATTACAGGTGGACGAGTCAAAACATCAAAGGGAGGGGAATCTTCCCAAAGAGGGGGGAATTGGCAGAACTTAGACAATTTTACCTACACCTTAGGGAACAAACTCTACTTCTTGAAAATGCCAAAGAGGGGGAATTCCACTTTTCCCACCCCTTCTCGTCCGCTAGTGACTAGATCTAAACTACACCTTTCCTCCACACACAGTTTTCCACGCAATCAGGCGTGGTGATGGCCGCTGTGTTTGACCGATTTCTCTGATATAATGGAGTTTACTAAGTTAATATGTTGGTGTTGATCCCTAGAAAGCGCAATGAAATCGGCGCTTTGTGTCAGAAGATATTCACCGCCAAAGTGTTGACATTTTTTCGGACCACCCTGTACAGTAAAGTAAAAAATCACGTAGTTGCGCTTCGTCGAAACGACAGTGACCTTGAACGATGAACCTGTTTGTCATGACTTCGGCAAAAGTGAGTGAGTGAGTGAGTGAGTGAGTGGGTGAGTGAGTGAGTGAGTGAGTGAGTGAGTGAGTGAGTGAGTGAGTGAGTGAGTGAGTGAGTGAGTGAGTGAGTGAGTGAGTGAGTGAGTGAGTGAGTGAGTGAGTGAGTGAGTGAGTGAGTGAGTGAGTGAGTTAGTGAGTGGATAGCCAGGGTATCTTAGTACCTCGTCTACTTGATAAATACATTTTCAAAACGTTCTCTTTCTTTCAGTAACTAATCCAACTAATCTTTCGAAAATAAAAAAATAAATCTTACTGATACCAGCTACAGTACGACTGAATTGGTTACGTACAGCTTGAAACAATTAAGAAACGAATACAGCTTGGGAAAAATTGCGCTTTTTTCTGGAGCAGGAATTCATTTAAAAACCACTGGCGAGCTAATCCTTCAAAGGGAGGGCACTTTCGTCAAAATCGGGGAATTGGTAGTTTTCAGGCAGTTTCACATACACCTTAGGGATCAAATTCCACATCTTGAAAAAGTCAAAAAGGAGGCAATTTCTTTTTCTCTACCTTTTTTTCGCCAACCAGTGTTTTTGACTATGGATAATCGGTCTCGACTCGACCACCGAGAGAAATATAAAAAAGCACGATTTTCTTATAGCATTTTTAATTTGATGTCCGCCCGTTTTTCTTGGTGTTTTTACCGAAATATTCAGAATTGCGGATGTGGCAAAGTAATGTACACTGATTTATCTCTTTACATATAAACGTCAAAAGAAGCGGAATTCCACTTTTCCCACCTTTTTTCGTCAGCCAGTATTTTAGATTATGGATATTTGCTCTCGACACCGACCGACTTAGACCTACAGTAACTACAGTAATCGTATTATAAAAAGAGCACGATTTTCTTATAGTATTCCCAATTTGATGCGCCAGTTTTTCTCGGCGTTTTTACCAAAATATTCAGAATATTCAAGATATTCAAAACAACAACAATGAAAAAAATCGCGGACATCGAAAAGTATTATCAACTGACTGATCTCTTGCATGGTCAGGGTTTCTTGTCATTGAAAAAAATGCTTTTTTGACCACGAATTTAACTTGTTACTGCAAATACAAAAAAACGTGTTCGTTTATGTTGTTCGAGAGCTCACGCGTAACAACATCTTATGTAGGAGTAACAAAAAACCCTTGGATAGGATATAAGGTTCTTTAATGATTTTTTTTACCTTTTTTCCCAATAAATGTATTTCTACTTACTTTCTCTTTTATCAGCCGCTTATAAGCCGAATGACTTTTTTGCTTCTTTTCAGTTAGCCATGAATCTATATAGATAAGTTAGTACTACGATAGAATAGCATTCTCAATTGATTACCCTTTTTTGGAGATTTTGTAATAACCAACAAAAGGTGGAATAACTGATCAAATCGAAAACTGTTTCTATTATTTTAGATTCATCGTATTAGCTATCCGTGTTGTATATTTCAAGTCATATAGTTTTCATAAACTATCGGAAAATTAATCAATGTTTCATGCGACATACTTGGCTATAAAGTGTAATTTGAGGGCATGTTGCTTGCAAGAATGTTGCGTGCGTGCGTGTTTTTATCATAAGTCAAGAGTTGTAAAAATCTCAAAATTTTAATTCAAAAAATCAGCTGAGACTTGTTCTATCAACATGTAAAATTTAAGGTCATTATCTAGAACACTGTTGAAGTTATAAAAAAATTCAATGATCACACCTCGCATGGACACCCTTTATAACTAAGTTGTTCTGGGCTTCTGATTTTCTTGTTTTAAAATGTTTCTTCAAATCCGGCGAAAACAATCGATGTT
>OZ038443.1:27942346-27956292 GCA_964036265.1 Daptonema setosum
GCGAGCCACATGTCATCGATATTTTTTTGATGAAATATTTGACACCAGTCAAACTGAGATAACCAAGTGCTAATGGCAATCCAATCAGCTTTATGGAAGTCTGGCATAGAGTGCGATGAAAAAACATGGGATACTTCAGTTGCTATAGGAATACAGCATCGTATAGATATATGGTCGCTCGGACTAGTGGGGTAACCAAATGGTTCATCAGACCGTATGTTCAAGACATGTGATGAGTCTGAAGAAAAGAGTAGGTCTAATATGACCTGTTGTCGAGTTGGGAAAGTTATCATTTGATGCAGACCAAAGCCTGAGACTGATTGAACAAAAGCTTTACTTTTCTCACTGGATGCCGTTAAAGTGTTCCAGTTAATATCACTATAATTGAAATCTCCGAAAATAAATTTCTTTTGTATGTCGAAGTCATTAACCTTATTCAGATACGTTAAAAGCATAGAATCATTCGGTGAACTGGGAGATCTGTATATTAATGATAATAAGAAACGTTCAGTAGGTAGTATAATTATCAAAGAAATACCCTCAAAGTCAGTACCATTTGATATTGAAAGATCTTGAATCTGTTTTGCCATAAATATTTTCGGTATAAATATCATGACACCTCCACCGTTAGAGTTCCCATTTTTTCGATCTACGCGGAATATTTTAAAATCATCAGATAAATTTATATTAGGTACTGTGTCTGATAGCCAAGTTTCAGTGAAAAGGTAAATAGTGTTTGCATCAGTTGAGGTATGATTCTTAAGTAAAAATTGACGTTCGGTAGATCTAATGGATCTAACATTACAATAACTTATATCCAAGCTAGATAAAACCTTGCTATCCAGTCATTTTTGATCGCTTTTTCACGGTCGGTTGTTTTTTTCTTTGGTTTTTGACAGTTTTCCTCCAGGTAGTGGCGTTCAACGTAGGTTTTTGGTTTGGGTCCATTCTCGAGAATCGGTGAGGTACAGGTTTCATTGTTTTTCTGTTTTTGTTGTTTGGGATGGCGAGGGCGGAGATTGTGTGTAGGTGTAGGGAGAATCGGGGTGTCTTCTTCTTCTTGGGATACTGATATGGGTAGAAGCGGTTATTCGACAGCAGGGTGGAAGCAGAATTTGATGGGGGAGGGCAGTGAGAGCGCGATGGGGAAGGGGTTTGACGGTTTGTGTGTGTTCGATGATGGTTGGTAGTAGTGGTTCGCGTTTTGGCAGGTTCCTGGTTGTTAGTTTGGACTTGACGGTACGGAGTCACGGTGTGAGAGGGATGACGGGGTACGTGGTTTGGCTGTTTCGACGAGGCGTAGTTGTTGTTATTCAGATGATTCAGGTTGTTGTTATTGGAGTGGGAAACGATGCTGCGGGTTTGTTCGATTCATGAGAGGTGTCGGGTTGGGACGATGCGTAGGATGTGGGTTGTACTGGTTACGTTGGTTATTGAGGAGTTCCTCGGATAGTCCAAAGTAGGTCCACAATTCAGAATCAAGGGCTTGGCCATAGTAGAGCCAACCGTTGTTAATCTTCTTGAAGATAGGTAGTTGTTCATGTGGTCTTCACGCAGACTGAGTATCAGGACCATGGTGATTGGTGAGATATTGTTTAACTTTGTAAGCCATGGAGCGTGACTTGCGTTGTAGTTCAGTCAAATCGTGACGAACGTAAAGACGAGGTGAGGAGGCGAGAGCTCGTAAGTGTTCACGAAACGAGGATGAGAGTAGGTGTCTTTTTGCATGGCCGCTCGTGAGTTTGATTTTTATCGGACGGTTGTAGTTGTTGTTGATCGTGCCCATGCGGAAGATGGCAGCAATTGTATCCTTGCCATCACGAATACCAGTGTATCCGCAGTTCAAAAGCGACTGTTCAATGTACATCAGTGTTGTGGTCATATTCGTAGTATCGGTGAGACCAGTCAATACAACATGGTTGACTTTATTCAACATGTCGTTAATCTCTTTCTGATGTTTAAAGTTTATTTGAGCGGTTATGGTTTGCTGGATGATATAGAGGAAGACTGGAATTAGGAATGATATGTGTAGATGCGCGGCGAGAGTTGAGAGGGGGGAAGTTTGTTCGGCATTTTGAGAAATTGACTGGGGGGTTGATGATGATGAAGTTGAGAAAGTAATGGGTTACGGTAGTATGATTGAGACGGCGTTGGGTGTCTTTGTGGTTGATGATTGCAGTTGAGTGATATATGTATATATGAGTGAGTGAGAGTGAGTGAGTGAGTGAGTGAGTGAGTGAGTGAGTGAGTGAGAGTGAGTGAAGTGAGTGAGTGAGTGAGTGAGTGAGTGAGTGAGTGAGTGAGTGAGTGAGAGTGAATGAGTGAGTGAGTGAATGAGTGAGTGAGTGATGTGAGTGAGTGAGTGAGTGAGTGAGTGAGTGAGTGAGTGAGTGAGTGAGTGAGTGAGTGAGTGAGTGAGTGAGTGAGTGAGTGAGTGAGTGAGAGTGAGTGAGTGAGAGTGAGTGAGTAGAGTGAGGTAGTGAGTGAGTGAGTGAGTGAGTGAGTGAGTGAGTGAGTGAGTGAGTGAGTGAGGTGAGTGAGTGAGTGAGTGAGTGAGTGAGTGAGTGAGGTGAGTGAGTGAGTGAGTGATGAGTGATGTGAGTGAGTGTGAGTGAGTGAGTGAGTGAGTGGTGAGTGAGTGAGTGAGTGAGTGAGTGAGTGAGTGAGTGAGTGAGTGAGTGAGTGAAGTGAGTGAGTGAGTGAGTGAGTGAGTGAGTGAGGTGAGTGAGTGAGTGAGTGAGTGTGTGAGTGAGTGAGTGAGTGAGTGAATGAAGTGAGTGAGTGAGTGAGTGAGTGAGTATCGGCAGGCGGCAAATGAGATGATTACATGGCTACCATATGTGGAAGGATACGACAGCTTCTCAGATACCGATGCCTCGCTGAACATAAAGCGAAAGTTGTTCCTGCCCCCGTTTGTGAAGATGATTGTTAACTATGCAGTCCTAACCTCACCTATCACTCCCTCACTCACTCACTCACTCACTCATTCACTTCACTCATTCACTTCTCACTTCTCACTCACTCACTCACTCACTCACTCACTCACTCACTCACTCACTCACTCACTCACTCACTCACTCACTCACTCACTCACTCACTCACTCACTCACTCACTCACTCACTCACTCACTCACCTTCACTCACTCACTCACTCACTCACTCACTCACTCACTCACTCACTCACTCACTCACTCACTCACTTCACTCACTCACTCACTCACTCACTCACTCACTCACTCACTCACTCACTCACTCACTCACTCACTCACTCACTCATTCACTCACTTACTAACTCACTCACTCACTCACTCACTTCACTCACTCACTCACTCACTGACTCACTCACTCACTCACTCACTCACTCACTCACTCACTCACTCACTCACTCACTCACTCACTCACTCACTCACTCACTCACTCAGTGACGAACCAATCGCCTTGTTCTGCAAAGGAAACCAATTTCTGGTAATCGATATCAAGAACTATGACGGACTCGACGCAAAAGACGGTGTCACACACGAAGAACCCATCTGTTGGTATCGCTTGCGCGGAATTCCAAACCCCAAAACTTTTCTTAGAAACTTTTCTATACGCCAAAGTTTTCTGCCACCAACTCTACTTCAGTATGCGCGTATAAAATTCCGTGTTTGGCAAACGCTAGGAAAGTTTTAGGGGTTATTCAATGCGCTCTGACTAACCCAGAACTTAAAATGGTCAAATGAGAATCTGGTTCTGAATGAGCCAGAACTTGATTCCTAACGTCAATGAACTTCACAATTTGAATTCATTATTATAACCAATTACGAGGCAATCACTAGCGGACGAGGAGGGGAGGGAAAAGTGAAATTCCCTCCTCTTTGGCGGTTTCAAAAAAAAGTTTGTTCCTTAAAACGCCTTGCCTGAGAAAACCTACAGGTTGTATGGGAAGTGTGGCCCCTCTTATCAAAATCGAGTTCTATAGCGTTTTGAAACCTACCAGGTTAGTGTATCATTACCCTATAACCGTTTGGATCAAAGTTGCTCAAAACCTGAAATATCCGGATTTTTCGATTTTGGCAGGTGAGCACGCGTCAACATGCGATCTGGACACTTCAAACGACGGCCGTCAGCGATAGAGTTCTCCAATCACTAAATGGATAACAGGTTAGGAAAGTAGGCTTAATTCCGCGTGTTTTGAGCTTTATTTGACCGCATTTGATCAAATATTCAATATAGAAATCCACTCTGGAAAATTTTGAAAATTAACTTTTTTTGAAAAAATTGTCAAGTTGGAGAGATAAATGTCAAAATAAAATAAGTTGCCAGATTTATCCAGACAAACCGAGTGTGAGGGATGATGCCCCCATAGTAGACCTTCAAAAAGGTCATGTGCTACCCCCCCCCCCCCCCCACCCCCACATGGCCCCATTTTTTCGAGCTACGGGCTATTTTTTGCTAAAAATCGCTAAATTTGTGGATTTTCTCCAAATTTTCGAACATGGTTGGCTGTTAATCGGTAATTCATTCATGATAATAGATTCCCCTGATAGGCAAAGTAATGATGGAATACTTTAAGATGCTTTAGTTGGCGTTTGAAATAAGATAAATATGGCTAAAAGGCAGAAAATGACTGAAAATCGACGAAAATCCATAAATTCAATGTTTGCTGGAAACATCGAAGTTTTTACCTTGTAAGTAAGCAAAAACGAGTGGAAACAGGTGTATAGTGCAATACGCAGTATTTTAATTCAAATTTATTGTTTATGGAACAAGGTGCAACGTCAAAATACCGGTATTAATAGCCGTTTGCATCGAATTTCGACTGAAACTGAGGAATGACGGCTGTTGGTAAATTATGGGTAGAAAAATACTTTCGTTCCTACTCAGTCCTTTCAGTATACCAACCTCCCCTCTTTTATTCACCAAATCACTCGCTCACTCACTCACTCACTCACTCACTCACTCACTCACTCACTCACTCACTCACTCACTCACTCACTCACTCACTCACTCACTCACTCACTCACTCACTCACTCACTCACTCACTCACTCACTCACTCACTCACTCACTCACTCACTCACTCACTCACTCACTCACTCACTCACTCTATCACTCACTCACTCACTCACTCACTCACTCACTCACTGACTTACTCACTCATTCACTCACTCACTCACTCACCCACACCCACTCACTCTTTCACTCACTCACTACCTCCGTAAAACTGATTTCGATTCAAGGTAACAAAATAGTGTCGGTATCGGAAAGACCTGCCGATTGAAAATTCACACTGCTAAATCACAGTCCACACTACATACGTTTCCAATTAAACGCAGTTGGACCAGGTGTAAAATTTTCGGTGCTGAGCGCTGTGTTTCTTTATAATTTTTTTTCTCCATAATTCTGACGCAGAACAGTAATACTGAGGAGAATGTTAATTTTCCTTCCGAAGGCTCCACTTATTTCTCACCCTTTCAAGACACGTCTCCAATACAAAGCAGTAAACCAGAAAACGTAGATTTTTCGGTGCTAGCACCATCCGTTTTTGGGTTTTCAAAATAATACGTCTTTAACACAACGTAGTAATACTGAAAACATTGCAATTTTGGTGTTACCTGTCATATTTTTCAGTCTTTTAAATCATGTTTCTGAACCAGATCTGTAACGATGAATATGTAAAACTTTCGGCTCCATTCAAAATCCGTTTGCTAAACAATACAGTCATGCTTCATATAACGTACAGGGTGGCCCAAAAGTTTATGTACACTTTTTGGCCGTCTTTTTCGCGTGTGTGAAATCATAAAATTACAACGGGAAAATAATGCCTAGACTCGAAATTGCATGAACTTTACAAAAATGCCCTCCGTTTTGTTCTCAGATGAGTATTTCACGAGTTATACACAGGAACGTCCAAAAACACGTTGTTTAATACTTTCAACGCTTGTTTTCCCCTCATTCATGATTTAAATCTTGTGTTATTCATATTTATTGTGATATTTCAGCGTAAGTGCTACAAATAAAGTAGAAAAAAACTGCTAACTAGTAATTCACGCTAATACAGATTACCCAGATAAGGCAAGACCGTCAAAACATGAAACATCAGCGTCAAAGGCGATATCAGCATTTTTAAGGGCATGTGCACTGCAATCGGCTTGCATCAGGGCTATTTTCAATGAAATGGTTAATACGACCGATAAAGTAGTTTTGAAAGTGATAAATAGATGAATTTATAGCATAATTTTTAAGTTTTACATCTAAAATAGCCCTGGTGCAAGATGATTGTAGTCAATGCATGTGCACTTGAACAGGCTGGTATCGCATAACGCTAATGTTTCATGTTTTGCCTGATCTGGGTAATCTGAAGTAGCGTTATAGACTAGTTAGCCTTTTTTCTACTTTATTTGCAGTAATTATGCTGAAATACTCACAGTCAATATGAATAACACGTGATTTTAATCGTGAGTAAGAGGGAAATAAGCGTTAAAAAGTAAAAAAAAACGTGTTTTTGTACGTTTGTGTGTATAACTCGTGAAATACTCATCTGAGAACAAAACGGAGGGCTTTTTTGGAAATTTCAGGTAATTTCCAGTCCGACCATTATTGTCCCGTTGTAACATTATGATTTTACACACGTGAAAGAGATGGCCAAAAAATGTACATAAACTTTTGGGCCACTCTGTATGTAAATTTCATGGCGCGATTTGCAAACAGTTTTCGGTTTCTTAAAACACGTCTCCAATACTAGTAGTAGTTATGAAAACGCCGAAAGTTCGGTGCTACGCACCATCTGTTTCGAGCTTTTAAGATACGACTCCAATACGTCGCAGTAAGATTGAAAACGTCAAAATTTCGGCGCTACGCGCCAGCCATCAAGACAACTCATAGCCCTTGAATCATGTGTAAAACCTTAAAAGGGGTGGTGCGTAGCACCGAAATTTCGACGTTTTCAGGTTTACTATTTAAATTGGAGGACGTGTCTTGGAAGACCGAGAACTGATTTCATGGGAACCGAAAATTTAACATCTTCCTCAACATAACTTTTTGTGCCTCAGAATTACGGGGAAAACCATAAAAAGGCGCGTAGCGCCGAACATTTGATGATTAGTTCTATTGCTTTGTATTGGAGACGTACATGAAAGCCCGAAAATAATGGTAAATACCACTGAAAATTATAAGTTCTGCTCAAAACTGAAAACTGAGCCTTTGCAGTGTGGACTGCCAATTTGTAAACACCATTTTGTCACCTTGAACGGAATCAGTTTTACAGAGTGAGTGAGTGAGTGAGTGAGTGACTTAGTGAATGAGTGAATAAACGGGGGAGATGGATGACCAGATGAGTAAATATGGTAGCTAAGTGATATGATTTGAAAGTACAAGGAATCATCTACCAACAGTACTCTGATATTCGATAAAATACTCGAATCGCACCGTCAAAAACATCATCATATTCTACAAGTATTGTACAAACATACGTACGTGAAAATTCTGTAAAGGTGTATCCAACAAACTCATTTCAAATATACTGAAAGGACTGAGTAGGAACGAAAGTATTTTTCTACCCATAATTTACCAACAGCCGTCATTCCTCAGTTTCAGTCGAAATTCGATGCAAACGGCTATTAATACCGGTATTTTGACGTTGCAACCTTGTTCCATAAACAATAAATTTTAATTAAAATACTGCGTATTGCACTCTACACCCGTTTCCACTCGTTTTTGCTTACAAGGTAAAAACTTCGATGTTTCCAGCAAACATTGAATTTTTGGATTTTCGTCGATTTTCAGTCATTTTCTGCGTTTTAGTCATATTTATCTTATATCAAACGCCAACTAAAGCATCTTAAAGTATTCCATCATTACTTTGCCTATCAGGGGAACCTATTATCATGAATGAATTACCGATTAACAGCCAACCATGTTCGAAAATTTGGAGAAAATCCACAAATTTAGCGATTTTTAGCAAAAAATGGCCCGTAGCTCGAAAAAATGGGGTTATGTGGGGGGGGGGTAGCACATGACCTTTTTGAAGGTCTACTATGGGGGCATCATCCCTCACACTCGGTTTGTCTGGATAAATCTGGCAACTTTTTTTATTTTGACATTTATCTCTCCAACTTGACAATTTTTTCAAGAAAAGTTAATTTTCAAAATTCTCCAGGGTGGATTTCTATATTGAATATTTGATCAAATGCGATCAAATAGTGCTCAAAACACGCGGAATTAAGTCTACTTTCATAATCTGTTATCCATTTAGTGATTGGAGAACTCTATCGCTGACGGCCGCCGTTTGAAGTGTCCAGATCGCATGTTGACGCGTGCTCACCTGCCAAAATCGAAAAATCTGGATATCTCCGGTTTTGAGCAACTTTGAACCAAACGGTTATAGGGTAATAATGATACACTACCCTGGTAGGTTCCAAAACGCTATATAACTCGATTTTCATAAGAGGGGCCAAAATCTGTAGGTTTTCTCAGGCAAGGCGTTTTAAGATGTAGGCGAAATATCCTAAATTCTTTTTTTGGAAACCTTGTCGTCCTTTTGAAGGTTTGACTCGTCCGCCAGTGGAGGCAATGCACATACTCGTCTACTGTTACTCCAGGAGTAAAAACACTATGAAATCGTCACCGTGCACCATTTTAAATTTTTTTTTAAATAAAATTAAAGAAAACAAATTTAAGAGGACCGGATTAGACGACTGAAAACTGGCGTTAAAGCTTGGTCAGGGTGGCGAGTTTCCAAACCCCTCACGTTTTTCCTGAAATTTTCCAAACGATAAAGTTTGCTGTCACCAAATACATATTCCATATGAAGCTTCACCGTCGAGCTGACCGTTAACCTCCGATTACCTATCGTGAAGTTAACAAAACTCTTACAGATTCGCTTGAAATGCCCAATATCAAGTGCAACCACATTGAGGAACAGCTGAAGCTCTATGAAGCCAAGTAAGTTCACATCACTCACTCACTCACTCACTCACTCACTCACTCACTCACTCACTCACTCACTCACTCACTCACTCACTCACTCACTCACTCACACTCACTCACTACACTCACTCACTCACTCACTCACTCACTCACTCACTCACTCACTCACTCACTCACTCACTCACTCACTCACTCACTCACTCACTCACTCACTCACTCACTCACTCACTCACTCACTCACTCACTCACTACTCACTCACTCACTCACTCACTCACTCACTCACTCACTCACTCACTCACTCACTCACTCACTCACTCTCACTCACTCACTCTCACTCACTCACTCACTCACTCACTCACTCACTCACTCACTCACTCAGTCACTCACTCACTCACTCACTCACTCACTCACTCACTCACTCACTCACTCACTCACTCACTCACTCACTCACTCACTCACTCACTCACTCACTCACTCACTCACTCACTCACTCACTCAGACAACTGGTGTGCCTGAATGGCTGCTTCGAGCTGAGCGTGGAATTCGAAGTAAGGGACATCTACTCGGTTAATGTGGAGGATTGGAATAACGTGACCGGTCCGATCGTGAGCCGTACGATCGAGTAACAAGAAACGCTGGATTGACTATATCATTCTCGATTGAATATGTATATTATTCTTGTTTGACTAAAGCATTGTTGATTGACTATAAGATTCTTGATTGAATATAGCATTCTCGATTGACTATGTATGTTGTTCTTGATTGATTATAGCACTGCTGATTGACTATAACAGTCTTGAATTGACTATGGCATTCTCTATTAATTATTACCATTCTCGATTGACTATGGCATTCTCTATTGACTATAGCATTTTCGATTGACTATAGCATTCTCGATTGATTATAGCATTCTCGATTGACTATACAATTCCCGATTGACTAATTATACCATTCTCGATTGACTATAACATTCTCGATTGTCTATAGCATTCTCGATTGACTATAGCATTCTCGATTGGCTATAGCATTCTCGGTTGAATGTAGCATTTTCGATTGGCCATTCTTTAGAATACTCGATTTACTATAACATTCTCGGTTGATTATAGCATTTTCGATGGACTATAGCATTCTCGATTGTACATAGCATTCTCGATTGACTATAGCATTCTCGATTCGCATATAGCATTCTCGATTGACTATAGCATTCTCGAATGGCTACGATATAGCATACTCGTTTGACTATACCATTCTCGATTGACTATACCATTCTTGATTAACTATAACATTCTCGATTGTCTATAGCATTCTCGATTGACTATAGCATTCTCGATTGGGTATAGCATTCTCGATTGACTATAGCATTCTCGATTGGCTATTCTATAGCATACTCGATTGACTATACCATTCTCGGTTGATTATAGCATTCTCGATTGACTATAGCATTCTCGATTGTACACAGCATTCTCGATTGACTATAGCATTCTCGACTGGCTATTCTGATGCATACTCGTTTGACTATATGTACCATTTGCGATTGACTATACCATTCTCGATTGTCTATATCATTCTCGATTGACTGTAATACTGAATTTGAGTGCGCGCCAATTATCTATTTATGTATGATTATAAATCGGTCAGGACTTGTTATAAAAAAAGTTTTGGCGCGCAGTTTGAAAATTCGAATTTGCGTTTGAAGCGCTTTCGAAATTTCAAGAAACATAATATTTTTCACAAAAAATGGGAAATAATGGAAAAATGGAAGATGGAAATCAAAGTTCATTGCATACGTAAACAACCGGTCCATAAAACAAATTTTTGATAACAAGAAACCCTGACCAAGCTATATCGACTCTAAAAACCGCATGCAACCAACGCGGAAATTTTTATTTTTCATCAGTTTTTCGGGAAACTTTCGGGAAAAACGTATCATTTCTTTATTGCTAATATTCACGGTAATCTTTTACCATTTATCTGTTTTTTTTTTTTTAAATTAAGGGCCGTGTTTCAGAGCAAAACCGTTTTAGGGATTCAATTAAATAACGGACATGTCGAGTTTTCTAGACCATGAAACATTATCTCATAGTCTCTTCTGATAGGAGGTGATGAAAGCCAAGCATTTATCTCCTGTTCATTTATAGGCCAAGTTGAAAATTATCGGATTGAAAATTTTTGTAAAACTTTATTAAGTTCAAGTTCTGGCTGGAAACTATCAAGAAACTAATTCTGACCGTTAGTATAAATTTTGCGCCCAAATATGTTTTTTTAATTTGTACATGACGAAGTTTTACCAAAATTTTGCTTTCCGTTTTTGTCGCAATAAATTTTCAACTTACTGAAGCTGAAATGTTAGAAGCTAGATTCACGAAATGGTCTTTATATAAATAATATTTTTTTTATCAAAATTACTCTTCATGGAAGTTTTATCTATAAAAATTTGGGAATAAACTGTTTCACTTCATTTGGTACAAAAATAACATTATGAATGAATGAAAAGTTTGATTTTGCAACCAACTCTAACATCGTGGCATGATACTTGAATAAATTTAATATTTCTGTGGGGAACAACAGGCACGGTTAAAGCTTTTAGCTATACTTTTATCTATACTTCTAATTATACAGGGTGTCCCAGCGAGGGGTTCACGATTTGTTTTTTGAATAACTTTTGTGTCCGTCGAGCAATTTCCTTAAAATTTGATACTGTAACTACCAATGCTTTGGCATTTTTTTTTGCTTTTTAAAATTTAAAAATTTATTCAGTACAGCTTGAGTTACAGTTGATTGAAAAAAAAACTCTATTTTTAAACGAATTTTCAATAGAATTTCATTTGGAAACATACTCAAAACTAGTTTAATGACGATTATACGACAATTTTATTCACAAATTGTGCAAGAAACAATGTAAAAGATGAGTCTTATTCGTTATGAACACCAGAATTTTCAATACAATGCGATTCGGGTTACAAAAGCGAGTAATGCTTGCAGTCGCGATTCGGCAGCAATGTTGGCGATTACCATTGAAATGATGTCTTTAATTCTTCAACTGTGTTGATGTTGATGGAAGAAACAAGTTCATCAGGTTCCACCAAAATCAGTAATCAGAAGCGGTCAAACCGGGGGATCGCACCGGCCAATCCGTGGTTCCTCCACGTCCGATTCATTCAGTGAACTGATCGTGCACGCACAGAGCGTGCTCATTGTGGTGGTGCTCCGTCAGCTTGCGTCACCATCGTTCCATTCAAGAATTCCTCGATATCTTCGAGTTAAGGTAGCAAAAAATTATGGAGCATGTGTAAACACTTGTCACTCACTGGTAACATTTCCGTCAAAGGAAAAAGGCCGATCAAACCGCCGGACCAAATGGCACACCAAACGCTGACTTTGGGCGCGTGCATGGGTTGAGTTACAATAAAGTTGGGATTAGAAGTGACATAATAATGACAATCAAATGTATTTACATTGTTTCTAGCACCATTTGTGCACAAACTTGTCGTATAACTTGTCGTATCAACGTTAAATTAGTTTTGAGTATGTTTCCAAATAAAATTCTATTGAAAATTCGTTCAAAAATAGAGTTTTTTTTTCAACCGACTGTAACACGAGCTGTACTCGATGAATTTGTAAATTTTAAAAAGCAAAACAGTTGCCAAATTATTGGTAATTACAGTATCAAATTTTAAGAGAATTGCTTCACGAACACAATAGTTATTCAAAAAACAAATCGTGAACCCCTCGCTGGGACACCCTGTACTTTTATCTATACATTAATTTATCGGCTGTTACAGAAACTGAATTTTCTTTGAACAATGTACTGACTGAAATACAAAAACTGTACTTTCATTAATATATGTATTTATTCGTTATTTAACTGGCTTTTACGCCGGATCGACGCTCATTTAGTTTTAGATAGGCTTCTATAGTTCTATTGTTATACGTAGAGTAGCTTAGTCAAAATTTCTTGTCATGAAAAATAAGTTTTTTGAGTCGATCACGCACGTTTGCAATGAATTAAGCGAGATTGTGGAATTATGCAAGGCATTTCATTATGACTAATGAAGAAATCATGCAATTTTCATAGCGGAACACTTGCATCTCGCCCCGATTACCTATCGTGAGGCTGGCTTGTCCGAGCGGGAGCGAGAACAAGCGCGTTAGGCTCGCGAAGCGGTGGTATTTTAATGATTCACCCACCTTAGTACGCGCGCAAAAAAAATTTTGTTTTGAAAAAAATATAGAAATTTTTTTATGGTTCGGAAATTTTCCACCGTGATTTCAGCCTGGATGTGCGGCTTGCAAGGCCCGTGCCTTGATCATTACACAAGCAACACACTAAAGAATGTGAAAAAAACACCCAGAAAAATAAAACACTAATCAATTAAAAACGCTATATGAATCGAACAAAATTGTTTTGCAGAATCTAGTTAGCCAATGCATAACAAAATGTGGTGGTGGTTCGTTTTCGTGCTGGTTCGTCAACTGTGGTTGTTGTTGTTGTTATTATTGTTGTTGTTATTGTTGTTGTTGTTGTTGTTGTTGTTGTTGTTGTTGTTGTTGTTGTTGTTGTTGTTGTTGTTGTTGTTGTTGTTGTTGTTGTTGTTGTTGTTGTTGTTGTTGTTGTTGTTGTTGTTGTTGTTGTTGTTGTTGTTGTTGTTGTTGTTGTTGTTGTTGTTGTTGTTGTTGTTGTTGTTGTTGTTGTTGTTGTTGTTGTTGTGGTTGTTGTTGTTGTTGTTGTTGTTGTTGTTGTTGTTGTTGTTGTTGTTGTTGTTGTTGTTGTTGTTGTTGTTGTTGTTGTTGTTGTTGTTGTTGTTGTTGTTGTTGTTGTTGTTGTTGTTGTTGTTGTTGTTGTTGTTGTTGTTGTTGTGTGTTGTTGTTGTTGTTGTTGTTGTTGTTGTTGTTGTTGTTGTTGTTGTGTTGTTGTGGTTGTTGTTGTTGTTGTTGTTGTTGTTGTTGTTGTTGTTGTTGTTGTTGTGTGTTGTTGTTGTGGTTGTTGTTGTTGTTGTTGTTGTTGTTGTTGTTGTTGTTGTTGTTGTTGTTGTTGT
>OZ038443.1:27956492-28008700 GCA_964036265.1 Daptonema setosum
TGTTTATGCCTAAATCACATGCAACAACGCATATAGCCTCCGTAATTCATTATGAGATAAACCAAATCCGGATTACGACCGACGGATTTCACGTGAATAAGATTTTCAACACGCATAAACTTTATAATTTTCATGCCCTGCCCATTATATACTTTCTTAATTTTTTTCAAAAATGTTTTAATTGAGATGTATATATTTTGGGTTTCTGAAAAATAAATTCGGTTCTAATATTCTATTAAAAATTATAAAATTGAAGAATGGAATAAGTTTAGCACGTTTAACATCGAAAACTATCGAATTCGAATTTTGTCCCGAATCTGAGACCAATTTTTTGTCGTAAGACTATTTCCCGGCATGAAGTGACACAGGCATGTACACATCATGACTGGGAAAAATCTTATTCATTTGTTATAATAAAATACGGGTGCTATAGTCACACTCATGAAGTCTGTAAACCATTATTGAAGTAACAATGATTAGTCAGCCAGTCAGTCATTCGGAAAATTTGTCAGTCAGTATTTCGGTCATTTATTCAATGAACAGTTATGCAGTTTGTCAGTTATTTGTCAAGTCGGTCATTCAGATAATCAGTCAGTCAGTCATTCATTCAGTCAGTCATTCAAAAAATCAGTCAGTAAGTAACTCATTTAATTATTCAGTGATTACAGAGGCAAATGCCGTTTCAACAGCTTTTGCCCGGCCCGCAAACAGACGTGATAAAAATAAAAGGCAAATTCAACCACACAGCTTCATACGAGTGTGTTGCATTATTTTTTTACTATTTGTTGTTGTTGTTGTTGTTGTTGTTGTTGTTGTTGTTGTTGTTGTAGTTGTTGTTGTTGTGAACTTGTTCACCAATTTTGAGACGTTTTGGCATCAATTTGGCAACAGGACTTTACATTGAATCGCTCCATGAAAATGATGTTCGCGATAACGTAGTGTTTCATCTCAGTTGGAGGTTGATTTCTCACTCACTCGTTCACTCACTCACTCACTCACTCACTCACTCACTCACTCACTCACTCACTCACTCACTCACTCACTCACTCACTCACTCACTCACTCACTCACTCACTCACTCACTCACTCACTCACTCACTTATTCACTCCCTCACTCACTCCCTCACTCACTCACTCACTCACTCACTCACTCACTCACTCACTCACTCACTCACTCACTCACTCACTCACTCACTCACTCACTCACTCACTCACTCACTCGCTCACTCACTCACTCACTCACTCACTCACTTATTCACTCACTCACTCACTCACTAACTCACTCACTAACTCACTCACTCACTAACTCACTCACTCACTAACTCACTCACTCACTCACACACTCACTCACTCACTCACTCACTCACTCACTCACACACACACTCACTCACTCACTCACTCACTCACTCACTCACTCACTCACTCACTCACTCACTCACTCACTCACTCACTCAGTCATTCACTCACTCACTCACTCACTCACTCACTCACTCACTCACTCACACACTCACTCACTCACTCACTCACTCACTCACTCACTCACTCACTCACTCACTCACTCACTCACTCACTAACTCACTCACTCACTCACTCACTCACTCACTCACTCACTCACCTCACTCCCTCACTCACTCACTCACTCACTCACCTCCTTCACTCACTCACTCACTCACTCACTCACTGACTCACTAACTCACTGACTCACTAACTCACTCACTCACTCACTCACTCACTCACTCGCTCACTCACAAATTCACTCACTCACACACTCACTCACTCACTCACTCACTCACTCACTCACTCACTCACTCACTCACTCACTCACTCACTCACTCACTCACTCATGCACTCACTTCTGCACTCACTCACTCACTGACTCATGCACTCACTCCTGCACTCGCTCACTAACCAAAAGTCGAATAACAATCTCTTTTGATTAAGTGACTGAATTGAAATGCGCACCGGGTTTCAGGAGATTTTGTAATACTATTCCGTTCCGTAAGCGATTTTTGTCAATATAAAACGGAATTGACATGTAAAATTAGTATTTTAATTTTGAATGGTGAGGCTAAACAATGAACAAAAGGCACCTGTGAACTGTCTGAATAACGTGGATACCATAATCAGGAAGAAAAATCTTGATAAATTGAAGTTTTGTCAATCCAATACTTTGAAAAAGTTTTTAATTTACCCTTCTACCGTGTATATAATGTTTACCCTGTCTATAATGTCCACCCTGTATTACAGGTTGATGTCCGATGGTGGGTACCCGACGGCTACTTGTGGGACACAATTTATAACTACAACGACCTTTATCGACTCAAGGACGACAAGTGAGTGAGTGAGTGAGTGAGTGAGTGAGTGAGTGAGTGAGTGAAGGAGTGAGTGAGTGGGTGAGTGAGTGAGTGAGTATTTGGCAGGCAGCAAATGAGATGATTACATGGCTACCATATGTGGAAGGATACGACAGCTTCTCTGATACCGATGCCTCGCTGAACACAAAGCGAAAGTTGTTCCTGCCCCCGTTTGTGAAGATGATCGTTTAACCTACATATGCAATCACTCACTCACTCACTCACCCACTCACCCACTCACTCACTCACTCACTCACACACTCACTCACTCACTCACTCACTCACTCACTCACTCACTCACTCACTCACTCACTCACTCACTCACTCACTCACTCACTCACTCACTCACTCACTCACTCACTCACTCACTCACTCACTCACTCACTCACTCACTCACTCACTCACTCACTCACTCACTCACTCAGTGACGAACCAATCGCCTTGTTTTGCAAAGAAAACCAATTTCTGGTAATCGATATCAAGAATTATGACGGACTCGACGCAAAAGACGGTGTCACACACGAAGAACCCATCTGTTGGTACGCAGAATTCCAACCCCCGAAATTTTCTTAGAAATTTTCCTATACGCCAAAGTTTTCTGCCACCAAAATATGTTCCATATGAAGTTGTACTGTCCGTTGACGGCCGATTCCACCGCTGCGCGTTAGGCCCGCGCAGCGGTGGTGTTTCAGCGGTTACCTAAAGCCCGTACGTTGTTTCTGCAAGCGAAATATTACCCACAACGTGTGATAATGAAACATCACTAGCCTCAACTCAACTCGGGTCACATCATAGTATAGCCCGGGGTAATGATGATTGATGTGCGTGTTAACACTGATTGACTGTTGTTTCCTTATCAGGCATTTTGAGCAATATTTTTGCTTGCAGAAACAACGCACGGGCTTTACTTTAGTATGCGCGTAAAAAATGTCGTGTTTGGGAAAAATGCTAGGAACGTTTTTGGTTTGGGATTATTCAATGCACTCTGACTAACCCAGAACTTGAGATGGTCAAATGAGAATCTGGTTCTGAATAAGCCAGAACTTGATTCCTAACGTCGTTGAATTTCACAATTTGAATTCATTTTTATAACCAAATACGAGGCTATCCCTAGCGGACGAGGAGGGAAGGGAAAAGTGGAAAAGTGGAATTCCCTCCTTTTTGGCCGTCTCACAAAATAAGCTTGTTCCTTAAGGTGTAGGTTAAAGAGCCTAAATTCTGCCAATGCCCCCTCTTTGGAAACATTGCCGTCCCTTTGGAGGTTTGGCTCGTCCGCCAGTGGAGGCAATGCATATACAGGGTGTCCCAGCGAGGTGTAATGATTGAATTTTTTGAATAACTTCCACAGTGTTCTAGATAACGACCTAAAATTTCACAGGTTAATAAAACAGTTTTCCGCTAATACGCTGAATTTTGAAAAGTTTGATTTGGTTGAGTATTGCGTGTTTTACGGCCGATCCAGAAACATGCCTGTTTATGTTCTTAACGCGACCGCAATTTAGAGAATTTCACCGAAAATAAAAAGTGATACAAAAGAACGAATTTTTGTTTAAATTTGTGTTAAATAGCAGGATGAGGTATATTTCAAAAGTCAAAGTACATTCTTCATTCAATTAATTGCTTTTTTCAAACTTTTTTTATCCGCAACTTTTCGCCAACATTTGCTAGAAAATTGCGATTCTGTTTTCAATATCCAATAGAAGGTGGAATAATTGATCAAATCGAAAACTGTTTACAGTACTTCAGACTTATGGTTTTAGCTATCCATGTTGCATGTTTCAAGCCATATAGTTGAACTATCAGAAAGTTATTCAATGTTTCATGCGACATACTTGGCTATAAAGTGTAATTTTAAGGCATGTTGCTAAATCGGCCGTAAAACACGCAATATTGAACCAAATCAAATTGTTCAAAAATCAGCGTATTAGCGGAAAACTGTTTTATTAACCTGTGAAATTTTAGGTCGTTATCTAGAACACTGTGAAAGTTATTTCAAAAATGCAATCATTACACCTCACTGGGACACCCTGTATGTACCATAGGTTGTTTCTGCAAGCAAATGTATGGTCCAAACGTCTGATAATGAAACATCAGACAATCAGTGTTAACACGCACATCAATCATCATCACCCCATTCTTTACTGTGTTAAACTTTGATGTCAACCGATTTAAGTTGAGACTAGTGATGTTTCATTATCAGACGTTTTGGGCAATACTTTTCTACGGGGTACGGGCTTTACTCATCTACTGGTTACTCCAGGAGTAAAAACACTATGAAATCGTCACCGTGCATCATTTTTAAATTTTTTTAAGAATGAAAGAAAACGAATTTAAGAGGACCGGATTTGACGTTTGAAACCTGGCGTTAAAGCGTGGTCAGGGTGGCGAGTTTCCAAACACCTCAAATTTTTCCTGGAATTTTTTCAAACAATAAATTTTGCGGTCACCAAATACATATTCCATGTAAAGCTTCACTGTCCGTTAATCTCCGATTACCTATCGTGAAGTTAACAAAACTCTTTTACAGATTCGCTTGAAATGCCCGATATCAAGTGCAGCCACATTAAGGAACAGCTGAAGGTCTATGAAGCCAAGTAAGTTCACTCACTCACTTACTCACTCACTCACTCACTCACTCACTCACTCACTCACTCACTCACTCACTCACTCACTCACTCACTCACTCACTCACTCACTCACTCACTCACTCACCCACTCACGCACTCACTCAGACAACTGGTGTGCCTGAATGGCTGCTTCGAGTTGGGCGTGGAATTCGAAGTAAGAGACATCTACTCGGTTAAGGTGGAGGATTGGAATAACCTGACCGGTCCGATCGTGAGCCGTACGTTCTGAGTAACAAGAAACGCTGGATTAACTATAGCATTCTTGACTGAATATAACATTCTCGATTGACTATGCATATTATTCTTGATTGACTATATCATTGTCGATTGACTATGTATATTATTCTTCATTGACATATTATAGCGTTGTTGGTTGACTATAACATTCTTGATTGACTATGGCATTCACGAATGACTATACCATTCTCGATTGACTATAGCATTCTCGATTGACTATAAAATTTTCGACTGACTATAGCATTCTTGATTGACTATAGCATTCTTGATTGACTATAGCATTCTCGATTGACTATAGCATTTTCAATTGACTATATCATTCTCCATTGACTATAGCATTCTCGATTGACTGTATAATTGAAATTGAATGCGCGCCAATTTTTCGGGTATTACTATTTATCATTATAGCTCGGTCAGGGTTTCTTGATATAAAACAAAATTTGGCGCGCAGTTCAAATTCGAATTTGCTTTTGGCGCGCTTTCGAAATTTCGAGAAACAAAATATTTTTCACATATAAATTGAACAACATGGAAAATTTAAAATAAAATTCGTTGCGTACGTGCGCAACCGGTGCATAAAACAAATTTTTGATAACAAGAAACCAAGCTATATCGACTATAAAAAACTTTTATAAATTTTTTTATAACTTTTATAAATTTTTATAAAATTTTTTTAACTTTTATAAAATTTTTGATAACAAGAAACCAAGCTATAACTGAGGTTCGAATATTTCGCGACAGTTTTCCAGGACATTGTCGGGACAATTTTTTTGTAAAAAAATTTCAAGCACGCTATTTTTTGTTCAGTTTTTGTAACATTTTATACAGGCACATTAATTTCAAATTTTTAATTTAGGGTGTGTGGCAAGAGTCTTATAGAAAAATCTGTGAATTTGTCGCCTTTGTCGCGAAATATTCGAACCTCAGTTATATATCGACTATAAAAAACCGCATGAAACAAACACGGCCATATATATATTTTTCATCAGTTTTTTTTTGAAACTTCCGGGCAAAACGTATCGTCTCTTTATGGCCATTATTCTCGGGAATCGTTTACCATTTATGTCGTTTTTTATATAAAAGGGCCGTTTCTCAGAGGTTGGCAAACCGTTTCGGGATTTTAGTAAAGAACGGACATTTGCCGAACGCCGATTGGTCTAGATCATGAAACATTACCTCGTAATGTTATATGATATAAGGGGATGACTTCCAAGCATAAAACCCTGCTCATTTATAGGCATGTTGGAGTTAGTAAGACAAAAACAGAGGGAAAATTTTATAAAACTTTATCAAGTGCAAATTTTCGAAGTCACATTTTGGCGGGAAAATATCAAAAACATAATTTTGGCCGCCAATTTTTGTTCTGTCTCAATTTTAATTCTCCCGCCCAAATATGATTTCAAAATTTGTACTTGACGAAGTTTTACTGAAATTTTACTTTCCGTTTTTGTCGCTAAAATACCTTTACAACCTTACCCTGTATAATCAGCTGTGGGCTGTATGTTCCAAGATGTTGACGAAGCTGGAATGTTAGAAGATAGATTCACGAGATGGGCGGTCTCTATATAAATTATATTTATATCAAAAATATTCTTTGTTGAATTTTTATGTATAAAAATGTGGGAATAAAATGTTTCACTTCATTTGGAATAAAGATAACTATTGGAATTAAAAAAAATTTGATTTTGCAACCAACTTTACTATCGCGGCATGACAAAGGAATAAATTTGATATTTTTGTCAGGGGGGAAGCAAGAAGCACGGTTAGAGCTTTTATGTATACTTTTATCTATACTTCTATTTATACTTTTATCTATACCTAAATATATACTTTTATCTATACGTTAATTTATCGGCTGTAACAGAAACTGAATTTTCATTGAACAATGTACGGACTGATTCACAAAAACTGTACTTTCATTAATATATGTATTTATTCGTTATTTAACTGGCTTTTTGCGTGTTTTACGGCCGATCCAGCAACATGCCTAAAAACACTTTATATCCAAGTATGTCGCATGAAACATTGGATAATTTTCTGATAGTTTAACTATATGGCTTGAAACATGCAACACTGATAGCTAATACCATAAATCTGAAGTACTTGAAGCAGTCTTTGATTTGATCAATTATTCCACCTTTTATTGGATATTGAAAACAGAATCACTCACTCACTCACTCACTCACTCACTCACTCACTCACTCACTCACTCACTCACTCACTCACTCCCTGCACTCACTCACTCACTCACTCACTCACTCACTCACTCACTCACTCACTCACTCACTCACACACTCACTCACTCAGAACACGCACAACACTCGCTCACTGATTTTTCCCAACAAAAACATTACGTGTATGCCAGAGTTTCTACTATAATATTGAGCATTCAAACCAAGTCTTTATTTAGCTGATTTTATAGTATACAGAGATTATTCAGATTACATAGATTATATAGAATATTCAGAATAGTCAGATTACATAGACTACACAGCTGTATGAATGCATTTTTTGTAGCAACAAGACAAGTTATTACGAATATCAACAAGTCAAGTGTACCAATAACGCCAATCCATCACAGTTCAAGGTCTATAACACTCCGTAAAATGCTCACTCACCCTCTCATTTACTCATTCACTACTTAACTCATTCACTCACTCACTCACTCATTTATTCACTCACTCACCCACCCACTCACTCACTCACTATCTCATTCATTCATGAACCGTCATATAATGTGCCCTTTCCTCCCTTATCTAAATTATGTACTCTTTTTGTTCTTATATTTGGTTCATTTTTACTCACCCACTCCTTAATTAACTCACTCACTCTGTTGACCAGTAAACTGGTGTCCGAAACCCCGAGTGTCCGATATCTACAAAGTCGAAGCGACCGGATGGGATAACGTCACCGGGCCCATTACAACCCGTGATTTCTGAGATAATTAAACGTATAGCTTGTTCCAGCTATCTTGTTATCAAAAAATATTGCTCTGGATCCGTTACCACTAAGCCTAAGCCTTGAACTAAGCAACATATTTTGTTCCTTATCTTTTTCATTTCAATATTACGTTGGTTAATCATTATTACTTCCCGTTTTATTCGGTCAACCGGTCAGTAAAAGAATTTGGGATTTTCATTGGATTTTCACACATATAATGAGAGAACGCAATCAGTAACAATATAATCATGCAACGAAACGAAAATAGAACACACACACACACACACACACATGAATAAGAAGAATGAATAAATGACAAAAATAACACGATAGTAAAATGAATGAATAATGAACCAGAAACACGTATATACGGGAGCAACGGGATTTGCGGGGATCGCTTGAAACAAGATGTGAATCGAATTGAAATCAGTGAAAATGAACCGAAACATTGATTATACAGACGTTATAGCAGCAATGAGAAAATACAAAAAAAAATTTCCATAACATACCACTATCTGCTTACACTACGAATGGCCTCAGCATATTACGGGCGCGAAGCGTTCCACGCTGTTGCGCACCCCCAGGACCGCAACTAGGGGCGCACACGAGTATGAAGCGAGTCACAACAAACGTCGAATGTTTAGGACTGAGTATTCGAACAGCAGAACAGCAAACTCTATGTAAATCAAGACAAAAATGTATGAAATAGTGATTCAGAAATCAGTAATTTAAAAGTGGAACAATACAAAACTGTACAACCGGATTTCGGTTGAATGTCAACTTGTCTGTACAACAAAATTAACCAAGACTTTGCTAATTTTCTTGAAAACCTTTTCTCCCACACAAACTCGGTAAAGGGAAATCTACATATTTAGTGCACGGGCAAGGTTTACAAAAAAAACAGACCGAATACAAGATAATACTCGAGAATGAACATGAAGTATTGTCACACATCCGCGTAACATAACCGTAGCGTAACATTATTTAGGATAGCATAACCGTAACACAATGTAATGGACTACCTACTCTATGTATGAACACCATTATATATAGCATATCATCGCTCTACAACCTCGTCAGTCAAAACCAATGCACAATTTAATAATAATTGAAACAATCCAAACAAATATGTATCGAAGTGGACATTTCCTGACATTTGGTTATTAATTACAATAAAAGGAAACGTTACTGTATGTCGGGAAAAGTCCGCAACTTTATGTACGAATAAAATGCATAAACGACCACAGTATCGAGTGATCACAAGTCAACGATTAGTACAGCGGGCAGGCGGACATACATCAACATCAAAATCGATAAATCAATAATCAAAACATCAGATAACATTGTCTAAAAATCAAACACAATCCCCATCAAAATCAAGTCACGTAAACGTACTTTCGCAAAACCACCAAGAAAAAAATCCCGCATTCCGACACTGAATTCAAAATCCGAAAGTTTTGACAAAAGACCAATTCCGTAGCAAAGGGAAAACACATATTTTGACAAAATAAAACAAATACACAAAATAAATTTCACAAAATTACTCATTTGTAATTTCTCAACTTCGCCGAATTTCAGAAGTTTTCAAGTTTTCGCCGATTCACTGCTCGACGGCGGCGGGCGCCGCGTCGACGGTGGCTGCCGGTTTGCTACCCATACACGATTGGGCCACCGAGGAGAACAAACTGAAATGCGGAACACTAATTGTAACAACAACAACAACAACAACAACAACCACAACAACAACAACAACAACAACAACAACCAACAACAACAACAACAACAAACCTCATACTATACAGGTCATTCATTCAATGGAAAAAGTTTCACGTCAGCAAGTTTACCCCTCTTTAATATTTCCATGCTTAAAATATAATCTTTGTATTAACATGATGCTGTTACTAATTTGTTACAAAAAAAAATAATTTTACTCTCTAAAAACTCACAATTCAAAAAAAATCCTTATTCAAAAAATTTTCTGACACTGATTTGTTACAAAACGATGATTTTAGAGTTATGTAATTTGTTATGAAACAAATGATTTTTTACTGTTATGTAAGTCTCTAAAAATATTTCAAATCTCCCTAAAAACACAAAAAACACACCATTCAAACAAATTTCCTGATTTAATATGTTTCTGTCACTAATTTTGTAACAAAAAGATGATTTCACTGTATGTAAGACAATTACTGTAAATCAATTAATCTCTCTAATTACATTACCCACCGTTCAATCTCGGGTGCGCATCGCGTGAACTCGTGGTCCCAGAAGCCGTAGTCCTTGTTCTTGATGAGCTCGATGAAGGTGATGAGCAGGCCCCACGGGTGCGGACGCAGCGCCACCAGGCGCTCGAAGAGGATGCTATAACAACAACAACAGTATAACAACAACAACAACAACAACAACAACAACAACAACAACAACAGTAGCAACAACAATACCAACAACAGTAACAATCTAAAGAACAACAACAACAAAAACACCAATATCAACAACAACAACAACGACGACAAACCGAGTTATCTGCTCCTGAATCACTTCCGAGTTGGCCTCCAGGAACAGATACAGCAACGTACAGCTAAAGTAGTGCGTATGGCTGTTCGGATAGCGCAGCTGGTTGGCGATCGCGTTGAAGAACAGATAGCGACCTGCAATGTCACCGGGTTCGAAACTTGAGCCAGAGGCATACTTGATTACTTACGCAAAACTCAAGCTAGTTATTGTTTTAGTTTTAGATGTGGCATAATCTTCTACGACAACAACGAGCATGCGGAGCGACGACTGCGGCACTCATGCGGAGCGACGACTGCGGCACTCATAGGAGAGCCCGTATGAGGGCATACCAAATCCTCCATAGCGCGCCTATAAATATGAACTAACGTCATTTCGTCGCCGTCTGGAGGAGTGAACGGACGTAAAATCGTGCTCTCCAAAAAATCATGAAAATTACACCAAATCTACATCAATCATGTGTTTTCCGTGCGACACTGCTACTTCTCATGCTTCATCGTCATCTACTTTCTCTGAACTGGGTCACCCGACTAAGACGGCCCTAGAGATGAGTCCTGGCCAGGCTACAGCTGGCAGTATGTCAGCGGATCTTGTGTATAAACCATTAACCATTTTTTCTTTCAACGTAAATTCACTGAGGGGAAAATTTAATCAAATATTTGCCACTATTTTTATTAAACGCCCTGATATTTTTACAATTCAAGAATCTAAACTGTCTTCTGATATTATTGATAATTTTAACATTGATAATTATATATTATTCCGCTGTGATCGTAATGCCAATGGGGGTGGTCTTGCGGTATATATTCGTGATTTCCTTCTTCCTACAAGTGTTACCTTTAATCATGCTTTTGATGGTCCTGAAATTCAATGTATTAAATTTAAATTCCATGATGTTAAATGCTGTATTTTCAATGTCTATAAACCACCAACTATACTTTATTCGGATTTTACTGATACTCTTGTAACTTGTCTGTCTGAGGTCACTTCACAGGTTGATTACTGTTTCATTGCTGGTGATGTTAATATTTGTCATCTACCCACAAATAAATCTCATTCTCACTGCAATTATCTTATCAATTCTCTTTCCGCTTTTGACCTTACCCAAGTTATTGAATCTCCAACTCATGTTTTACCTAATTCTAGTTCCCTTATTGATGTTTTATATCTTCCAGATTCACTCTCGGACAATTATTATACTGAGTTATTGCCACCTATTGAAAATCATCATCGCGGTATTAAAATAACTGTGCATATACCAATTGAACATGTATCCAATCTATATCAATCTCGTAAAACTGTATACTTGTATTCTAAGATTGATCGTCCTTCCTTTGATGCGTATATTATTTCCCGCAATATAATTCCTGACATTTGTAATGCTAATGATATTGATTCTGCAAATGCCATATTACATTCCACTTTAATGACTGCTCGTGATTTATTTGTACCAACCAAAACTTTTACTGTCCGTACTAAATGGCCCTCATATTTCTCTGCTCAACTCAAATCCCTTATTTCTCAAAAACATACTGCTTTCCGTAAACACAATTATAACTTATATCGCAAACTTACCAAGAAGGTTAAGAAACGACTGGCTACAGATCGACGGTCCTATATTAAGGATCAATTATCCCTTTCACCCAGCACCGGTAAGTACTGGTCCAACTTGTCAAACCATTTTTCAACAAACAAATCTAACTCTTCTAATTTACAATCCCTGGTTGACATAGATGGATCAGTAACTGCTGATACCACTACCATTGCATCAATTCTCTCTAACCAATTTTCTTCACAATTCAATGATACTCCCCATCCTTTTCCTGATATTTCTGACTTGCCTGATTATCCGCTACCACCATGTGATGTTGAATTTGTACGTGTCGCAATTAAAAATCTAAAAAATAAAAATAGTTTTGGCTCTGATAATATTTCTAATTTATTACTTAAAGATTCCCGTGATATTATTGCCCCTATTCTATGTACTATGATCAACTCTATTCTTAAATTTCGTTCTTATCCTTCACAGTGGAAGCATGCTATAATAACTCCTGTACCTAAAATTCGCCATCCTACACATGCCCACCATTTTCGTCCAATCTCTGTTCTGTCTACATTATCGAAAATCACTGAACGTTATATTATTACCTTATTACGTCGTTACACTTCATGTATATTATCACCGTCCCAGTTTGGTTTCAGGCCTGGTCGTGGTACACAGGACTGCCTATATGCTGTAATTGATAACATTTATAACCGTCTTACTTCATATCCTCGTGTGGGTGCTGTATCTCTTGATGTTACTAAGGCGTTTGATCGTGTTGTTCATAATCGTTTATTTGAAATATTATGTCACATTGGAATACCCCTTCCACTTTTCTCCATTATAAAATCCTATCTATACAATCGATCACAATCTGTTCGTGTAAATGATATTTTATCTTCGTCTTCCTCTATTATTTCAGGTGTCCCACAAGGTAGTGTACTTGGACCAACGTTATTCATCATATATATAAATTCTGTACTCGCTATGGATTTTACTTCTTTTTCCTGTCAACCTCAAATTTTTGCTTATGCTGATGATCTCTTTATTATCTCATCTCTCAAAACCAATGTTGATCTTAATGCCTTGAATTCCACGTCTTCTAAGGTCATATCGCATCTATGTGACTCCCTTTATTTATCTGTAAATCCTGCCAAATCCAACTATATTGTTTTTTCCAACCCACGTAGTAATGTCAACGTTCCTGATTTTTCTCACTGTATTATTGGTGAAATTTCTGTCAAATATTCTGACACTATTGTATATCTTGGTATTACATTTGATGCACACCTAGACTTTCATATCCACTATGTAAAAAAATGTGCCCTTATAAAACGTCATGTTGCGGCCTCCATTCGTATTTTCCGTAAATCCATTGACTTGAAATCACGCTTATTATTGTACAACACACTACTTCGTTGCCATTTATTGTATGCCATCGAGTCTTGTTATCCACGTCAAATTACCCATCGTATTATACTAGACAGAACTCAGAAATATTGTTTACGCTACATTACCAATTGTTATTCACATGATGTCTCTTATGCTAATTTGTTAAATCGTTGCAATATTTTACCTATTTCAGTTACTGCCGGTGCTGCTCGTCTTCTCTTTTTATACAAAATTTCAATCGTCTCTCGTTTCTCTTTCCCTGGTTTAATTATTTATTCACCTCAATCCAACCACCAATCGGTTAATCGTCATTCATTCCAACTAACTTATAAATCTAATTCTACAACCTTTTACCATAACTCCCCTCATATTTCGTCAATCAAAGCATTCAATTCTCTGGGTTATTCTGTATATTCAACAATCAAAGAGTTTCGTTCTATTGTCTTTAATGCTCATTTTATTAACGCATTGTGCAACAGGTCTGATGTCAACTCCTACTTTACTATTGATGTTTTCAGGCATATGTAAAAACTTTACTTTACTTTTACTTTAATTTTAATTTTATTCACTTTTTTCCATTTTCTTTAATATCTATAACTATATCTTAATATCTACTTTTCCTTACGTTTTATTACTTTCTTTTTTCAGTCTTTAATATATCAGATATTCTAGGACGTCTTATTCATGTTATTGGTTCACCTACTCATTCTCTTACACTGAACAAATTTAACTTTAAATTTAACTTTAATTTTAACTTTAATTTTAACTTTAACTTCAATCTTCATTGCTATTTCATTTTCCATTATACCCATATTTGTCTTTATACAATTCTAGCCTCTTAAAATTTTACTATTCTTCTCTATTTTTCTAATTAATTCAACATATCTTATTAAACTTACTATATTTTTTTCTATTTCTCTTTGCTCTTAACCAAACAACACATTTATATATTATCCGCGATTCTTCCCTCACTCAAATTATTCATTCTTAATTTTTAATACTCTATTATGATTATAATTTTTTATATACTATTTTATAATATTCTATAAAATAACTACAAATAACACATTGTTATTATTATTATTAATTATAAAATTTTATTTCCCACCTCAAATTCTCCTCCCTTAGGCTACATCATTATTACAAGCTTATTCAATCTGCTTTCAGGTTTTCCTCACTTGTTGATTTTACCCGTTATTATTATTATTATTTTTTATTATTGCTATTTTTACTTTATTTTTGTTATTAAATACTATTTTAATATTAATTTTAATTTTCTTATATCACAGATTATATACACTCTTATGGTGTATTTCACCATCAATTTTTAAATTTTAAATTTCAAATTTTTACAGTTTTTATTATCAAAGTGTCTTTTTTATTAAGTTCAATTTTTTTATACTTCATTAAAATTACTTACTAACATCATATTTTCTCTAATTTCAATACAGTGTTCTATTATCTTTTAATCTTTTTATTACTTTTCCCTCTATTAACTACCAATATTTCAGGGTGATCTAATCTTATCATGATAACATACCTTTTATTTTCAAAAAAAAAAATTAATAATCATATATTTTGTTGTCCGGTGATTCTTTTTCTTCTTATTTTTACCATTTTCCTCTACTAAAAATTTCAATTTTAATTATCCTAGATAAATTTTTTGCTTATTTTACTTTATTGTATTGTATCATGCACATTACGCCACGACTAACTTGTTAGTCATTTTTTGTGCCCTCTTGTCAGTATACAGACTGAATAAACGACTTGACTTGACTTTGACTTGAACAACGCAGACTTCGATAATGAAGAAGTATTAATGAAAAAAAAATACCCGAATGAATGTCTGAATGACGAACGAATAAATGGATGAATGAATGAATGAATGAATGTCTGAATGAATGTATGCCTGAATGAATGGAAGACGAACGAATGACTGAATGAATGAACGACAGCCAACCCTCAGTGTCCAGGCTGACGGCCAGATTCTGGAAGATGTCCATGAACGACGTATGCGCAATCGTGCTCATGTTACAACGTTGATTCATATCGTGAATGGCGTCGATGGCACAGACACCCACGTACAGCACCACGGCATTCATCAGACTCATGTTGTACTTACTACCGGCCTGCGTGGGCGTGGACGACTGAAACACAATGTTGTTATTTTGGTGTTGTTGTTTTCGCTGCTGTTGCTGTGTGGTTGTTATTTTTTTTTAATTTCATCAAATGTCAGACCATTCTATATCAACTCGGGAACTGGACTGAACAGTGCCGTGCTCAATCAGATTAGCGATGACCTCCGTGTTTCTGTTTCATCATCTCAGTCTTAGGTCGGCACCGACTGACTGACTCCCTCACTCAATCTCTCACTCATTCACTCCCTTGCTCACTCACTCACTCATTAACTCACTCACTCCCTCCCTCACTCACTCACTCACTCACTCACTCACTCACTCACTCACTCACTCACTCACTCACTCATACTCACTCATGCACTCACTCACTCATACTCACTCACTCACTCACTCATACTCACTCATGCACTCACTGCATTACTTACGTTGAAAAAAAACGGTTTTCAAATTGGCAGTTCAACAATTGTTTTATCAAGATTACCTGCAATTTGCTGCGGAACTCGGACAGAAACGAGACCGACGATCGGTGTTTCAGGTACGAGTCGAGGTTCTGCTTGAGTTCGGCGGGGATGATGGCCGTCAGATTCACCGTCATCTTCGGCGAGTGATTGATCTCGGGCAGTTGTTCCACCTGCGCCAATTTATAGTCAGTCAGTCAGTCAAAAAGACAGTCAGTCAGTCAGTCAGTCAAAAAGACAGTCAGTCAGTCAGTCAAAAAGACAGTCAGTCAGTCAATTAAAAAGACAGTCAGTCAGTCAGTCAAAAAGACAGTTAGTCAGTCAATCAAAAAGACAGTCAGTCAGTCAAAAAGACTGTCAGTCAGTCAGTCAGCCAGCCAGTCAGTCAGTCAGTTAGTAAATCAGTCAGTCAGTCAGTCAGTCAGTCAGTCAGTCGCTCAATCAGTCATCTCAGCCAATCAGTCAGTCAGTCAGTCAGTCAGTCAGTCACTCAATCAGTCATCTCAGCCAATCAGTCAGTCAGTCAGAACCTTCAAGTTGGTCATGAACGGATCGGGCAATCGCATGTTCCTCGGATAGGCCGACAGGACCAGATTCCTCAACTGAACACAGTTGGGCGGAATGGCCTCACACAGCACGTAGTGGTAGTCGCACAACAGCTCGGGGAAGTCATGCAGCAGAACCAGCAGCACGCGCAGTGTACCCTGCAATTTTCACGTGTAAAAAACAATGAATAAAAAGGGAATCAAAACTAGTTGAAAAACCACCGCTAGAAAACTCTAGCGTCTGCCTGGAAAGACTAGGAAATATGAGTCTCATCTGTTATTTCCGATGATTTTCTCCCAACTTTTCGTGAGAATGACACCACTGTTAAAAAATTCTCCATTCCAATAATTAATAGTGCTGCCCATGAATCCCACCTTTAGCGGACGAGAAGGGAAGGGAAAAGTGTAATTCCTCACTCTTTGGCAGTTTTAAAGTTGAGTTTGTTCCTTAAATAGCAGGTAAAAAGACTCAATTACTGCCAATTCCCCTTTCTTTGACGAAATTCCCCTATATTTGAAGGATCAGCTCGTCCGTCAGTGAATCACGCGGCCCAACCTTATACATCAACGCGATCGGCTTGGGCAGGTCGATGTTGCGGAGGAAGGGCGCCAGGAACTTGATGTGGCAGATGATCAGCTGTGTGTACAGTGACCAGGACTTGTTGTTGTACTGACTCTGCGCCAGCATACGACCCATGAATGTCCGGTGTCCGATGATCTCCAGCCAGGCGTAGGCGAATCCGGGCGCACGACGCGGTTGCAGGGCGTGCAGCACCGAGCTGGAAGCAACAGTCAAGTCTGATTTATTCAACGTTTCACAAGACTGCAATGGAGGGCAGACAAGAGAATGGCGAATGAAACTCCAATTGTCGTTTATCATTTGATCATTGGTTTTTTCAACTGCCGGCATTTTATAAAAAAAATCGATTTGACACAAAATGACGACCAAGAGACTTTACTTTTTCTCAATTCAGCCAGTCTAAACAGTTCTTGTTGGCATGTTTGCAGGTGCACTATTTTTTCCAAGAATTAGCTTTTTTTCTATACATAAAAACCAAAACCCGTTCAAAATGAGGTTCATTCGGGTTATTTTACGACAGCCAACCACATGTAAAACGACAACCAACCAGAAAGCCTCGACAATCTGCGGCGCCATCTCGTCCAGCGTCTCGTCAGGCGTGGTCAGCTCCCAGAACAGCTGAATGATCATACGATGGTAGGGCAGCTGGTGGAAGTCGGCCCGGCGAATCTCGTGATCTTGGAGCAGCAGCTGCGACAGTATGGCCAGAATCTGAAACCGAGGATGAGAATCAGATAACAACATACTTAAAATTAAAAAATTAAAAAAATTAAAAAATTAAAAAAAAAAACATCAAAAACTAAACCATGAATTTCTCCATATAAATAATATTCATGGTAGAAGTCACCAGATTATTGTCTGACCATAAAACGTGTTTAAACGCTGTGAACTACTGTAATGTAAATCAAAGAATTATATTTTTTCAATCGATCAGCATGCTTCTATTTTTGCCTTT
The DNA here is from genome assembly GCA_964036265.1 of Daptonema setosum. Lineage (NCBI taxonomy): Eukaryota > Metazoa > Nematoda > Chromadorea > Monhysterida > Xyalidae > Daptonema > Daptonema setosum. Next base: position 27,974,773 of record OZ038443.1, read on the forward strand.
CAAACACCCGAAATCGGCCCGAATTCGAATGAGAACTATTTGTTCTCCAAAAGTATATCCCGGTTAGATGCTCGTTCCCGCAATGACTTAGAGAAACTTCGCATGTGATTTTCGCAAGATTTAACAGTAAGGGAAGACACGTTTTCTCACCTTCTTCAGCAGATCAATCTTGGTGTCGATCTTCTGCCCGTCGGAGAAGCGCACCATGAGGGCGGCGAGCTTGACGAAGGCGTCCAGAGTGAGGAAACACCGCGACCGAAACACCACCTGCTGCTGGCGCGTTTGCTGACTCTATGAATAGAAGTTGAATCCAATTGAGTTAATGCGGCTTCATTTCATTTTTAAATTTTTAACTTCAATCGTATTACCTTCAGTTAATGAAACAATTTTTTGAATTTTTATGAGACTTAATTTTAGTAAAAGTTAATTATCATACTGATTTTCAAGTCCCTATTGCTTTATGACTTTTGAGGGCCACTTATGTAACTACTCATTGATCACACCACGCTCTACTCTTAGCTTGAAACTAATAACAACAACAAACACAACACCATCACTAACAACAACAAACAAAACACCACCACCAACAACAACAACAACAACCTCATTCTGCAGCGCACCATACGACAGCTCGACACACCACTCAATGCACAGGCGGAAGAACCGATTCACCATCTCATCCGTACGCAGCACACCCTGTTCGTGCATCTGCAAATATTTTGTAAAATTAATTTATCATGATTTAATCATTATTTTATAAGTTAATTTTTCAAACATTTACCATGACTTCTTTTTACCTGACTCTACATGATTTTAAACACCACTCCGAACGCCAAACCAAACTCCAAACCACAGGTAACACAAACTCAGCATCGACAATACGGACCAATACCAACCAATCGTATGATATGACTGAGGGTGGCCGACGGATCACGAAGTGCACCCGGCTGGTACACCATCTTGATCCACTCGCGCAGAATGTGATCCACCTTGGCCTGCAGGTTAGGCGGATCGTCATTCAGACTGAAGCGTTGTGCCTGTGCACCTGAAACACAACATGCAAACCTTGCATTTGATATTAGAAAAAAATAGAAACATGCGAAACAGTAATTTCATAGATTTGTAACATATTGGTGACATGAGAAACAAAAAATAATTTGAGTACCTTGCAAGAATATGGAATCTAATGTACTGAAAGCTAAGCAAGGAGTATTGAAGAAAAAAAGACATAATTTAAAATTTCTTGTGTATTCAAAATCCATCCCCATATTCTATACATTTCAGATTTTCAAGAAAAAAATCTCATAACTTTTTCGTTTTTTTTATACAAACCTGCCGGCTGTGGTGCCCTTGAGCCAATGGTACCCGGATGCTGTCCGCCCATCGAGTCCTTGGCCGTGGCGGCCACCTGTTGTTGTTGTTGTTGTTGTTGCTGATTGGCCGAGGCACCGTTGCGGATCATGTTCAACACCGTTGACATGGAGCTGGAAGTGGATGAGTACGTGAGTGAGTAATTGGGTGAGTGAGTGAGTGAGTGAGAGAGTGAGTGAGTGAGTGAGTGAGTGAGTGAGTGAGTGAGTGAGTGAATGAATCCTTGACCAACGTCTCGGGCGTAGATGACTGCGGTGCCCGATGCAGCGATTGTACAGATCGGTTCAGCATATCGGCCGTGTGCATCAGGTCCGTCTGCGCAATCACCTATAATAAGTATGGTTACACAAACCGCAACAACAATCACAACAACAACAACAACAACGATCACAACAACAACAGCAGCAACAACAATCGAACCGTGGGATCGTCAATACAGTAGAGCTTGATAACGCGCTGCGCGAACTGGACGGCGGCGTAGTTCATACCGTTCTCCATGGATGCGGCCAGCGACAGGTCGTAGGTAGCCATGTGCACCAGCGAGGTGCGGATCAGGACGTCGATCGCGTCCAGGTTGTACCTGAACAAGATTAGACAACATGAAAAAATATTTCATTACCAGGCCCCATCATAAGCAGTATTATAGTCGTATATATCATAATCATAGTCGATTATTTTATTCTCGACTCATTCTGTTGATCCAACCCCGGCAATTGTCAACGTAATGTTTCGCTCTGATTTTCCTCAGGTTAGTACACACGGCAAAGTTGGGAACACACGTTTATTACTAAGCCTGACGAATCGACGTCGAAATATTAGGTATGATATGGATGTGCCTGTCATTGCACGAAATGAGTCAATATAAATATCAACTAAATGATTGCGTACCTATAATCTTGACGGCAGTCGACCAGCACTTTGGTGACCGTCTTCTGCAGCCACTGCACACCGAACGCACCGACCACCAAACGGCAGCCGAGTATGAACACGTCACGTACGTGGTTCATCCAGTTCGGCTCCGTCTGAAATACAGAATTATTTATTCACAAAATGAACAATAATAATAAATTTCACGCCAAGCTCAAAACCCACTTTTTTAAGTTGAGGTGCATTTATAGTCGGGAAATTTCCATGATTTTCTCAGGTTAAGGAAATGAATGACTCACAATATTTGCTATAGCGGTCACATCAGTTTCTGTTTGGAACAAAATGTTCCGGGGATATTATAAAAACACACACTTGAGTCCACTATAAATCTCCCAACCTTGATACTTTCTTTGATAATACTCACCTCTTTGATAATACTCACCTCATAAAAGTGTTTGATTCGGTTCGAAATGGAAAATCAGGTCTTTTATCAGAAATTACAATGTATAATGTTAAAATTTCAATAACAACCGACCTGAACATTGTAGCCATGAAGGAACAGATCGACGAATTTGTTGACCAGATTGTGCGCGGAAACGGCGTTCTTCGGCGTCTGCGCAGCCTCGCGTAGTGCTTCGCGGAATTGTTGGACTGAAAAAGTGTAGACTTTCATTGAGCCCTATACAAATATGTATTCGAACTATTTCAAGTGTGATTAGATTCCATTTCGAACTTTCGACTTTACTCAAAACCGAATTCCAATCTCATTCTGGAAATTTTTAGCGGGCTTTTCAAAAGTCAAAATTTAAACCAACTCGTCTGCGCGGCCTTGCTGCCCGGATTGGCGTGCTGGTTGAGCAGGTTGTCGATTTCCATCACGACCTGGAAAATGCGAAAAAACAGCGTAGTTCAGGATTTACAGTTGGATGCCGAAACTACGTTATTTGGAATGCGAGAATTTTTATGGTAACTATCGCGGATTGGTGGTACTTGATCCATCACCTCACCATCATATTCGAAGATACTGATTCTTTGCCTCGACGATCATTGACTGTACCACCGCTTTTTTGTTCGTTTGTTTGGCCCTCAATTCACAACATCGGTGAACCACATGAGGTGAGGGAGAGATTGTTTGGGATTTGTCCTGCTCACACCAGGATACGTCTCGCCACTCCAGCCTCAGAGTTGGCTCGAGCGAACTCGAGCACGATTATCAGTGTACCACCGCTGGTTAGAGATGCATCGCAAAACGACGTTTCCGTCTCTGAATCGGACTCTACACAATCTTGTTCTTTACTCTGATTCACTAGTACCTGAACATTTTAATCAATCTAAGTGTACGTTAATCAGTATTACAGAGAAGAAACCCAGAAACCGTAAGAGTTATTCATCATAATTTCATTGGCATGAAATTCCAAGTCTCAAAATTGTGTGTCAGAGTCATGAGAAAGAGGGAAACGGCTGTTATTAGATTTCAATATCCTGTTTCTATATTATGAAGAAGGGACCCAGATACCAAAACTAGTTATTGTAACATGAATTTATATAGTAACATGAACGTAAAACTCTAATTTCCTCTCACACTACCAGAAAAGGGTCCAGGTAAATTGTTCAAAACGTAAGTTGTTCAAATATTTGAACAATTTACCTTTTGAACAATTTACTTTTTGAACAATTTACCTTTTGAACAATTTACCTTTTGAACAACTTACCTTTTGAACAATTTACTTTTTTAACAATAGATTTACCTTCTGAACAATTTACCTTTTAAAAAATTAACCTTTTGAACCATTTACCTTATGAACAATTTACCCTTTGAACAATTTACCATTTGAACAATTTACCTCTTGAACAATTCACCTTTTGAACAATTAACCTTCTGAACAATTTACCTTTTGAACAATTTACCTTTTGAACAATTCACCTTTTGAACTATTTACTCTAACCCCCCGAAAAAGCAGTTATTTTATTCGACTACTAATATAATGGGGCGGTGAAAAAAAACAGGTGTTGTCCAATTCACACTCATAGACCAGGAATAAAATGAAAAATTACATAAACAATCTGATTTATTAACATCAAAAAACCGCACCTTGTTGTACTGTCCCTCCATCTCCTTATCGACACCCGCCACTGCCGACTGATGTTGCATGTGCACCGGGGTGCTGCTGCCGGTGGAGTGCGTCGGTATCGCGTTACCACCACTGCCGGCCGTTGACTGAGTGGTCATCGATTTGTTGCCATACAGAGTGCTGCCCGGTAGCGTGGACGGTTGACTCTGGCTCGTGAAACTGCAACAATTTTTCTATTTTAATTAGAAGTGAAACTGAAATAATTTTCTATTAATTAGATTAGAAGTGAAACTGAAATAATTTTTCTATTAATTAGAATATATGAACATAAGTAGAAAATTGAATCGAGAAAGATTTTAAAAACTGTGGACGAGAGTTCGCGACCACACCTCAGTCGTCAGTCTGTGTCAAATCAATCAGAGTATGTCAACGTCAAATAAAACTATTGTTTTAAGTTTTTTCTCTCCCTTGTTTCTCTTGTTGTCTACAGGTCTTTCAAACCCGTATCTTCTTAATTTCCCGCACTTTAGGCGAAAAATAATCTTGTCACACCGACTTTAACTATTGACCGTCAGTTGGGTGGTCAAGTGGCTAAGTTTACTTTCAATTCATTGGGTATGGAAATTTTTCACAAACTTTTTCACACGATTTTTTTTAACGTTCTTCATCAATCACAAAATGCCGCCACCAACCCGACGATCAAGTCCTCGGCGGTGGTCGGCTTGAAGCCGCTGATGTTGCTGCTGAATTGTTCGTAAACGTGCTGCGTCTGTGTCATGCTCAACTTGCGACGCAGCTCCTCGGGCAGCTGTTCGAAGCGTCGAATGGCCGTCGGATTCACCCACTCTTGGTTCTCGCGACGACATCGATGACGTGACTGGAGATTTTCAGAATTCGGTTGTAAATAGTCAGTTAGCTATTCAGATATTTTTTTGTTGGTTTTAATGGTGTTAATTATTTAGTTTTTTATCCCTTTATACAAATCCATGGGAACATCGATTTTTCCTAACTTGGATCGAGTTTGAATGTGCAGTTGAAAAAATACCGATTTCTGTGTAAGCACTAAGCATGTATGTATTTCTTTCCAACTATTGATTCGTTGTCGTTTATTTCTTTAAAGAAAACATTTTTAAATAAACGTTTATAGTAAATTCGATCTTCTTGGTAATTTATATTCGGTACTTGTCTAAGCCATCCGTGTCCTCAGGCTTCCATGAAATTCGCAAGGAAATCTCTCTAGCAAACGAGAGGGGGAAGAAAAAGCGGAATTCTCCACTCTTGGGCAGTTCGAAATTTTGTGTACTTTGACATGCAGATACAATGGCTTATACTCTTTTAATGCCTTATCTTTCGAAAGATTTCCTTCTCTTTGAAAGGCTGGCTTGTCCGCCAACGCATGTATCCAGTAGCAGTTTGTTGCGTGACCCCATAAACAATAGCCTAATAAAAAAATACCCTCACCTTTCCTTTCTCCCGTTTCGACTATAACATATAGTAAAAAAAAATTTGGTTACGCCTTTTTTGGGAACTTTTTTTTGTGTAAAACCTTTCCTTCACCCAGAAGTTGGCGGTCGAAAGCAGCAATTTGAGTTGATGAAAAGGTTTTACACACATAAAAGTTCTTAAAAAGATGATTATGACTAATTTTAGGATTTATTGTGTATAAAACCTTTTCATCAACCCAAACTGCTGCTTTCGACCGCCAATTTCTGGGTGAGAGAAAGGTTTTACACAGAAAAAGTTCCCGAAAAAGGCGTAACCAAAAAATTCGACTATATGAACCAACCGTGATCTCCTCCTCCAGCTTCTTATCAATGTCGGGAATGCCCTTCTCGCAGGCATTCTTTACGATGAACGACTGTGCCAGCTCCACGTTGTCTTCGGCGATGGCCCGTGCAGCCTCATCAATCATCTTGCCCTGCTCCTCGCTGCCGTCCGACCGAAACTCAGAGAAGAACGTCTGCTTGAGGAAGTTCTGCAAATATGGTTGGGATTAAAGTTGGTACATTAATGCAAAACGGGATAGTAATTTGAAACTAGAACTAGAGCGTAATTTGGAAGTTTTTCACTGGTAATGTTTCTGGTACTGTTACTGGTAATGTTTCGTAGTAGCCAGAGACGTTGAATAAACTGTGACGAGAAATGAGAGAGCTACGCGTCATGGTCTGTGTCTCAACTAAGGTTTTGAATAAGCACAAACAGTTTTCGAGGCTGGTGTCTACGCACTAAATTAGACAGGCGACATGATTAGGCATAGGCTGAAGTAGAAAGTCATGAGTATACGTCTCGAAACATGGCCAACCTCAATGGCCGTCAATAGCGGTTCATGACAAGTGATCATGGCCATGCCTGCCGTCAGCGATCTCATCATGTGATGGGCGGCGGCCAGCAGCTTCTGCTCCTCAGCTTCGCCAGCGAAATCCTGAAATACTCACTCACTCACTCATTCATTATACTATACTCACTTACTCACTCACTGCACTTACTCACTCATTATACTACAGTCACCCACTCACTCACTCACTCATTATACTACACTCACCCACTCACTCACTCACTCACTCACTCACTCACTCACTCACTCACTCACTCACTCACTCACTCACGCATTCACTCACTCACTCACTCACTCACTCACTCACTCACTCACTCACTGCACTCACTCACTCACTCACTCACTCACTCACTCACTCACTCACCACTCACTCACTCACTCACTCACTCACTCACTCACTCACTCACTCACTCACTCACTCACTCACTCACTCACTCACTCACTCACTCACTCACTCACTCACTCACTCACTCACTCACTCACTCACTCACTCACTCACTCATCACTCAATCACTCACTCACTCACTCACTCACTCACTCACTCACTCACTCACTCACTCACTCACTCACTCACTCACTCACTGCACTCACTGACTCACTCACCTTGGTGACGACATGCTGTGTGGCGGTAGCAGCCACTTTGATAGAGCGTTCCGTGACCGGCACCATCAGGTCGCTGACCGCCTTCTCCACGGCGGCCCGCACCAGCGTCTTCAGCATCGGGTAGTGCTTGAAGAGAGGCAGCTGAAACGTGAACAGTTGCGAATTGGGTGAAAAAAATCGCGCACACCAACCAACTAGCCCTGCGTCGAAAATCGCGCGAGTTCGCTAACAACGAGTAGAATCATCTCATACGCATAGCTAATTGTAATTTGAAAAAAAACAACTGGGCATGAAATAATAAAATCGTGTGAGTTACAAAAACTATTACGCATTACTTTAAGAGCATGAGCTGAGAAAACAAAATTTTGGTAAAAAAAATTGGCAATTGAAAAAAGGTGTATTTAATGAACATCGAACTAATTTGGGGGAAAATCACTAAATTCGGGGAAAATCCCGTAAACGAACCGATGGATTCACTCTGATATGCGGTCCGAGACCGGCCAGACTGGTCACGTTTATATCATGGTAGCTGAAACGAGGCGGCGGCGGACTGTTCGATGCGCGGCCACCTGCAACAAAAAAATAAAATTGAATTAGTAAAAAAATCTAGTCCTACCAAGAAATGAAAAATTTCAAGTATCCCGATAGGATTCGAACCCGCAACTTTCTGTTCGATTTTGAATATTTGAATTTGAAACTCGGTCACGTGACAGGTCCAGTTCGGGTAACCAGTTTTGACCTAGCTTGAGCGAATCAAACTAACTGATAGCTAGATTTTACAGCAGAGCAAACTTGATGAATAGACAAGACTCGGAGATTCAAAAAAAATATTTGGTTTCAATCTCACGTTAGATAATCAACAAATGTTCGATCAGCAGAACATAAATAATTCAAATTTCCTGCCAAAACCAACGTGCATCAGTTGACGCTTCACGACCGGTTGAATGGCCGGGACGACCGCCACCGGCACCCGCCTGTCCAAGAGCCGGTGAAGAACTTACCGAACCCGATTGACCTGCAATCAAGTGCAACCTGCACTCACTCACTCACTCACTCACTCACTCACTCACTCACTCATTCATTCATTCATTCACTCACTCATTCACTCATTCACTGATTCACTCACTCACTCACTCCCTCACTCACTCACTCATTCATTCATTCATTCATTCATTCACTCATTCACTCACTCACTCACTCACTCACTCATTTTTCTTCTCATTTTTCATGAATTCTCCTCAGTTGATTTTTCTTCCACCAGGTCAATTGACACGTGCTTATCAAATAATTTTTTTTGCAATACTGTTTGTGTTTGCCCTTGGTAAGCAAGGACACATGATAGTGACACACAAGGAAGCATGACACCAATCAGAATAAACAAAGCACTCAAAGAAAGAAAAATTCGTACTAATAATAATACTCAAAAAGTCCAATGTAGAGATAATGTTCTGAAATATGAAAATTACCTATTACACTGCCGCAATTTTTTATAAGAACTACCAACCCATCATCGACGGCTGTGTGCCGACCATCTCCTGTGGTTGCTTCAACGAGGTCAGGTCCGACAGCTGTTGACGTAGAGACGCCAGACGTTCCGTCTCCGTCAGGATCGACGGTTCGCCTTCCACTGACTTGGTGAACTGAAACAAAACTTGTTGTATAGTATTGCATTCATAAGTGATAGAAGGCTGATCTTGAAACGGCCGCCATTTTTTTAAAACTTCTTAAAAAAAATTACAACAATTCCCTACATGCATAGGGCACGCAATGAGATCAGTGGTGGTAGACACACAATCATGTTTAATGTCGGCAGAAACACGTTAAACTCGTAAACCCCCCTCCCCCCGAAAAGTGAAAAAATATGCGCTACATTCAATCGTGATTCAGTCTTTGCGGCCATTAATGCTTCAAAAAATAAAACATAAATCCAAACTTTCTGAAGGAATCGAAACGAGATTATCTCACACAGCAACCAACATCGCCGAAATCAATGTCCATCGTCTTGAAGAGCACCTCGATCTCAAACTTGAGATTCAGCTTCAGATCGTTCTCGCGATGCAGCTCAGCCAGGATCGTCAGGATGCCCGTGACGAACGCGCCCGATGACCCGAACGCCTGGAAACAATATAATTATTTTTTTTCAGTAAGAAAAAAATTACTGAAACTTCTGCGGAGAAGATGAAACCTCGCTGGAAGAATTCTCCTCCCTTTGCAGGTTTCGCGTCGTCCGGCAGTTCCAGAATGGTGCTATGCTATCGTACAATGAACAAACTGACGGAGAATGGCAGACACCCCAGTGTTACACGCCAGGTCCATGTGTCTTAAGTCAGGTTCCGAACCAGGGCCACCAGGTTCTCGGCTTAGATTACGCATTGATATGACATTCGACAAAAACGTTGTTGGATAAAATGTCCTAATCATTTTTTTCTAATTTAGCCTTCTAATTTAATGAGAATGCTTTGAATCAGAACCTTGCTTTTGGGACATGACTCCAGAATCTTGGCAATGAACGGCACAACGTAGAGAAGCTCATGCTGGCCTTTGTAGTATGCCTCGAGTATCAGGGACTTGAGGTCGAGCTCCTGAAAAGAGTATTCATTTTTGTACGTTAAAAATCAACGTACGTAATGTATAATACTTTGACCTTTGACTTCGAACTGTCCAGGCACCAGTAAGTTTTCAAAAACTGCAATCGCAAAAAAATATAAAAAATAAAGTACGAATCCTATCTAACAATATAAAACACCTACATCATACAAAATGGGCACATGTTTTTGCCAGCATGTTCATGCAATACCAGAACAAAAATGTATTTTTTATATAAACTATTCTTAAAAAATTTGCAGATAAGAAACTGATACTTAAATAAAACATGAAATGTTTATTTGAAAAATCATAATTCAAAATAATTTCAATAGAAAGTTCATAAAACACCAACATCATACAAAATGGGCACATTCTTGGCCAGCGTGATCATGCAATACCAGAACAAAAAAATAATTTTTATTAAACTAATCTTGAAAAAATTTGCATACAAAAATGTATCTATTATATTTATAAACTATTCTTAAAAAATTTGCATATTCTTGAAACTAATGCTGAAACATAAAATGTTCATTAAAAGAAGCATAATTCAAAAAATATTAAAAAGCCCATGAAACACCAACATCATACAAAATGGGCACATTCTTGGCCAGCGTGACCATGCAATACCAGAACAAAAAAAATTATTTATTATATAAACGAATCTTAGAAAAATTTGCATATTCTTGAAACTAATGCTGAAACATAAAATGTTCATTAAAAATCATAATTAAATTTTTTTAAAGCTCATAAAACACCAACATCATACAAAATGGGCACATTCTTGGCCAGCGTGATCATGCCGAGCCAATGACCGAGGTTCTTCAGCAGCTGACGATCACCGAAATTGGCGGCAGCCTGTCGCTTGTCAGATCGAAGAAGAATCTGAAAAAATTACAAATTCTATAAAAATAGATTTCATAAAACAGCAGAAACTTTCGACAAACTATATTCATCCATATTAGCACATAGTACAAAACCAAACTACAAACAGAACTAGTCTTCCTTCGCAGATTTACCAATTGCCAGACAGACACGCTTGTTTAGCTTGTCTCGCTGAACAACGGTTCTCAACTACAAGATTCAGACTTCACATATCACATTCAATTTGGGTTGCCTCGCTCTCACCGATTATACTGAATGAACGATAGAAGAGTAGGATAAAAAAAGAAATGTGAAAAAATTACTGAAACTCGAAATTTATCAACAAAATCAAGAGTTAAATTTGATTCCAACCTTGACATTACGGTAGGTCTCCTCGAGGCAGATCTGCTCGTACTTTTCATGGTTGAACTCGGTGACAAAGTTGCAGTAAAGTGGATGGAAATTCGGCTCGATACTGACCCGTTTCATGACCAGATACTGGGCCAACCACGGCAGAAACTCCTCCTCCTTTTCTTCAGCCAAGATCTTGTTCAGTTCGCTCGTCTGAAAAGATCCAATTTCACACAAAAATTTATTGTTTATTTTTCCCACAAAATTGATTTAACGTTATTGAATTGATAAACTGAGCCGAAATGCCCGTTTTTCAAAGTCTCATGCTTTTCATATCTTCACATTCACTCGTTTCATGTAGATGTAAGATAATGTTTTACTCACGTTATTTAACTCACTTAACTATAATAATAATCACTTCACTATAATAATAATCACTTCGCTAAATTGATAACCACTTCACTATAACAATAATCACTTCACACTTCACAGACATGCATCATCTCCCGACTCCCATACCAAACTGAAATCCTTATTATAACGGCAAAAAATATAGAAAACCTAGAAATTTCCCCGAAAAATATTTTCGCCAAAACTTGATTTTACTATTTATTATCACATGCTGTTTTGGTGGAAAATTTTCTCTATTCATGAAACCTTTTTTTCAATCTGCCGCCTTTAATTCATAATTCCAACCTTTTGCGACAAATTCGACTGGCTGAGATTGTTGAAGAGGAAGGCGATCTTCTCCTGGGCTTTCTCCGATGGTTCTCGTACCTGAGTCGACTCCTTCTCCGTCGCATCAACCAGAATATTGATGTTGGTCGTTTGCAGTGACGGGCCCTGGGAAAATGACATTTTTCACTTTCCACGAGTATCTGATTGGACCCTCACTCAATCACCTCACTCACTCACTAACTCACTCACTCACTCACTCACTCACTCACTCACTCACTCACTCACTCACTCACTCACTCACTCACTCACTGCACCCTCAAAGACGAAAACGCCCAGATTCTCATACCGGCTTAGTCTGCGCCGTTCCTACTATCAAAAAACTTTCCGTCCTTGAAAATAAATAAGTATAAAAATTGTTAAAAAAATTTTTGTTAATTATTCCCTGGTCAGTAACTCACCTTACTCGGCCGTCCACTGGGCACCTGGAAGGGTCCATCGCCGCTGGCATGGGTATCGCGACCCGCGGCGGCTGTGGCCGGAAGCGTCGGCGTAACCGACTGTGACGGGTGCTGATACGTGGAGGTGGGCGGTTGAGCCGTGTTATTGTTGCTGTTGTTGTTGCCGTTGTTGTTGTTGGCATTCTGGTTATGCGAAGCCGGCCACTGATCTTTGGTGGCGGCGCGGATGTACTGAAAGGATTATTTGAAAAAGCTAAAGCTGGATATGTGAATGCACGCCATTTGAAAGTTTTTTGCAAATTAAAGCGCACCGTTTTTGTTGAGGGACGCTGAATTTAAATACGCGCGATTTTTGGTTGTTGAAGGATGCTAAATTTGTATGCGCACAATTTTTGTTGAACTTTAACGATACCGAATTCGGAGGCAGAGTATGTAAAATAAAACAGTTGGGCCAATTGTTTGTTCTTGTTTCATGTTGCTTTTCTTGGCGCGCCGTATATCTTTTTATACTCTGTTCATAAATCTGCAGTCTGATTATATTTTCCGATTTTTTATTATTATTCTAATCTCAGCAAACCTCCTGCAGATCGGGCGTCAACAGTCCGAAGTTGTGATGACGCATCAGACTGTCGCTGTATCTGGTATACTCCCGCAAGATGGTCTTGATCTCGTCCAGTGCCTTGCAGCCAAACAGAAACATCTTGTCCTTACTGTCCTTGCGATAGGCCTCTATTACGAAACGCAACGCAGCCGCCAGCATCAATTTGTCACTGGAAAGATGAAGAACTTGAAAATATAAAAAAATGTGAATAAAATACAAAACTTGATGTATTTTCCTTACGACACTAACGAGCAAATTTATTAATAAAGAGAGATTGAACTATGAGATTACAGTCATACCGAGCAAAATTTATAGAATTATTAGTTGGAAGTAACGTGTTTCGGCGGATTTAAGTTATTTGAAATGAGTAGTCGTTTAAAATGAGTATTTAAGTCATAGAGTCTAAAATTGCAGTCAACAAAATGATTTATCAACAAAAGCTAACAAAATGTTGCCGTAACTATTCAAAAACGTATCTGCTATTTGTGCCTTATATTACGGCCTTCCAACTATAATCTCAAACTGACTGATCTATCTAACTGACAACCAATTCAAAATCTAATTCATTAAGCTTATTATTATGTTATGTCACAACAGTCGGGAAACGGTAGATGTGGGCCGCTGGGGGAGGGGGGGGGGGGGGGGGGTAGGGGGTTTACCCCCACTTTTCAGGGTCGGCGGGTAGCCTACCCCCTCCCCCTAGGCAAAATTTAGGTCACCTACCCCCTCCCCCCCCAACTCGAAATTTTTGAGAAAATCGGCCTCAAAACCTCGATTTTGAGGCTCATTTTTTTCGAAAAAAAACACGTTTCTGGGCCAATTTTTTTGGTTAAAACCTAAAAAACGGTTCATGTGATGTTTTTTCCTATAAGAGATTTTTTTTAGCAAAAACAAGCAAAAACAGGCGTTTTTTGCGAATTTTTTTTCTACCCCCCCCTACCCGACCTTCCTTACTTCTCCCACTTTTCAGACAGGTCGGGTAGGATGGGATTTTTTGTCGGCTACCCCCCCCCCCCCCGCCCCCTCTGCAAAACGCCAAAAAACCCGGCCCACCCCTGGGTAGATGAAAAATGAAAATCGTCCTCATTGACGAAAATTATAAAAAAAACAGTTCTAACGGCGTGAGCAGGTTCTCCCGAATGATACCGCCAAACAGCTCGGCCGTGATCAGGAGCTCGGGCTGAGGGTACTCGCTGAAGAAGCGCTGCTCGTTCAGCAGGTTCTTCATCATACACGCAAACACTTGCTGAAAACGAGATCAGATCGAATTGTTGTTATTCGTTGTTATGCCATAATAGCAAAGTAGGATACCAAGTCACCAATCGTGAAATAACGGCCATCCGTTTCTACATATGACAATCACTGATCATCAACAACGTTCTTGAATGCGCTGTGTCTCAACCCGGGGCTCGAACCAGGACCATCGGCATGCGAGGCCGGCGTCTTAACCACTTGACAAGGGTAGCGACAGATTTGATTTGATTTTTTTTTTTGAAAACGAGATGGCGAATAGAACCAAGAATCTTGGTATAAAATGATGATACAAAGAATAATTCTCGATTCTCGCTCGTGACGAAGAACATATGGCACGTTTTTTTACTTTTTCAATTCCAAAAACTCAGTGTAGTTCATTTAGTGCTCATTAAAAAATAAACAAGAACAAATATCATTTAAAATATGGAAAAAAATAAATATAATGATAATTAAAAAGTATGATTACCTGATCTTTCTGCGATCCGTTCTGGAAGGCCTTGAGCTTGGCGATGAAATCGGGGACGCTCAGCTGCGGGTTGGGCGGCTGCGCGTAGAATTGCTGAAAAAATACTGTATAATTTATGTTTGGAATATTTTTACTAAATTTATATCACCTCGAGGTAATCCTCATATGACAAATTTTTTTACTACCACCCGAGAGTAGTAATCGGCCTACCTAAGACTAAAAATTTACTTCGAAACTTGCGGAATTTCGAGCCAACCCTCCAAATAGGGTGGAGATTTATGCATGTCACCTACACCTTCCGACTTCCAGAACACATTTCACCACTGAAACAGCCGAAGAAGGAAGATCCCTCTTTTCCCTCCACTTCAACAACTAGTGTTTCAAGGCATCTCTAGATAAAACACTGTTTCAAAAAAAAATTCGAAAAAAAACTTCGCATCCTCCCAGACCCACCTGAAAGTAGAAGTTGGCCTGCTTCTGCACGTCATCACTGTAGTTCTGCGTGAAGTCAAAGGACGGCTGAGCGCTGGCGGCCAGATCAAACGCACCACCCGATGACGTCATCATTCGCGATCCACCACCGGCGCCGGCGCCGCCCGACATACCGAAAGCGGCTGGAAGATGTTGATACAGTGAGTGAAATGAGTGAGTGACAAGAGAGTGAGTGAGTGAGTGAAATGAGTGAGTGAGTGAGTTAGCAATGAGTGGGTGTGGGTGAGTGAGTGAGTGAGTGAGTGATCGAATGAGTGCATGAGTGAGCAATGAGTTAGTGAGAGAGTGAGTGAGAGAATGAGTGATCAGATCAAGGTGAGGCAGTGAGTGAGTGGTCGAATGAATGAGTCGTTGAGTGCGCGACCAAGTGAGTGTGACCGAGTTGGACTAAATGAGTCAGTGAACATTTTAAAGAATTTCCCCCCGTTCTTTTTTACATAATATACTCACAAAAACTAATAAAAACCAACAGGTCGGCAGCTGCGAGTTGAGCGGCATGCGTGCAGGTGACTGGGTGTGCGGTTGCTGTTGCATGAACTGGGCGGTGGCGGCCGATGTGGCTGTCGTACCACCCAACATGTCCGAATGCACGTCGCCCATCTGAAATGTGGTCACGTGAAACACAAGGTACGAGTGCGAAGCGTACGTCCGTCGTATTCAAGTTGCGCCATCTATTCTTACTACTGATGTTTATGAAGTCTGTACCCGTCTGTAAAAACAGGAGATTTCCAGGGGATGCAAAACGATGGGATGGGATGTTTAAAGGTGGGGGCAAAGGTGAACCTATTCAACCTAAGAAAATTTTTGAAAATGTACACACTTTTGACATAAAAATATATATTTCTATTCCGTAAGAAAACCCGTCTCCACCAACAATCTGTGTGGCGAACTGTGATTGCGGTTTCATGAGCAACGAATCGAAGTTGGCTGATGCGCGACCCGACTGCTGCGACGACGACGGCGGGCCGCCGGTGAACTGCGGGCCAACGGGCGTGCGACGATCGGCATTGGTTTGTGCCAGCATGGCCGATGTGGGTGTCGTCTGTAATCAGGTATGTCAAATGAAAAAAAAAACAAGGAAAAAAAACAATTCAAGTCAATTGTTTTTTTTCGGGTTATTTGCTGGAAAATTTATGTATAATTGGTATTCTCATTCTTGTCTATTTGCGTGCAGAGGAACAATTCTACGTAACAGGGCTGAAACATAGGGCTGAAACATTTGGTTGAACTAGATGTTTCAGCCTTCTTGTGTATTGGATAGGGTACGTAGAATTGTTCCTCTGCACGCAAATAGACCAGAATAAGAATAACGAGTATATAATTGGACCTGTGCGTTTCTGTTCAGTTACTTCAGCATTTTTTTAGAAAAAAACAGATACAACAAGGAAAAAAATGGCCTTAGACGCTATTAATACTTATTGTTTTATTTGACATAACCTGTCTGTAATTATAGACAATTTTATAATGAAATTTAATTTTAAACAGTCAATTTTCAAATTCGATTTTGTCTGTATTTATCGAAACTCAAATTTTTATTCGTTAAAATCACCTCACCGTCTGTATGTTTCTTACCGGAACGAATAAATGAAAATATGTCCAAATAGTTTGAGCAAATCTCTGACCACGCACCTTGCCCATGGTATTGGAGAGCGCATGCATCATATGGTTGATCTCGGACACGGTGTTGCTGCTCATGTGACTCGTGTACGCCTGCAGACACTGCAGCATCGTGCGCACAATATCAACGTTCAGCTGGAAAACATGAACTTATTAAAAAAAAATCAAATAATACGCTACGACTAGTTACTATTTCATTCTTATTTTTACTTTCATCTGTCAAATTAAATTCAAAAATGCATTTACTCATGCAAAATCGTATCACTCTGAAATTGTTTCTTTTATTTCGCTGCATTGCCTCCAATTTACGGAATAAAATTACTACTAAACTTATGAAAAACGTTTACAAATTTTTTTTTTCATTTGACTAGAAATATACAGGGTGGGCCAAAAAAAACTCCACGATTTTGTGAAACCATAACTTTTGCAGTGAACGATGAATTTCTTTGAAATTTGCAGGTTATTTCAATAACATATTAACTTAATTTTCTCTGAAAGTTCATTGAGATATCTAACACACACCGGCCACAACATCAGAATACATGAAAATTTCAGTTTTTCCTTTAAACCGCGTCATTGTTTCGAAGAGAATTCATGTGTATAAATTAGTTTTAGGTATTATTCTAATATTGAATTTAACGAGTGAACTAAATAGAAGTTAATTTAATTTTAGTTTCAATGTTAATGGAAAACTCTTACAGTAGGATGCTTGCTTTTTGTTCCCTTGTCTTATGTACGGCATTACCTTAGAATTGGTTTTTATTGATGAATTTGAATGAAATTCTCAGAATATCTAATTTTTTTATCGTCTTGAAATTTCAAAGGCATGCAATGCTTATAAGCATGAAACTTGCGAAATAAACAACCACGGTAGGTGGAAAACTCAACATTTGCATTAACCAGCTTTAACAAGCTTGAACCGCACCGACTAACGTTCCCCAAAAAACATTGACGTATGGTCAGAACGAACATGTTTTTCATAAATCTTGAACTTTTATTTATTGAACTTAAATTTTGAGGAAAAAATTACGTATTTGAAACGAAATATCGCTGAGGAGGAACTCAACAGCCGGTAACAGACATGAAAAACAGTTTAGCACCAGAACTGTCGCGTTATTAGAAGAATGGTTTTGAAATAAAACCTATTTTAATAGTTAACCGCTTAACTTTTATTTTTTGGACAATTATTTAATTCATTCGTTCAATTCATAAACAAGTTAATGCTTATAAGTTACGTATGCACACGATTTATCTTTGAAACAATGACGAGGTTTAAAGGAAAAACTGAAATTTTCATGTTTCTTAATCGTGTGGCCGGTGTGTGATAGATAACTTACTGAAATTTTAGAGAAAATTAAGTTAGTATGTTATTGAAATAACCTGCGAATTTCAAGGGAATTCATCCTCCACAGCTAAAGTTATGATCTCACAAAATCGCAGAGTTTTTTTGGCCCACCCTGTATAAAAGAAAATAACAATGAAAAACATTTAGATTTGAAAAAAAATTTACTACAAAGAAAGCTTCATTCGAGTAAGAGATGGTGATCTCTTATGTTCTCATTTGTGATCATATTTAAATACGCGCGTTGAGTCCTTAGCAACCAGTTAGAATAGCAGCGGTAGCTATGGAAATCAATTTGACTGTGCTAGCTGGCAGTGGTCTTTTCTAGTCAATCATTGTTTGTTGTGTTGTGTTGAACGCTTGTCACTGGCGCGTGCTGCTGTGCTGTAGTATTGAGACAGCCGGTAGCGTATTTGTTCACAAGTGAGCGTTTAGCACATAAAGAGTGTTTTGTTGTAGATTGTTGTTTAGTCATCTCAGCTTAAGTGTTCTAAGTTAGTATTCCATTCTATTTCTATTAGTAACTCTTCTAACTCATTCTAAATAACTTGTATGTATAATAAAGTAATTGTATGTAGATGGCTTGGTAAAGGTTTAATTATATAATCATATAACAAACCCCTTTCTAGAAACAGCAGGACAGCGGCTTTAAGGAACGGTTACTCACTTATATATTAGGAAATAAACTAGCCTAAACATATAACAGTAATCCGCCCCTTCATTCTGGCGCTCCTGCTGATTTTCAAATCCACCAATTTACCAAGCCATTTTTTTCATGTTGTGGTATTGAGTCGTATTTTTATGATACAGGTATTCGTGAGTCGCGTTGAGGTTGAGCAAAATTGATTCGTAGTTGCTATTGAACGCGGAGTTTTTTTTGTGAATACCATGGCGAGGAAAAGTTTCTTGGATGGGCGGAAGAGCAATGGTGTTGATTTGTACGAAAGTTCGCAGTTTTCTGATTTTTACCACGCACCGCTTCCTCCGGCGAGTGACAATCTGCTGTCCCCGGGTAGTGTGTTGCAAGGTGGTGTAAATTGTCAAAAATACGGCGCACCATTACTTGTGGAGGACAATCTGCTGTCTCCAGGTAATGTGATGCAGGCCGAGGTTAATGATTTTCAAGATACAATTGATGGTAATAACTTGAACATGACTGAAGCGGCCTGTAATGTAGAGGTGCCTATCATGCGATCGCAGGCGAAATTTTCTGACGTTCAAGTAAATACTGGTGAGGATAAAATGACTGAAAGTTGGAAGCAAATGTGCGCCATCCTCAAGTTGTGTAGTCAGTTGATTGAACGAAGTGAAAAAGCTGATAGGCGTGCGTATGAGCAGATGTTGCGTGCAGGTACGTTTGATAAATTTGATGGTCGAAATTTGTCTGAGTTTAGCTGGTGGTTCAGAAGTTTGTGTAGTAGGCTATCTGAGGCTGACATATCTGACTATGTTAAGGTGGATCATGTGGTACATTGTTTGTGTGGTGAGGCAAGACGTGAGTTCTTCGAGCAGTTGCCTGATCCTACTTTTGATGAATGTGTGCGTTATTTGTCAGATAAGTACTCAGGAGTACACCGACGTAGTAAGCGTATGAGTGACTTTGAGTCTTGTGGGCAGCGTACAGGTGAGTCTGTCAAAAGTTTCGTGTATAGGCTGAAAGCACTGTGTCCATTTAATTCTGATAACTGTGCTGACTATATACGTGAATGTGCACTGATTGGTAGACTAAAGGATGGACTGCTAAATGTGGATTATAAGAGAATGGTTGCGCGCGCTGATCAGGATTCTAGTATAAAGTTTGATGATGTGGTCAAACAGATTGTTCTGGAAGAGGATATCGATAGAGAGTTTGGCGTGCGTGCCAAAAAGGAGGTGTCAACCAAGAAGCCTGATTGTAAAGTGAAAGACACGTCTGACACTGGTGTGCCTAAACAGTGGTGTACCATTTGTAAGAAAAACACGGATCATGTCAGTTCAGCATGTCCACGCCGTGTACTAGCGTCTAGTGATTTACCTATGCCTGCGAACGATAATCAAGTTGGCTTGGTTAGGCACATTGAGTATAGTAACGATACTAAGAGTTTGCTTATGCCTAGTTATAACTGTAATCGAGTTCAGTGTTTCCGCTGTAGTGATTTTGGTCATAAGGCATATCAATGTGTAGCCGATTTTAATGCTGATCAGGATCGAACCGAGCAGCAGAAACATCTTGAGTTTGTGCGCATGATTAGGACAAAGCCTAAGCCAAGAGTCAGAGATATTGATTTGAAACAGGTGTTGAATTCGGTTAAAGTTATTGAGAAGCATCTGGTTGATAGGCAGCAGACTAGTGCTCTGGAGGTTGCTATGTCTGACCGGGTACTGTCGGTGTCGTGTAAACCCGATGTAATTGAACAGGTTAAGCATGATGTTGAGTCTAAGAAGCTAGGTAGTAGACTCTGCGCATGGAAGGGAGATAAGAGAAACCGGGGTGGTTTCAACGGTAAGCGTTTCGTTGGTTTTGTTCAGCGTTGTAGTAATTCGGTTAAAGGAAAGGAACGTGGCAAGATCAAGGATGGGGCAGTTAAGGTCGGTCACATTACGGAAGCATCTGAGTTTGCTGTTACCAACAGGGATTTGACTGGTTGTAATCTGTTAATGTCGATCAATGGTTTAGTGAGTGGTATCGATGAGCCAACGGGCATTGGTGTATTGGGCAGCTAAGTGATCTATTATGATTATGTTTCTATACTTATATTTGTGATTCACTATTTAGTTTATATCTGTATTCTCACTAGGTTTTACTAGGTTAGGGTGTATTCATTGTAGCTTTTATTTGTATGCTCTAATTATTCGTATACCTATTCTTTAAGTTAGTCTAAGTTAATTGTTGTAGGATATTGCGTAGCGTAAGTCTGATAATGGGTGAATCTGGAAGATGCGACTACCGAACCGAGAGTCGACCCCCGATGAACGAGGGGAGAAGTAAGAGATGGTGATCTCTTATGTTCTCATTTGTGATCATATTTAAATACGCGCGTTGAGTCCTTAGCAACCAGTTAGAATAGCAGCGGTAGCTATGGAAATCAATTTGACTGTGCTAGCTGGCAGTGGTCTTTTCTAGTCAATCATTGTTTGTTGTGTTGTGTTGAACGCTTGTCACTGGCGCGTGCTGCTGTGCTGTAGTATTGAGACAGCCGGTAGCGTATTTGTTCACAAGTGAGCGTTTAGCACATAAAGAGTGTTTTGTTGTAGATTGTTGTTTAGTCATCTCAGCTTAAGTGTTCTAAGTTAGTATTCCATTCTATTTCTATTAGTAACTCTTCTAACTCATTCTAAATAACTTGTATGTATAATAAAGTAATTGTATGTAGATGGCTTGGTAAAGGTTTAATTATATAATCATATAACAAACCCCTTTCTAGAAACAGCAGGACAGCGGCTTTAAGGAACGGTTACTCACTTATATATTAGGAAATAAACTAGCCTAAACATATAACAGTAATCCGCCCCTTCATTCTTTCGGAAAACTTGCTTCCAAATTGTAGAATTATAAATCATATTCCTAAACCAACATGTGAGTTGGCGGGTATGGCGGCGACGTGGGGTGTGCCGAGCATATTGGAGGCGCGACGCTTCAGGAAGTGAATGCACGCCTTGGCAAACGATTCCTTGAAAAGCAATAACCATCTAATCAGTGACGAGAGGGAAAAACTTACATGTGGAATTTTTTATGCTTTTAATTAAAAAATTTAAAAGAATAAACCGATACTCCTCTGCATCTAAGATTTGGGTTATTAACCCATGGCTAATCTAATAATTATGCCGTCACCGTTGTAGTGAAACATTTTGACATGAAATAACTCAATTTCTGTGTTTCATAAAAAATAAGAAAAACCACCCACCCCGTGCTCCTGAATCTTGTCGTTCATCCATTTGTCGAACTTGAGGAAGTCGCGTCGTGATGCGAGACAGGCCAGGTCGATCAGGAAGGAGAAGGTGACGGGCATGCCCAGCAGCATCGCCAGACCCTGCAACACAAGAAATCGTAAAATTCAGGAGATGAAAGAATATTGCTTCTCGGTGTGTGAGGCGCTATTCATACTTATTTGCGATAACCATAAATCGCAAATATCCAAAACTTTTACCTATCGCAACATTACGCGATTTTGCGACTTATCGCGCGATGAATCGCAAATAAGTATGAACAGCGCCTAAATTCGACCACACATTTAGCTGAATCGTGTTAACTTATCGCTTCAGGTGCTTACAGAGTCCAAAAAACTAAAAAGAAACAAAGAAAAAAAACCATTTGAAAAACTTTTATCTGAAAATTTACAACTTTGGTCATGGCGAAAAAATTCCGTTTATTTTCTGAACTCTTATTGGGAGTAAAGTAGACCTACAGGTTCGAGCATGAAAACAATTTGGCTCTTTTCAATATTTCTGCCAGCACTGGCGGACGAGCTAATCCTCCAAAGGGAGGGGAATTTTGTCAAACAGTGGAGAATTGGCAAGTTTGAGGCCATTTTTACCTCTACTTTTTGGCAGTGTCAAAGAGGGGGGAATTCCGCCTTTCCGTACTTTCCTCGTCCGCTAGTGTCTGTCAGAAAAGCTGACCTGCGGTTTGAGGTCGTGGGCGAGCTCGAGGATACGTGTCAGCCGGCTGTGGTCATCCACTGATTTCAGATACCAGCTCACCATTGACTGCAGAATCAACGTGCGGACAAACTGTTGCGAAAGTACCTGCAAACGAACGTCGACAAATGGAACATCGCGAAACCGAACATTGATGAATCATTTTAACATATGTTTTTTCATGTATTTTTTTGACCATGGTGAAATGTGAAGTGACCACAGGAAACGTTTATGAAACTGATTGTAGGTTAATGCCACAAGTCTCCAAAGGAGGTGCCAAAAAACGGAAAAAATTTGGCGCCAAATTCAAATATTCAAAAGAACCAACAGTCGCATTCCAGCAGTAGTTGAGTACAGCCAGCGAGTTGGGGTGCACATTGAGAAAGTAGGGCATCAGCGTAACCAGCAGCTCACGGCGCAAGTTGTTGATTGGAGGCTAAAAAGGCGGTTTCAACTTTTCAACGGTTTCAAAATGTTGAAAATAGTCTGTCTCTAAGTTTGAAAAGGAACGAAATACATCGTCTTTACCGAAATAATTCTGCAATTTCAAAATGTGAAATTGCAGAAAAAAATCTATTTTGCAATCTTTTTTACGGGGTTAAATTTTGTTTTGTGGATAAAGTGTGCCAAACAACGTTAAAAGGCATGATAAACACAAGATTCGAAATTTCGTCTCCGTTCAAAAAAGGGGGCAAGGTTCATACCGTCGAGTGTTGATTTTGCCACTTTAGCTAAAATTTTTTAGCAAAATTGTTGTTTTCAGGCCATCAGGTGTAATGTGGAGTCGATCGAAAAAACATGGGGTACTCTTTATTGCGTTTTTGGCCGATTTAAAAATGTCATTTATATAAAATAAAAACGGACCACTATTATTTTCTTGGGGTAGGAGGGATGAATAACGGTATTGGATAACGGAGAACAACTAGCGGACGACTTAAAACTCCTTTAAAGGGAGGAAATGTCGTCAAAGAGGGAGAAATTGACAGTTTTTAGGTAATTTTACCTAGACCTTTGGGAACACATTCTACTTTTTGAATAAGCCAAAGAAGGGGGAATTCCCGCCACTAGTGACGGAGAACCAACCGCGATCTGCATCAGCGCCAGTGTGAGCATGTCGGGACAGTTCTGCACGGGGTACTTGAAGGCGGTCGCTGCCTCGTCGGCCAGACCTGACGAGTCGGATAGCAACAGCAGTATCTCGACCAGATCCAGTGATTTCCTGCAAGAGATTTTCGATTTGCATGCATCAACTTCAACTTTTATTCAGTTTTCGAAACCATAATGATGCGGGGACAGGACAGGAATCCCAAGTCACATAGTGAAATAACGGTGATTTCTAGCTCCATGTATTTAGAGTTCTTCTTCCAGTCAGCGAAATCGTTTTGTTTTCCCCGTGTTCTATTCTGTGTAACTTAGCGGAAAGAACTTAGAAACTGGCGGGGCGCATTAATTAAATAAGCGTCCAAAATTCAGTGAAACGTTGACCAACAC
This sequence comes from Daptonema setosum, assembly GCA_964036265.1. Taxonomy (NCBI): domain Eukaryota; kingdom Metazoa; phylum Nematoda; class Chromadorea; order Monhysterida; family Xyalidae; genus Daptonema; species Daptonema setosum. The sequence goes on from OZ038443.1 coordinate 27,998,835, forward strand.
ATAACATGTCGTCACAAAAGTGTACTGGACCAGAGTGTATTTTATGTTACACAGGACCAGAGTGTATTTCATGTTACACAGGACCAGAGTGTATTTCATGTTACACAAGTTTTTCCCGCTTTCTATATTACACATCGGATTAAAAAAACAGCAATGATCTTTCACTTGGTAAAAAAAATTTTATTTCTGGGGGGATTCTTAGGAGGCGGCTCGACGAACAGAGCGAAACGCCACTTAGGATAGGATTAGGTTGAAATAATTTTTAGGAAAAAATGTTGTTGATCTTTTAATATCTATGGTGTTATTTACAATAACTGAATATTTTTGCTGATTTTCTGAATATTTCACCGACCAGTTCATCATATCCTTCGACGTCTCATCGGGCATCGTCTTCAAGGCATCGGTGGCCACCGGGCGACAGTTGTGCTCGCCGAAGCAGAACACGTCGCTGTTGCGGAGAATTTGCAGAATCCACGACAGCTGAATACAAGAACGAATACATAAAAAAAATTTCGCGTTTTTTTACAATGAACAGTTTCTGAACTTTGTTTTCCATTTCAACACCAAAAAGTTTCCAATAAAATTCAAAAAGCCGAGATACCCTGAAATTGTCTGAGTTGACCCAGAAAATAATGTGTCGCATATTCTGCTGTTTTAACAATGTATCAATAAGCAAAGCTCCACGTTTCATACCACATTCAGGTTTTCTTGTTACAAGACTTTCGGCGCGCAATTTGAATTTAAATTTGCGTTCAAAAAGAGACACGAATTCGAAAACCTTAAAACCACTAAAATGAACCACCGAGTTCCCCGAACCTGTCCATGTCGATGAAAGTTCCACTCTCTATAGATAAGACGGTACTTTCACAATTAAACTTTTTTCAATTAAACAATAGAAAAAATTTATGTTAACTAGAAAAGTAGACACGAATTCGAAAACCGTAAAACCACTAAAATAAACCACCGAGTTCCCCGAACCTGTCCATGTCGATGAAAGTTCCACTCGCGGTAGATGAGTTGTACGGGGAACATGGTCGACGGGCCGAAGCCGTGCTGCAGCGCGCTCATCAGAAGCACCAACGAGTCACGATCGCGGACGTAGAAGCTCGGCTGATCGAGCTTCATCAACACCTCCGACCAGGAGAGCGATGGTTGCTGAAATCATGAATTATATAACTGAATTTATTCAATTCATCGTGATCGGGAACGCTTCATTGTTCAATCGATGTTTTCTTTATTGAAAACCGGCGGAATAGAGGTTAATAATCTCAGCTCATTTTAAAATAGTTGAATCACACTGAAAAACTTACCATTTCCTTGATGGCGGCCACGAAGTGGTGGACGTTCCAAGTTGTCGCACCAGTGGACGCCGGTTTCATCTGAAATTTTTTTCAATGAATTACAAGGATGTTCATTCAAGGTGGAATACCGATACAAAATCCATCGATTTCTACCTCACCTAATCTTACTGTGATGTGAGACAGTGGTCATGACTACCTTGCCGGTGAAAAATGTTATCCAAATGTAACGAGTATCAAACCCTAATCCTCACGGTCGTCAGGCTGGCCCTTTAACAGCTCGGCCATCGAGGCAACGAGTAAGCCATCCGAACCCGACTCTATAATCCAACCTGTGACATGGGATGCCCGCCCGTACTCTGCGTGTGCATCATCATGATCAGAATGGTGGCCACTTCACTGGCCGTAAGGGTGGAAGCATCGTTGCCGCCCAACGCAATCAGATGCTCGCGGCACGCCTCGATCGACCGTGTTAGATCGTAGCCGATTTCCTGAATAATATTATCATTAAATAATTATATATAACATTTACATAATTGGATGCAGAGTTTATAAATATTTTATAAGTTTACACTATCGAGATCTGCGCAGAGACCTCGATCGACCGTGTTAGATCGTAGCCGATTTCCTGAACAATATTATTATGATGAAATGATAATATATATATAATATATAACATTTACATAATTGGATGCAAAGATAATAAATATTTTATAAGGTTACACTTCGAGATCTGCGCGGAGACCTCGATCGACCGTGTTGGATCGTAGCCAATTTCCTGAATATTATTAATAACTATATATAAAATGATTTAGAGAAATATAAATATTATAAGTGCACACTTCGAGATAGCCTAATGGGAACCGAATACAAGAAACCTAAAAGGAACCTTACTACATTTACAATACAAACAACTATTATTCAAATTTTATCCCTGAAATAAGCCAGGCAGGCTTATTTCCTACTATAATAATCTCTACTTTTTCTTTTCGGTAATTAAGCTAATTCCATGTACAGTGCCTAAAAAATCGCAAAACATGACGAATAATAAAAAGGGCAAATAATATTTTTTCACCCACCTGAAGCTGATCAGCTAATGCGGACTTGTTCATGGTTGGCAGTGTAAAGAGATTGTCGACGGCTTTGTCGTCAAAATCGATAATCGATGTGGTTTGCGTAGTTAACCACGGCGAGAGCACCAGCGGAATCGAGTCCAATGGAATGTCTGACAACAAATAATTTTTAGACAAAGAATATGAATAAAATATGAGATAAAATTAATAAAAAGGGTTTCTGAAGAACAGACCCCGACCCCGACCAGATGGTATGTTTGCAAAAAAACTAAGAATGACATTAAAAGTTGGTCTTTGTTTTAAATCTGAAACTTAGATTTAGAAGGAAAAAATCAATTAAGAGCAGAAAACATACTCTTACCAACCTCGTTTAACAGCGGCAATGAACTTGGCAACAAGAGCGGGTTCAACGCCGAATCCTGTTTTGTGTTCCTTGACGGCGCTGAGAATGTAGTGGACAAGCTCAAAGGGACAGTCCTGCAGGCCCGTGTCCTTGTGAACTTCTGAACAAGAACAACATGAAAGGATGAGACATGATAAATAAAAAATGTAAATAAGATGCTATTTCTCTTGTGATGATTGGAATAAATTGGATGATCGCTCACACTGTGTATCAGACTAATGTCAATAAACGCCGAAGATTAATAGGAAGTGCTTGGTTGAAACAACCGGTACCGAAATGATAGAGTAGACTCAAAAAGCGTGCTTTTAAATACAAATAATTTTAATCTAAATACAAATTTAATAGGAATTTAGACTAACCCGAATCGGTATAAGCGTTGAATAGAGCCGGCAGCGTCTGAATCACGTGCTGCTCGGCGGTGGAGCGGACCTAAAAGCGGAACCGAATAAAATAAAGAAACCCAATTATTATATAATTATAAGAATAAATCTAAATCTAAAATATTCTACAAATTTTAGGTGTTCTGTTAGGGTGCCTTCATAGTCAGTTGAAGAAATTTTTTCGGAACTTTTCGTTGTCAGAGGAAAATTTCGAAACAAAACGTTTCAGAACCGGAACGTCTTCGAAAAAAATCCGAAAAAAGTCCAAAATTTCTGCAATTGTTTCTGCGTGACTATGAAGGCACCTTTAGAGCAACTTAATTCATCACCCACCTCGGGTTTGGTTGAGTTGAGCAGCGAGAGCGCCAACACAACCTCCTGGGCCGATGCCAACTGACACGCCGAGAGAAACGAACCAACGGAGCCCGGTTTCTGGAGGAATGTTATGTTAGAAATTTTAACCGAATATCAACATTTATTCGGAAATAACGTACCTGATTAAAATGCAGTATACCCAGTTCAAATAAAAAAAAATGTAGCCTAAATAGCTTTTCTTATAACATCCATAGAAATTTTTTTGGGCCGACCAAAAACTGAATGAACCAATAGAATTGTGTGGAACAAGCTATTAAAAAAAAACTTATGTCTGATGAATGGTGGAAAACAAAATGTCGGAAATCTAAACCAACAAGTGACTCGATGGGGTTGTCGTAGGCTTCGCAGAAGTGGCTGAGAAAGGACTTGACGTGCGCAACCGAGTTGAGAAGGTGCCGAAATAGCGCGACGGCGGGCTGGTCCCGGTGTGCGCCTCTATAAATAAAATAATTAATCAAAATTAATATAAATACTTTATAGTGTTTACTTCATAATTTTTTTTATATGAATAAGGACCAAATACTTAGTGTTACAATAATTTTTTATATGAATACGGATATGAAAAAATGAAACCCAGCCTGTGGTCGGGGTTGGGGTCGATGTGGGGCAGCAGACAGCGCAGACAATGAAACTCGCCGTCCCGTCCGGTGGTGCTGACCAACTGGGCAAGGGACTGGAAAATTGTAGTTATTAAATAATCCTTCTGACTAAAAATATGCGTGTTTAGGCACAAATAAACCTTTCATATTGACTATTATTATAACAGCTGACTGACATCAACTGTGAAAAAAAGCGACGTCGCAATGTTCTTCTAGTTGATGAAACCAACGAGGAGCAAAGTTAAATGAATTCAAAACTGCCCACACAATTTCAAAAATCCAATCTAACCATATAAAATTATTTCTAACCTTGAAGGTGGACTCGGGGTTCTTTTGCTGACGACGGACGCACGTGTGAATTAACGACTCAATATACGTGAGTTGGATGGAGACCGGATCGACGCTCATATCTTGAACGCGCTCACGTTCCTCATCACAAGAATCGGCGCCGGATGAGGTGAAATTCTAGAGATACCTCGTCTTCTTCACTTTCACATTCGTTCAAAGATATCCGAGCAACTTCAGTTTTTTCTGACAGACGATTTTTCCGTCTGCGTCAGTTCGGAGAAGAGAAATGAAATTTCAATTTTAATATGAATGCAAATTGTGCAAGGTCATATAAGTCGGGTGCAAAAATAATCTATATATTATGATTTACCTGGAACACAACACATTTGTAAGATGAAGCTAAAAACTAACATGAGAGAAAGGACCAAAACTAATTTTCTTCAAAAAATATTTAAGAATTCTTTTCCAAAATTAAAAATATCCTATTAAGCCAAAATTCGATTTTGAAAATCTAAAATAAAAATTAATTAATAATGGATCGAGAAAACCAAAATGGTTTTTTTTCCGGTATGACCAACTCTTTACTCTCACTCAATCACTCACTCTTTATCCCACTTACTCACTTACTCATTCACTCACTCCCATTTTCAGTTACTCACTCATTCACTCATTCACTCACTCACTCACTCACTCACTCACTCACTCACTCACTCACTCACAAAGTCACTCACTCATCCACTCATTCACTCACTCACTCACTAACTCATTCGCTCACTCACTCATTCATTCACTCACTTACATACTCACTCCCTCGCTTGCTCATTCATTCATTCAGTCACTCACTCTTTCCCTTGTTCCCTCACTCACTCACTCACTCACTCACTCACTCACTCACTCACTCACTCACTCACTCACTCAATCACTTACTCATTCACTTATTCACTCACTCACTCACTCACTCACTCACTCACTCACATGTCACTTGCTCCATTATATTACTCATTCACTCACTGATAATACAAAGGCATGGTTGACAAACACATTCAGTCAGTTAAACAATCGCCCTCTTAACTAATTTATTTTTAACACTCGGATACACTCACCTGGCCAAATAAATAACAAGATAGTTTTCTCCGGAATACATGTGAAACCGAAATCTACAACTGATTTATCAAAAACCGACGAAAGTTTTTTGGCTTCCATTTGACAGTCCAGAGTAACTATTATATACGAAATGCTCTTATAATTATCGAAATACATCAGCAAAAAATACTCATGTTTTCCTGGTACTTTTTTTACCATTTACTTTATTTTTACCTGTCGGTAAATTTGAGAAGTTGGCCCCAGTAGTACTGTAGGATATGAAACGAAACATTATGTAAGTATAACGGTAAATTCTGGTATTGACAAAGCTGTTATCGCGGCGGTTTCGGCGCACTAGGTTGATAGCAACAACAACAACAACAACAGCAACATTAACAGCAACAACAACATCGCGCGCAATTCAGCGCGGTACTGTGTAGGCTGTTGTATGTTGTTGTTAGTGTCTGTAGCAACGATGCACGAAATGAAAGATGGATTTTAACGAATATGCTGTTAAACTGAGATTTCAGTGTATATTTTTGGTTTGGACATGATTATATAGCTTTTCCGTTTGATTAGGACACGGAATTGGAATGCGTTTCAGTAATATGTGGGTTTTCAAGACCATATGAAATACTGTACATATGTACATACAGTAGCATGGTGAAACGTTTGTACGTAAATAAGGGATTTTTTTTAGAATTACCGAACGGTAAGGGTAAAAGTATTGTGAAAAAATTTATACAATCGGACTTTTTTATCAGAAATGTTCCAGAAATTAAAAAAACAACAATTTCAAATGTTTCACCATATATGTAGTGTCATCTGAGAACGATTCTATGGATATGTCGTGGCAAACTTGGCAAGTTTAAATTAATTTTCATTGAAAAAATCTGTGTTCTCAAACTATTCGAACTATCCAAAATCAGGATTTTATATTTTTTTTGCGCAAAGTTGCGTAGTAGTTGATGATTCACTCTTCACTAAGTTAACGTTACATTTTGGTTATCATATTTTTGCGCTAGTAATGTTTGGCGGTAACGAGTAGAAAATATTTGCAATTGTTTTTGCAAGTTTTCCGTATGGAAAAGGGTTACGGAAAAATTGCAAAAAATCCTGCAATTTTGTTTGCAATTTTTTTGCAACTGTTTTTGCAGAGGTTTTTGCAGCGTTTTTTTGCTGTTTTTACTAGACTTTTCTATAAATTTATTTTATGAACGTTGAATATAATATCTCTAATTAGTTGTGATTTTCACTGGCAGGGTATCGATATGTATGTGCTTACGGTTGTTCAACATTGGAGTGGAAGTAAAAATACTTTATTTCTCCTGAATAGTGACGAGTCATTAAATTATGTTTCTAGTTTCAACTTCCTAATTTTTTAATTTAAAAATGAGGCAACACCTCTGATTCACCGTAGCTATGATGTGAATGCCCGGATCGTGTCTACATTCGTCTACTTATAAAGAATTCTGGTTAGTAAATATAATAACTCACTCACTCACTCACTCACTCACTCACCTCCACTCACTCACTCACTCACTCACCCACCACTCCACACTCACTCACTCACTCACCACTCACTCACTCACTCACTCACTCATCACTCACTCACTCACTCACTCACCTCAACTCACTCACTCACTCACTCACTCACTCACTCACTCACTCACTCACTTACTCACTCACTACTCACTCACTCATCTCACTCCACTCACTCACTCACTCACTCACATCACTCACTCACTCACTCACTCACTCACTCACTCACTCACTCTACTCATCACTCACTCACTCACTCACTCACTCACTCACTCACTCACTCACTCACTCACTCATGCACTCACTCACTCACTCACTCATTCTTCACTCACTCATGTAGACATCAGTCACGGAATCACAATACTGGAAAACGTTGATGACAATGATGTGGACAATATACATGGTTTTGAATGTTGGTCAGCCACAATAGACAATCAGTCAGTCAATCATTCAGTCAGTCAGTCATTAAGTCATTCAGTCGGTTAGTCAGTCAGTCAGTCAGTCAGTCATCAGTTGTCAGTCAGTCAGTCAGTCAGTCAGTCCAGTCCAGTCAGTCAGTCAGTCATCAGTTGTCAGTCAGTCAGTCCTCAGTCAGTCATCGTTGTCAGTCAGTCATCAGTCAGTCCTTGTCATCAGTTGTCAGTCAGTCAGTCAGTGAGTCACTCAGTCAGTCAGTATGAAGTAAAATGAAGTAGGAATTACTGATGAGGGCTAACCACTTGAACATAAACTCGTCTAATTTGAAGCCCGAAACGAGTTTCATTATCACTCACATACATATTGCAACAAACACACACAATGCTACATATCATGCCATGAACACGAAGTGACACAGTCATAACACGTGAAGCTAATTTATCAGTCAGTCAGTAAGTCAGTCAATCAGTCCAGTCAGTCAATCAGTCAGTCAGTCCGTCAGTCAGTCAGTCAGTCAGTCTCCCTGTGAGTGAGTGAGTGAGTGATGTGAGTGAGTGAGTGAGTGAGTGAGTTAGTCAGTCAGTCAGTCAGTCAGTCAGTCAACTCTTCAATCCGTCAACAACAACAACATCACCATTTTTAGATGATGATGAAGATGGGCTAGCCACTCAGTTACGGACAGCCGATGATTATGAGTCTGATGGTAGAAATGTTACGAGATTCCGACCCTGATGGACCGTGGGATGATCACTATCAAACCTGGTGAGTGAGTGAGTGAGTGAGTGAGTGAATGAGTGAGGTGAGTGAGTGAGGTGAGTGAGTGAGTGAGTGAGTGAGTGAGTGAGTGAGTGATGAGTGAGTGAGTGAGTGATGTGAGTGAATGAGTGAGTGAGTGAGTGAGTGAGTGAGTGAGTGAGTGAGTGAGTGAGTGAGTGAGTGGGAGTGAGTGAGTGAGTGGGTGAGTGAGGGAGTGAGTGAGTGAGTGAGTGATGAGTGAGTGAGTGGGTTTGTATTTCAGTCGCTCTCAACCTATCTATGCCTGGTTCCGACAAACAACCACCGCGATTTCGGTGCAAACGTTGGTTTGCGTATTTGTGAGCTATGTACAGTATGTTTATCTCATGATAAATTTATAAAGCGGAAAAGAAACGGCTTGACAAAAAGCTATGTCTATATAAAAGGGGTTTTGAAAAAAGTGACATCTTCTGGGCCCAGTTCCTGAAAATTACCGAACCGTAAAGGTAAAATTAGAATTTATCCATAGAGAAACAAGTAAAATTTACCGGGTAATTTTTCGATGTAAATTGTTCAGAAACTTGAGAACTAAATTTGCCATCAATTTACCGCCGGTAAAAGTGAAGGTAAAGGTAAAGGTAAATTTTTCTGCATAAAAACGTTAAACTTTACGCTACTCTGAAGGAAGATAAATTGGTGGCAAACTTAAAGGTAATGAAAACGTTTTTGTGCAGCAAAATTTACCTTTACCGACGGTAAATTGATAGTAAAACTTTTTTCCCGAAAAACACCGTAAATTTTACTTGTTTCTCTATGGGTAAATTCTACCTTAACCTTTACCGCTCTGTAATTCTTAGGAACTGGATCCTGGCGTCTGATAAAAAGGCAAAACAGGTGGTTTGGGTCACCCGCCATATTTCGAACTTGGGACATTCGAATTGCGGAGCTCAAGTACCAGGCGAAAAACATATCATTGATTTTTTATGTTGATATTTGTAATAATAATAATTGAATAATTTCTTAATTAATTCCAGATCGGAGACTTCCACTTTCAACAAAACTGCCTTCAAACGGGGCCTGAATCCGTTCAATGTTTCTATGGAACACGTGAAATCGCTGGCTGTTTTGGGCACTGGTCATTGTGGTACAGTTTACAAGTGAGTGAGTGAGTGAGTGAGTGAGTGATTGAGTGAGTGAGTTAGTGAGTGAGTGAGTGAGTGAGTTAGTGAGTGAGTGAGTTAGTGAGTGAGTGAGTGAGTGAGTGAGTGAGTGAGTGAGTGAGTAAGTGAGTTAATGAGATGTTACAGAACTATCGACACGAGCAAAAATCTGCTAATGGCTACTAAATGTATCACACTGGATTTGATGGATGATCAACAAGCGCAGATCATGTCAGAGATGCACATTCTACAAAACGTGCGCTGTGTTGTTGTTGTTGTGTTGTTGTTGTTGTTGTTGTGTTGTTGTTGTTTGTTGTATGTTGTAGTGTAGTTTTTTTTACAATAATTGTGTAATTATTTAGTGTTCCTCGCCTTTCATAATCGAATTCTACGCGGGTTTATTTCACCGACAGCTCAATGATGATCTGCTTTGAATACATGGACGGTTGGTGATGATGACGCACTCACTCACTCACTCACTCACTCACTCACTCACTCACTCACTCACTTACT
>OZ038443.1:28013600-28068600 GCA_964036265.1 Daptonema setosum
CTCATCAACTTACTCACATACTTACTCACTCACTCACTTACTCACTCTCTCACTCACTCAATTACTATATAACTCACTCACGCACTCACCCATTACCTCACTCACTCACTCAATTTACGTACTCACTATCTTACCCAGTCAATCACTCACTCCTTCCCTCACTCACTCATTCACTTACTCACTTACTCACTCACTCACTCACTCACTTGGTCAATCTTTCTTTCACTCACCCCTCAATTACTCCCTCACTCCATTACTGAGTCACCTACTCATTCACTAACTCTGTTTCTAACTCACCAACTTACTCACATACTCACTCACTCACTCATTTACTCATTCACTCGCTCACTTAATCACTCACTCACTCACTCACTCGCTCACTCACCTCCTACTAACCCACTCACTCACTCATGCATTCGTTCACTCACTCATTCACTCACTCACTCACTCACTCATTCACTCTCTCACTTACTCATTTGGTCATTTTCTAAATCACTCACCTAATTACTCCCTCCCTCCATCATTCGCTCACTCACTCATTCACTCACTCAGTTAATCACTCACTCACTCACTCACTCACTCACCTCCTACTAACCCACTCCCTCACTCATTCGTTCATTCATTCACTCACTCACTTCGAATATCTAAAAATTGATTCCCAAACGATTTCCAATATCATCAGGATTTTTTACCACAGTAGACAATTTCCCTCATACCAATTTAGGTTTCGGATTTTGAAACATCATGTTTTTAACACTGTGCCTTTGGACACTTTTCTGTCCTATGCTTCAACACTGTTCCTTTGGACACCCCATCCTTTTCACTCAACACCGAAAAATCTGAAATCTATTATGGATTCGGTTAAATTTATTTTGGACTGAGAAAAATAAAATGACAGTTTAATCTTGGATAAAATAATTCAATAAAATAAAATATCTGAATCATATAATTATTGGTTTTGCTGTATATTCAGTTATTAATAATTTCAGGGGTCCGAAACAACCTGCAACATGATTTGGCTGCTCAGATTGTGTCTGATTTCGTTGTTGGGCTGCGGCTGGACGATTGCTGAAGGGCCACCGACTTCGGTTCCGGTCTCTTTTTGTTGGTTTCATTCGGGTTTACATTTGTGTGTTTGTCTTGTTACTCGTTCATACAAAGATAGAGATGACAGTTCATAAAATATGATAAGTGAATTTTTTTTCCTTCGTGGTTCCATGAAGCACGTTTTCATCATTGTAGTGTAGTGAGATCATTTCACTCAATAGAAACTCCTAGTCCTATTCCTTAAAAGTTTATCTCGCCCGATAGAGCCCCCATTCCCCAGTAATCGATCATCTCCAACCCAAGCTTATAGGCTTCACTTATGTAGCTTAGCAGGTGTCTTAGCAGACTACCGTGATGACGGTTATTATTCGAACTGACCATACGCAGATTCACTCTGAACATTGTACCCGAGTTTTGTTTAGTATTGAAGAATAGCTCCTATAGACTGCCGAGTTGACTACGCAAATTTTTCTGTGATCAAGACTTCAACTGGACACTGGCTATTTCGCTTTCAGACAAAAAGTTCAGTGACGGCCGCCATTTCTATCGGTTGCTGACTATCGATGAGAAGTCCAACTCGCTGTACGTGGGTGCCATGAATCGGATGTATCGCCTATGGATCTTCAATGTCAACGACACCGCGAACACTGAAACGGTTGATGAATTAATTATTTGTATCTTTAATTTCAGGTTGAATCAAAACATCACGAAAATTTTAATTAAGATATAAAGATAAGTTTATGTAAAGCCTAGGATATAGCTGTTTCCGGTAGCTCTGTTCAGGTTCAGGATACCGGTTAGTAGAGTGTTTTCAAATGGGAATTCGCGGCACCGTCTGATTTGTATTTGATACTTCAGTAAGTCATTCAGTCAATCAATCAATCAATTCATTGGATGCTATTTTATCTGTCAGGAGAACGATAACAAAGTAGGTAGAACATATAATCAAAAATTTTACCCCACTGAATATAATCTTGTTTAGTGTAATGATTCATTGCTCCATCAGGTAAACTGGAATAAAATTGATTGATGGTTTACAGTTTGCCCAGCACATCAGCGAGCCATCGGATCAGAATCGCGCCAACTGCGTCTACCGTAGTCGCGAACCGCAGTTTCAATGTCAGAACCACTTTCGCTTGATCCTGCGCCGACGCGACGGCCTACTGTACGTCTGCGGTACGAATGCCTTCACCCCGCAAGTGTCGTTGCTTGACGTTGGTGTGATTAGGCGTCTTTTTTTTAGTTTTGTTAAGGTCTAACCGATTTATCTGACTCGAGACGAGTCCCAATCACGAAGGGTGTTTGTGTTTGCCATAGGCATATCATTCCAAGTCACTCCATCGGATACTCAAGGCATATTCTTTAACGATCATCAGCCAGTAGGCCCCATTAGGTCACGAATCTTTGACTGCCATAACTCATTGCTTTTTTGTGACGACCCATGGTTGCGAACCCGTGTGCGGCCAGCCAGTCGGTTTCGGAGTCCAACATCTTAACCACTTGACCAGCAAGCCGGCTTATCATTATTTACTTTCTAGGGCTTGACTCTCAAAGAACGCAAAACGGGAATAACCGGAGCTGCTATCTGTGCGCATAATCCGGACGATAATGCCACCGCTGTGTGGGTCGGTAAGTGCGGGTTTTTAACTTGAATGGATTAGCGTTATGATTTATAAAAAGGCGAAACATCTTAAAAAAATCAAATCAAGTTTATTCAGTTGTTATGCCATAATAGCAAAGTTGGATACCCAGTCACAAATAACGGTAACCCATATTTACGTATGACAATCACTAATCATCAACAACATCTTGAAAATGAAAACTATTAAAAACTTTCTTAAGAGATGCATCGTCTAAGTCTCTTACTTTAAGGAAATGGCCGAACAAACCAATCGGGAAATAATATAATTGTTTTCCAGAAACGGGCAACCCATCGGACATCAGCTCGATCTACTCGGCGACGGTCACGGATTATTCGCAAGCCAATCGGATTATCTACCGACCACCATTGGTCGATGCCAATGGCCAGGAACGATTCCCGTACATGAAAACGTTGGACAGCGATTCCAACTGGCTGAATGGTTGGTCAAATTCAAATTTATTCAGTTGTTATGCCATAATAGCAAAGTAGGATACCAAATCACAATAGTGAAATAACGGTCATTCGATTTACGAATGACAATCACTTATCATCAACAACGCTCTTGAATGCGCTGTGTCTCAACCCGGGGCTCGAACCAGAAACATCGGCGAGCTAGCCCGGCGCCTTAACCACTCGACGAGGGAAGCGAGAAAAGGGGGATTAAGCGCACGATGAGGGTGCCTTCATAGTCAGATGCAAAAAATTGCAGAATTTTTGCAACTGTTTTTGCAACTGACTATGAAGGCACCCTGAGTATTGTATTTTTTGAAAGAAACCCACAACAAACCTTGAAATCATCGATGATTCATAGTTTTTCTTCATTCACTTAATGGAAAGGATTGATGTATTCCCGTAAATGAAAAGGTTGGACAGCGATTCCAACTGGCTAAATGGTGGGTGGGATTAAGGGCACGATGAGCTTAGTATTTTTTTAAAGAAAGTCGCAAATCATCGATGATTCGTAGTTTTTCTTCATTCACTTATTGCAATGGAAAGGATTGTTGATATTCCCGTACATGAAAACGTTGGACAGCGATTCCAACTGGCTGAATGGTTGGCGGGGACGTAGAAAAGTTGTATAGAAGAAAGATCGATATGAACTAAATAAACTCTTTTATTACAATTTCGTTTGGAAACTATCAAGGGCACCCTCCCGCCCTGTTTCGGGGGGGGGGGCGCCCCTGCTGTCCACCACTGGCGGGGGTGAGCCGAGGTTTTCGACCCCCCCCTCTTCCTCACCAAAAAGAAAGAAGCAATAAACACTGATAACGCTTGTGTTTTTTTTTCAGAACCATGGTTACCAAATAAAAAAAGTACGGTTTATTAATTTTTTAGAATTAACTCCGAAATTATCAAAAATGACCCAATACTGTTGAAAAAATGTGAAAAAAAATTGAACGGTTCGAAAGATTCAGTTCATGCAACTTTCAGAGCCCCAATTTGTCGGCTCGTTCGAAATCGGTCAGTACGTCTATTTCTTCTTACGGGAAGTGGCGTCAGAGATGGGCAATTGTGGCGGAGCGGTATACTCGCGTGTGGCCAGGTAAGTCTCTGTCGTCAGCTTAGTCTGGTCGTTATGACACCGGTCTTGAACACTGGTGGTCCCGGGTTCCAAACCTGGTGCCAAGCGTGAGTGTCATCATTTTTCTCGAATGCGCATCAAAAGCAATATTGTTTCGGAAAAAATGTCGATGGATCTTGGAAGCTTTGTATGTTTTTACTTTCTCATTTTCAACAGAATATGAATTGTTGTTGCGCAGGCTCTGCAAAAATGACAAGGGTGGTCAACACGTACTGCTGAAGAATTGGACCACATTCCTCAAGGCCCGCATCACGTGCTCCATTCCCGGCGAGACACCGTTCCATTTCAATAATATACGTTCGTTTACATCTGAGTTTATAATGAGGTCTTCCTATTTTTATATTTTATAAAAAAACTTGAAAAGCCTAGGTTGTGATGAAATAGAACACGACCGTCGAGTCGAGTCGTTGACGGTTGCTCAGTTTTCTATATCTTCTCTTTTCATCATTGTTATTATTAATTTTTATTGTTTCACTGTTCCATCAGGCATCAACTAGTGGCAATCAAATCAGTCAATAATAGCCAAAAATTCATAATACTAGACAATAATAGCCAACAAATAATGTATTACCACAGCTAAGCTATTACTCTTTTACCTTTCAGAATCCATCGTTAAATCCGAACAAAACGGGCAGATTCGTTTTTACGGCACGTTCCAAACACCCTCAACGGGGTATTCAGGCAGTGCCGTCTGCTCATTCACCCTCAAGGACATCGACAACGTGCTCGATTACGGTACATTCAAGGAGCAGGTACCATCGTGTCCGGCGTGGCTGCCCGTGTCCCCCGGTCAGGTGCCTACGCCGAGACCTGGACAGGTTAGGATACTCAACGTTTTTGATTCATTTTATGAAAAATTTGAGAGTGTGTTTTGTAACGTTGTTTTTGTAAACTTCTCTTAAATTTCTGAGGATTAATTTTTTAAAGTAAATGCATTTTCACCACATTTCATATATACATGTATACACGAGCTGTTCTCAACGAATGTCAAAGAGCGAAAAAATTCTCAACGTATTAGTATTCACAGAACTATTTTTTTTATATTACTCAATACTCAACGTACACAAAAGTTATTCAAAAACAAATCGTGTATCGTGAACCCTTGGCTGGGACACCCTGTACTTGTTGTCGTCTTATGTTCAGCTTTACGTTTCTTTCTTTTTTTGCTAACTTTTTCTTCAATAAACCAATGTTGCAGTGCACCCAAGATTCGCTGACCAAATCTGACGACGTGCTGCACTTCACCAAATCCCACCTGCTAATGGACGATGTGGTCAAGGCCCGTCTGGTGTACGATGTCAGGGATCGGATGCTCGGGGAACTCGTGGTCGACACCGTCGATAGGACGGACAGCGATGTACAGTTTCGGGTCGTATTTGCTGCTGCTGGTTAGTGAATAAGAGAGTCCGATGAGGGTCACTACGAAAACACAATTCTCTATGGTATTATGGTTGTTTAGTTGCTCTTGTCGTACACCTTCAGCAAGAAAAATATTATTTTTCATTGTGTATTTTTTTGATATATTTTTAATTGGGTTTCTCTCCTAATCAATATGTAAAGCGCGAGTTATACTTCGGCGCACGCCCTGTGCGCGTGACGTGCGCCAAACTGGTTATACTTCCCGGCGCACGCGCACCCAGGGCGCCACTCTGCCTTCTATATGAAGGTGTGCTGCGCACGTACGCTAGTGCAGATCGGTGCAGAGCACGCGTACGCGTGCACCGTGCGCTGAAGTATAACTCACGCTTATGATAGACTGGACTTAGATTTTCATTACTAGATAGAATGGTGGCTAAAATCCACTTTTTCAGACGACAATACGATCTACAAAGTGGCGGAGTGGCAGCAATCGGATGGCAAGTTCGACTCGCGACTGCTCGCCATTTACGATGTGCCCGTCAGCGAACCGATTCGTGCCATGCAACTGCTCAAGGTTAATAAACATGAAATACATAATAATAATACATAAGATACAAAATCATAATTTTACTAGCTAACTTGACTGAAACGAGGACTAAATTACGGTTGGGTTGATCTTCTATTTGCTTCTGTTTCATCAACTAGACGAGGCGCAATTCGGCTGTTACTTCATTAGACTTTAACTTCAGAAAACCATAGTTTAATGGACGAGTGAAAACATACGGGAAAATGTAGAACTGACAATATGGGGTAGACGATGCGCACTGATACAATGCGTACCACAAATATATAGCGTTATAGAATTATAGTATAATCTACTAATATTGGGAAAACGGGGGCGTCTAAATAGAATTCTACACGTAGACAAGTTAGCAAGCAGTAAACAACTGGGCTAGACAAATATGCATAGAATCAATGTCTGGAGAATATGACGTAACACTAGCAGTAATAGTGGCGGACGGGGAGTATTGGGGCACCAATACTGCACTCTAATATAAAAATATTTGGCGTTTTGTCCTGAAACATCCGACGCCAAAACTAGCGATGTCAGGACTCGTCAGAGGCGCACATCGTTAACATTTCTTTAGTCCAAGTCGGAATTTTTGTACTCCACTTTTTTGAATCAGTGGGCGATTCTCACCTTTTTATTCGATAAGGAGGACCGTTATTTCGCTGTTCCTGTTTTTTGGTGCCTAAATTGGCTATCAGCTAAACCTCCAAAGGGAGAGAGATTTCGCCAAAGAGTCGGGAATTGGCAGTTTTCAGGCCATTTTGTCTACACATTAAGGAACAAATTTAACTTTTTGAAATCGCCGAAAAGGGGGGGGGGAATCCACTTTCCCCACCCCTTCTCGTCCGCTAGTGCTATTGTGACACTCAAACGGCAAGAATTCGGTGAAGAAGACAATCTAAAACTTTCCACTTCCTCTATTCAAAATGATTCTTTGAAATAATGCAGTGAAAAATGTTTACTCGGGTGTATCATCATATTCTAAATTATCATACTCACTATTTTGAATTGGGTTTGTTCCATTTAGATTTTTATAGTAGTTAGTTCAGAATCCATTGTCAGCTGATGAGCGATGGGGGATTCTTCGGCGGCGTCTTGGCAACACAGAGCGAAACGCCACATAGGATAGGTTAAGGGTTGGGACTTTTAATATTGAAAAAATTGTATTTTATAATAAATTATTATCATTTATATAATTCCAGAATGAATTCCTCTACGTGGGTGTTGATGAGTTCGTCGGTCAACTGGTCATCTCGCAATGTGAACGGTATACGTCCTGTGTTGGATGTACCTCGGATGCGTATTGTGCGTGGAATACACAGAAGAAACAGTGCGTACGTATGAATGAAAGACATCCGTACTCGGCGGGATGGCTCGGTTGGTTATATATACTTGTTGGGTTGTCTCACTCGGATCAAGACTTCGCCAGGTCCCATTCACGAATGGTGCTTGCCATAGGCAAGGCATATCATGGAATCATGTTCCAAGTCACTCCATCGGATGTTCAAGGCATATTCTTTAACGACCATCAGCCAGTAGGTCACACTTCCGTTTGACTGCCATAAGGCTTTTTGGTGACGCCCCCGGGATTTGAACCCGTGTGCGGCCGGCCGGGCGGTTTCAAAGTACAAAATCGTATATTTTGTCAAAATCAAAACAATATATATGCTATAAACTATAATGCTTAATCTTTCCTCTTCTAGTCAACGCACTCAACGGTCATGCCGACTGCAACGTGATCCAGCCGAATGCCGATGCTGTCACACAGAAGCTGGTATATCCTGGTGACACCCTGTACCTGGAATGCCCGGATGCGGCCACGAGTTCGCATGTCTGGCACAAGGATGGACGTCCGGTCACCACGGATTCACGAAGGAAACTCGCCACCGATATGAGTATGATCGTGCTCAATGTTGGTATTATATTTTCATACTAAGCACTGGCAGACGAGTGAATACTTCAAAGTGAAGGGATTTTTCCCAAGAGGGGAAAAATTGGCAGTTTGAAGGCCGTATTATCTACCGCTTAGTGAACAAATTACGCTTTTCCAAGCCGCCAAAGTAGGGGATTTCCACTTTTCCCTCCCCTTCTCGTCCGCTAGTTATACTGAGCAATAGTTCTATATCGTTTAACCAATTTATATTTAGAATAAAGATATATTTTATATTAGGCTATGCAATAGTTACATTTTACATTTCAAGCAATACCTTTATTTTACAGCCCAACATGTTTCGTAGTAAAATTTTCATACTAAACAAGTATTACCTATTCTATCAAGTTGCTTACAGCCTCCTAACCAACAATTGGTAATAGAGTGTTTTCCTTTTCAAACAAACATGAGTCCTCCTTTCCCTAGATTTAGTAATGAAACTTATTTATCATACAAGTATACATGAAATTATCAAATGGAATACTAAATTCTTTATTTTTATTTTTAATATTATTTATGCTGCAGGCATCGGCCGCGGATGCGGGCATGTACGAGTGCAAATACCGCAGTGAGACGATGCTCAAGTTCAACGTTCAGGTGGATGAAGGTTGGCAACGGTTTTGTAGAATATTCAGATTCTTCAAACTCTTTTTTGGCGCACGTTCACTTGTCTGAGAACTGTTTTTTTTCAGACAGTTGTAACTAAGAGCTTCAATTTGAATAACCAAACTATATTATAAAGACATGAAAGTCATAGCCTTCCTCAATATGGTCAAATTAATATACGGCCGAAAACCCCGTCTACCCATTATGTCGTAATATACAGTTTGAAGATGTGGAAATGTGAAGTTCCCTGTTACATGTAGTTAACGACTAAAGTTTCTGCTATTGATTGATGTTGATGGTACGATTTCAGTGAACTGCCAGCAGCCGTCGAACATGCAGGCGTTCAAGTCGGTGTATCGTGAATGGTGCCGTGAGTTCCACACCTACAAGAACACGATGACCAAGTGGCAGGAGTGGTATGAGCAGAATGTTGGTTCAAAGTTCTACTAAAATGTTTTCATATTCAATGAAAAAAAACTATAAGCATTTGTATTTTAATCAGCTCCTGGTTTTGGCAAAAACTGTAATTCGGCGATTTTGCTGTCTAAATAGAAAAAAAGGCTCGTTATTTTTTCTGGGTGAGCATGACAGAGATGTAATACAGCATACTCATCGAATTTTTCGCAGTTGATATAACTATTTGCATTCAACTGAGAGGCGTGTTTTGCGGAATTTTTAACGATCTTTTTCATTTTTATAATTAGTAATTTTAATTTTTGAAACGATAATTTAAATTTCAAAAAAAATTTCTGACTTATTTTTTTGTTTCAGAGTCAGTGCTCGAGCGCGCCCAACTTCAAAAAGCTGATGGACGGCAACAAACTGCAGCTGCTGAAGGACTCGTCAAAATATTCGTAATAAATTTCTGTAAATCTCATTATTTTCTCTATTTTTGTCAAGTTTCCACTACATTCTCACAAGTTTACTTGCTACATTTTATATTCCATTAAATTTCTCCAGCTGGAATATGTTTCTGAATTATCTGAATTATTCCCACTTTTATAATATTTCCAGAATCATCCATTAAACGAGCTTTTCGCGTCATAATACGTATTTTTATTCGTTATATTTAATATTGTGGTCCCGTGCTAGCCGGTTTTATTTCGTTCGTTTGTGTTTTATGATGTTGGACTTTGCGGAAAGGTTGATTCGTTGTGTACGAATTTTATGGGTTTCTTAGTGTTAATTCAGTTCGTTTAATGAACACTAAATCACCCAGACGCACAATTTTCGTCCTTTCCATCCAAGAAATTATTTTTTCTCGCTGTGTTATATCGAGCCATTAACCAAAAACTTTGTTTATTACTTTCCGGCATTATTATGCAATAATTCGGCATATTCGCATTATTTCTAGTAGAAATAGTGTCAAAAATTTCGGCGTTTTGATCAAATTTGTAATACTGGTTGCTGTTGACTGTTTTTTTTTGTCGTAGACTGAACAACTAATTGCTTGCATAAAGATCTGATCTGCTCAAAACATGTGCAAATTAAGTCTGTCTCAAATCCGAAAATCGCAATCGAAAATCGCAATTTGCGTGGGCTAATTTACAGTCTGATTTGGATCCAAAAAAATTTACAATAAACACTCTGATTTGGATCATAAGAAAATCGTAAAAATCGTAGTACTTTTAGCGTACAGATGTTTATGTTCGGTGTTTTGCGCCCCCCCCCCCCCCTCCCCCCATCTAAATACAATTCAATCACTAGCGGACGAGAAGGGGAGGGAAAAGTGGAATTCCCCCCTCTTTGGCATTTTCAAAACGTGAAATTTGTTCCCTAAGGTGGAGCTAAAATGGCCTGAAAACTGCCGATTCCGCCCTCTTTGACGAAATTCCCATCCCTTTGGAGGGTAGCTCGTCCGCCACTGAATTCAATTGTGTGTGTGTTTCTTTATCCCACCCACTGGCGGACGAGCTAATCCTCCAAAGAGAAGAGAATTTTCCCAAATAGGGAGGAGGTAGCAAAAAAAATGTTATTTTACCAACACCTTGAGGAAGAAACTGTACTTTTTTAAACCGCCAAAGAGGGGGAATTCCACTTCTCCTTCCCCTTCTCGTCCGCTAGTGATCCCACCCGCTTGATGCATCTTACGAAATGCAACTAAACGTCATGTTTGCCCTTCACAATTGGTTAGCAGACTGAATTTGAATGCGCGCCGTTTTTGTGGTGCTTAAAACATAACTTCAGCGTACTCGCTCGTACACTGGCTATTCTTCCAATTCCAAAGGGTGGGGAATTTCGTCAAAAACGGTGGGGAATGAGCAGTTTTCAAGCCATTTTACCTACATTTGGAGGGAACAAATTTCCTTTTTTCGTAAACGTCAAAGAGGGAGAAATTCCACTTTTCCCACATTCCATCCCTTCTCGTCCACAGTGGAATTCTTTCGGCAGGGAAGATTGGCGCGCATTCAAATTCAAACTCATAGATAATTGTGAATACCATACATTTGATTGAATTGAATCAACTTTGTCTTTACTCGAGCACTTATATTGCCCAGCCAATTCGACTATTGATCAAATATTGTTCCTCTATATAGTTTGTTGCCCTTGAACAAGTATTTACTTATTGCATGCGTTTGCCCATCCATTGTATTACACTTTTAGTCATAATATTGCCCCATTCCCTTGATTCAATGTGTGGATGCTTCCAACTATAACCGCCCAAAAACCTTTAAATGTTAAGTATTGTCCAGCTCGAAAACGGTATTCATTTAATGTTTGTTAATCCATCGTTTTTTTCAGCCAATCAGCGATCTTTATTTAATTTACTTGATGTTGATTGGCTGATTTTGAATGTTTGGGTGTGTTTCTTCGCTCCTAAATAGAAAATTCTAGTCCGGATATATAGAAGTTTAGAGATAATTTTTTTGGTATCTACAGATGCCGGATTAGGAATTTAATTACAATGAACGGAGTTCAAGACACTCAAACAACCTTTGTTTGTACATATTCTTGATATGCTATCGTACTCTTCACTAGCGGACGAGAAGTGGTGGGAAAAGTGGAATTACCTCTCTTTGGCGTTTTCGAAAAGTATAATTTGTTCCTTAAGGCGTAGGTGAAATGGCCTCAAAACTGCAGGCCCCCTCTTTGACGAAATTCGCCTCCCTTTGGAGGATTAGCTCGTCCGCCAGTGGTACTCTGGCTTCGGTCGCTTTATAAAGAACTTCTGGAGATTCAAGTGAAAATCGACACGTTAACTTGTTTAACCCAGTGTAACACCCGTCACCCACTGAACATGATGATTGCATGTTATAGCATACAGCTGTTGGGTTGAGTTGAGTCGGACAGCATCGGCTATTATGCATCACCTTCTCTTACATTTGATGCACATGCAGCTAACGATTCTGATTCACAAGTTGGAGTCGTTAACACTACAACTTTTCACTTGAATCCCAGGCAGCCCTTTACAACCAAAGTTCACTGGCAGCTTCCTTCTTGTATTCGTAATTTCATTAGCATAATACCATAATCTTCCGTTCAATCTCCACCATTCTGATGATCAGTCATTACTGATTTTTTCATCGTTATTTCTCTTTATTCAGTCACTTAATTACAAGTCGATTCGATTAATATTGCCGCAGTTTCATTGCAAGTTTCCAAACACAATCCCGAACAGAGCCGCGGTGTCGAAAATCCAGGCTTGTCACATGTTATAGCAACATTCGGCTATTTTATCTTCCCATCCTATCCCTGCACCGGCGGACGAGCCAAATCTCCAAAGGGAGAGGCATTTTCCCAAAGAGGGGGAATCAGCAGAAATTAGGTCATTTTATCTACACCTTGAGCAACAAACTCTTCTTTTTGAAAACACCAAAGAGGGGCGAATCCCACTTTTACCTTCACTTCTCGTCCGTTAGTTTTTCCATGTTATGCCAGACAACCAGGAGATTCGGCTTTATAACTGAATAACAAGTATTTTTTTTACGGTGATTCTTTTCACCAGAACGTGCCTGGTTTCAGACTTATAGTTCGGTTGGAAAATCACGCTAATTCACCTATACGGCCCATCCACAATTCCTTGTTACGCGAAAAGTTTTTGGCGCGCAGTTTAAATTTTAATCTGGTTTTGGCGCGTGTTCTGATTTTCTAGAATATTTTTATATTCAATTTGAAACTTGCTTGAGATTTTCTGAAGACGACTCTGAACGTGCACACGAGTTTTCTGACGCGCAGTTTTAAAATTCAAATCTGTTCTCGGCGTGCGCTCACGTTTTCGAGATTAAGTTTATTTCTTTCATCGAACAATTGGACTTAGACAACATACGAACGTTGCGCCTAATTTAATTTATTTTTATGTGCGTAACGTAACGGGTGCATAAAAGTTTTTTAATAAAAAAAAATAAACTGACCAAGCTATAAAGAAAACACACTTCGTTTTCGAGAATATTCTATCATACAAAAATGTATGCAACCAGGCAAAACACGGTGGTCTTTAACTGGTTTTGAGAGCCGTGAGAAGCAAGTATTTATTGTTTTGCTTTTTTGGGAAAACTTTCCGTCGACATTTTCCGAAAAGCTGTACTGCAACGTTTCCAATTTTAAAACTACAGATTTCGCCATTGGAAGTAAATTCGTGACCGTTAGTTATGAATGACCTGAAAATTGTAGCGATTTTCAATCGTCGCGTGCTACAGTAAAGTCAAAGTGAAGAGACGCACTAGCGAGCGAAAGAATTACAAGTAGTATTATAAAATAACCGATTACCACATTATTATTGTATGAAACCGGTTATTTTGATTAGCTTCGTCTTTTGTTTCTCATAACTCAAATGTAATTGCGGCCATTTTCTTTGGAGACTTGCCTTTAGAAAAACATGTCAACATGGTTTCTGGTTCTCAAAAATAGTTTGACATAACGTTTATGTTTTTGTTTTATAAAAAAAAATTATTTCATGGGTTTGTTTTATTAAAATCCAGTTTATGGACCCGTAATGCACTTATATAAAACACGATGAATTAGGCGCAACATTGTCCAAGTGTTATGTGAAGAACACAATTCCTCTTGAAAATTATAATGCGCGCCAAATTCAGTTTTTGAATTTAAATTGCGCGCCAAAACCTTTTTGGGTGACAATGAAATTCTGGATAAGTCGTACGCTCAACTATTTACAGCTAATTTGTTAGGTTTCCTGTGGGTCGGTGATAACTTGAGAAGATAAAAGTATCTTTTAGTTACTAAAGGAAGATTGTAAACTGACGAATTGATGGGCTTAACTTGACAGAAGTTGAAATTGTTTTTTTTTCAGTCTTGTTTCATCTGTTTCATGTTTCACTAGCCAAACTTATCATCATACCTTTTCGCTACATTCGTGGCTTGTCCTCCCCCATCGTCCCCCGTCCCACACACCGATAATTAGCTATTCTGCTGGTTCATTAGCAGACGAGAAGGGGTGGGAAAAGTGTAATTCCCACCTCTTTGGTGCTTTAAAAAATTATGTTTGTACCCTGAGGTGTAGATAAAATTGCCTGATTTCAGAGAATTCCCCCCTCTTTGGGAAGATTCCCCTCCCGTTCGGAAGTTCAGCTCGTCCTGTGTGCTGGCTATGCCACTTTCACCCCAACTTTTGAAGAAATGCACTGGGAATAATTTTTTCGCACGGTGGAAGTTTGTTTCCCACAGTGTTGTTAATCACTCGGCGAATTTCATTCTATTAAAACTTCGTATCCACGCAATCCTGAAAACCGTTCCCACTGTTGAAAAAAATTGGTGCGCTCAAAATAGCAACTGTTTCAGGCCTTCGGGATACGTTCATATTCATCTGTGAATACTTGAATGAGTTTTAGCGCGTTGCGTTGTTGCAAAAATCTTACATATACATAGGTTATGACAGCTGATAGTTAGTCAACTAAACCTTTTTTCTTGTGAACAGGTCGGTGAATTGTTTTTATATTTTTCATAATCCGTGAGGACATTTTCAAAAAAGTACGTGTTGTCCGATTGTTTTACAAGCAAAAAAAGTTCGTCTGTCTGAATATTACCTGTTATCACACTTGTGGATATGAAGGTTCCTTTATTCCTTCAACCACCCATTGTTACCAAAGATGTGCTGTTGTACGTTTGTATTGTATATTCTCGCAAGGTTATTCCCCTTATTGTGCAACCTTTTTTTCAATGTGCACTAACATTTGCCAATGACATAGTGCGAAGTAATGCTTTGTGATGTAATGCAATTTCGCCCGATTTATGCTTCAATTTGACACGTTCTGATTTGAGATGGTTCTGGGTTCATTAGAGTGTATTCTGAAAACACAAACCAAAAACTTGGTATGAACCAAGAAAATATGTATTTCCATTAAAATGATTAAATTCTGTTATGAATGTTAACCCGGAGCTAACGTATGTGAGTAAATTTTGTATTTTACGGACAGTATAATAACTGTCTTGTCATTCGAGTTTATTGTCTTCTGACTTCAAAATCAACACTTATTATTATTTTAAAATGTTATTATTTTATTTTGTGTAATCTTTCCTCACTTCCCGACTTGCCTAACCTAACCTACAAGTGTTTCTACCAATGATAGAACAATTTGGCCGATCTCAATTTGCTATTTTCGCGTCTGGTAGAATGAATTGTTCTAGAAGCCACTAAAATATAACTGCTGTTATTTTGTGATTTGAGCGAATAAATTTGTACAGCAACAACACGTTGGGAGCTGTGGGCTGTAATTTGCTTTGGTTCTGTGTGGGCTTCAGGCTGTCTGCGCCCTGTCACGGTTTCATCCGTCAATGTATTGTCCGCTATTTTTGTTCAGCTTTTTGATTTAATCAAAAGTTTTCTGGTTAGTATTGGTAATGGCATGTTCTGTATAACATTGTGAATTAGTTTATTAAGGGAAGTTGGGTAAGAAGATAAATGTAACCAAAATTAAAATTACCTTGTTGTCCTTCATTGTTTCTGGATGAACATAAGCTTTTTTATGCCACCCGCAGGAGTATGGGATTCATAATCTGTAGAGCAATTTCCAATGTGCATTTTTCATGAAATTTATTCAAACTGAGAAAATTTGCAATTTCGCGAGTTTTATAAGAAAAACAATTCTTTTGCATACACTCAGTTTATGATGAGGCTAGATTCCCCGTGTGTAGTAAAGGTAAAAGGTTTACAAGCTCTAATACTGTTTTTCCTACTTTTATACCAGTCAATAAGTCAGGTTGTTTGGCTGTTCTTGTCGGGTTGTCGGCTGTCGCTTTACAACAACAACACCATGTATGTAAGCATCATAATTAATATTAGCATTCCAATATTATTACAGGTTGTCCCATAGGCCATAAAGCATCTCATTCTATAGTACATTCACTATTTCTCGATTGATTTTAACACCGAATATTTTGTGAAAGCTGAATAGGTCTGGTTTGTTTTTCTCTCTGGTTTCTGAAAAAAATTATAATCATTACGACTGTCGACTGAGATGAGAACGAATCAGCATTTTACATGACCAAAAGAGATTACTTATAATAAAAATAATGGCTTCAATTTATTCCTAGATCTTAGTTCTCAATTTTAATGAGAAGGCTATACATTGTTTTTTACAAACCGATTTGGACATGACACGATGAGCGCAACATTTGGATGCTGCGCCCCAGAAAAGCAATTTGTTATGTTACGTTTACGGTCACAGTTGTGTGCCACGTTGTTTCATGTAAATTTTTTCATGAATGATTTTACAAAATTCCCTTGTTTATGTATAATCCCATTTTGTTTTCATCATGTCATCAGCATTCCAAGTACACGTAAAGTTTCACTTTTTGTCATTGTTACAGACTGATTTGAAAAAAAACATCGGGTTGCGTTACGTTACGCATGCTTTGCAAGTTATTGTTGTGTTGCATTGAACTAAGAAATGAATTCACCAGAATGTACCAGAAAAGTGTAATCCTACTTACACTTTAAACATTTTTCTATTCTAAATTCAATTTTCTGCATTCCAGAATTTGGTGTTACGCATAACACTGTGAGCGCAACAACGTTGTTACGTTACGGTCGTGTGTTGTGCCACCATAATCAACCTGCTTTACATACACCCGACGACTGCTGTATTTTATGATGAATGACCGACGGATGGTGTGAACGCCGCGCTATATAACCGATTATTACGGACAAATCTGGTTGGCTTCATTTTTTATAATTAGCAGGACTGGGGAGTGATTTTGGTGAGTTTGGAAGGGGACCAAGTCAATTCAGGGTATGTGGGAGGGGACCAAGTCAATTCAGAGTTGTGGAAGGGGAACCAAGTCAATTCGGGTTCGTATTGGTTTAGAATAGATAGTATTATCTCTGTAAAAGTTGTCATAAGCAGCACAGCAACCAATACGGCTGCTATAGCATCAAGCTTGTATGGTAATCAGGTCAGCTCACCGAATGGAGCTCAAGTTTAAAAGTTGTCCAATAGTAAACAGAAGTTTTCTAGTTCTGTGAGTAAATGAGAACTTGTACTTCCTAGTTCTCTGCGGTTATCATGAATTGTGTTAACTCTCAACTCATTCAAGTGATTTATAGGTCGTTGGTTGTCGTAGTAACGTTATCTAGTTAACCATCGGCTGTTTCCACGAATAGATGTGATGAAACTGGTCTAGTTCCGAGACATCGTTTCAAGAAATCTGCAGTTGGCGTTGTTCACATGGTATGTACTATTTATACAATACTACAATAGTGAGTTATTTATCAACATGATAAAGTTTCGGCACATTCAATCAGAACTAACATGTTGGCTGATGAATTCTCGTAAGAGTATGATCGAGGCGCAATGTATACGCGCGCCAAAATGAGTTTTGAATTCAAATTGCGCGCCGAAAATTTTCCTGAGTAACAAGTAATACTGGATACACTGGCGGATGAGCAAAATCACCAAAGGGAGGGGAATTCCTCCAAAGAGGGGGGAATTGGCAAAATTTAGGCCATTTTACCTACACCTTAGGGAACAAATTGTACTTTTGAAACTGCCAAAGAGTGGGGAATTCCACTTTTCCCTCCCCTTCTCGTCCGCCAGTGACTGGATAGGCTATAAAAGTTCGTGCACTGAACGCTTGGTCTGGTCTTTAGTTCCAGTCCTACCGGTCAAGCAATATAGCTCCCAATTTTTCTTCTTTCTTCATAATTGTTTACTGTAAATTGCCGGACGGGGTTAATTAAGCACCGTTTCCAGACGGCCCTGACATAATTGTGTGTGTTTTTTTACTGTAAGTGAAAATAGTTGGAATTCCCTAACGTGAAGCTCCAAATTCTCCCGTCTTTGGGGGCACTTGCGGACGAAGCAATCCTCCAAATGAAGGGGAATTTTGTCAAAGAGGGGGAGTTTGCAGTTTTCAGGCCAATTTACCTACACCTTAAGGAGCAAACTCACCTTTTCGCCTAAACGCCAAAGAGGGGAGAATGCCACTTTACCGTTCTTCCTTTGTCCGCTGGTGTTTGGGGGAG
The DNA here is from genome assembly GCA_964036265.1 of Daptonema setosum. Classification (NCBI taxonomy): domain Eukaryota; kingdom Metazoa; phylum Nematoda; class Chromadorea; order Monhysterida; family Xyalidae; genus Daptonema; species Daptonema setosum. The sequence continues at coordinate 28,031,756 of OZ038443.1, forward strand.
ATTGGTTTCGTTTATGTCGAGTTTTGGTCCACCAGGACCTTCTTTACTTTTGCCATACTATTACTCTAAGTCTTTCGCAGCGGAAACATGAAATATGCAAAGTAATCAGTGAATAATTTTGTGACGTTATAAAGTCCCAAGTTATTAGTCCTAATTCAAATTTTGTCTCCTGTTCATTTAGGAATACTATAGTTCCGGTGCCCAAACTGGCATGGTCAGGGGCAGCCAACCTCTCTGACAAAAAATGGCTCTGCCTCATACCCTAATGGGCCATTGTCTTTTACCGTCTTGTGTTCCTTCTTGTATACTCTTTCAGTCACTGGCGAACGAGCTAATCCTTCAAAGGGAGGGAAATTTAACCAAAGAGGGGGAATTAGCAGTTTTTAGGTCATTTTACCTACACCTTAGGGAACAAATTCTACTTTTTGAAATCGCCAACGAGGGGGGAATTTTACTTTTCCCACCCCTTCTCGTCTGCCAGCGCTCTCAGTAGCTACTACCGATGCCGCTTTTCTCATGTGACCTCACGAGCGGACGAGGGAAGGAAGAAGGAAGGAAAATATGAAATTTTTCCTCTTTTAGTGGTTTCAAAAGGTTGAATCTGTTCCCTAAGGTGTAGTAAAAATGACCTGGAAACAGCGAATCCCCCCTTCTTTGACAAAATCCCTTCCATTTGGAGGATTAGCTTGTCCGCCAGTGCTTTCAACCTCAATCGAAGCAAAAGTTCGACCCGGGGATTATGGGGATTTTCATCGACCCTCCACGCTGATAATTCCTTATACAATTGTGATTGACTAAACTAATTGATGTGGTGTTTTTACAATTATTTTCGGCGCGCAATTCGAATTCAAATGTTCGATAACAAGATACTTTGACCAAGCTATACTCTATGCCTGTGTTGGACAGCACAAGCTTTGTAGTTTGAAATAAGGCGCGACTTCAAGTTCAGCCTCCTAACAAGCTGTGGTCACTAACGGACGAGAAGGGGAGGGAAAAAGGAATTCTCCCCTCTTTGGCGATTTTAAAAAGTTGAGTTTGTTCCCTAAGGACTAAGGTGTAGTGTAGGTAAAATGGCTAAATTTCTGTTAATTCCCCTTCTCTTTGACGAAGTTCCCCTCCCTTTGGAGCACCAGCAGTGGCTGTGATTGTACCATATATGACTCACGCATGTGTCCTTGCCTATTTACCACCCCCCGTAATATCCATGCTTTCGACAAAACACCCGCCTCGGCGTCGCCATTCGTTCTCACATGTATGTTTTCGAACAAACGTACGCTATCTCGGCGTCCCAAAGCAACCAACAGCTGTGTGTACATACACTGGCGGACGAGGGAATATTCCCAAAGAGAGGGGAATCTGAAATTTTCAGGCCATTTTACCTACACCGTAAGAAACAAACTCAACTTTTCGAAATCGCCAAAGAGGGGGGAATTCCACTTTTCCCTCCCCTTCTCGTCCGCTAGCGTGTACATAATATCTGCACCGAATACACAATAAGTATGCATCATACCTGCATACTTTTTTTAGCGGCTTGTCCAGGGTGTTCAAGGTCAAGTGTTTCATCCAAGTGGCCAAGTCCAAAATGTTTTACTAAAAAAACGTAGATTTTTTTATCCTGAAACAATAATGAAGATACATTTTGTTTATCAGTAGCTGCTGTTTATTACCTCTTTACCTTCTGAAACAGATTTTTTTCGATCCTAATTCAAATTTGAAATCATGAACAGCGTCGTAACCTGAAAATCATAAACATCATAAGGTGGTGCTACTGAGTAAGACATTCATTTTCTTCAGATGATTTTTTCACAACAAGATAAATATTTTCTTCGCTGTTTCGAAATGCATAAAAATGCTGGATGTTTTTTTTTAAATCTATTTGAGAAGATGTTGGAAATCTCTGGCCACTCTGTAAGCATGTATGTATGTTGTATGTATAGGTATGTATGTATCATACTTAGTTGCCCGTCATATGTGTGTACTATGGAGCCGGGTTTTGTAGCCACGACGGATTTGGGTCAGCCCGAATACTTGCAGTTTTGTGTGTCTAGCCAGCAGATTTTTTCATGATTTACTTGCTCTGATGGTTGGCATATTTTCCGAATTAGGGATTGTTTAGGCATTTTCTGAAAAAATTACATTGTTTGGATAGTCGTTTTTTATTACTTGACCCATTTTTTCGCTCGCTAAACAATAGAAACTAAAAAAAATTAGTGCAAATTTCGATTTCGTTCATGCATATATTTGCTAGTTAATGTTTATCATATATGCTAGTTAATTAATTTTCTTTAATGACTCATCTACAAAATGTTCTGCAAAATGTCTTTTTGGCTTAAAATTATTGTTACTGCAAATTCCTCTGAAGTGTGATGTGATGATGTGATGAATAGATCGGCATGGGCGACGACAGAATGAATCATTAGGAATGAATGTACACGACTGAATGAGTCAACCTTGATGAAAATAATATTCGTAGCATTATCAGACCAGATCATGATTTGGAGATTAAATTCCGGCCATGTTTTGATTATTGGTTTTCCTTATCCAGTGCTTCTTTGATACTCATTACGTTTTGGCGCGCGCATTTTGAATTCAAATCTGTTTTGGCGCGCTTTCAAAATTTCGTTTCTCATAATGTTTCACTTGAACCACAGACGATGATCTCCTATAAAATACCGAAGAAAAGCGTACGTTTTCGATGAGTATCTCATATCGTATAGAATCTTTTACAAATTACATCCAGCCACTGGCGGACGAGTCAAACCTCTATGGGGAGGGGAATCTCTCCAGAGAGGGGGGAATTGGCAGACATTTAAGCCAGTTCACCTACACCTCAAAGAACAAACTCCACTTTATGAAACTGCCAAAGAGGGGGGATTTCCAATTTTCCCTCCCCTTCTCGGCCGCTAGTGGTCCAAATTACATCCAGCTGTCATGCATGAAGCATGTTATTTTTTCGAATTTCTGTACCATGACCATCAGAGCTGATCCGACCGTTTCGTATTTTCATTTGTATTTCTATTGTACGATCGTTTCGTTATGGTCGTTGGTTATTTTATAGCTTGGTCAGGGTTTGTTGTCACTATTTTTTTATTGACGTCTTAACACATACAATGAATTACTCTGGCGGAGGAGTGAAACCTCAATGGGAGGGAAATTTCGTCAAAGAGGGGGAATTGACAGTTTTCAGCCGTCTTTACGTATACATTAGGGAACAAATTCTAATTTTTAGAACGCCAAAGAGGGGGGAATTCCACTTTTCCCACCCCTTCTCGTCGCTAGTGATGAATTAGGCTCGTATGGTTGACCAAATGTTGTGTGAAAACAGTTTTTTTGAACGCGTGCCCACAGCAGATTTGAATTCAAAAAGCCCGCCAAAAACTTTCCGGATTTAACAGAATTACTGGATAGACCATTGATGATTGAGCCGATAGTGGTTAAATTGGCATTCCTTTTTAACGATGGCTAATTTTTCGACTATAAGTATGTTTAGATCATAAATTATCGTAAAAAAACCCACACGCTACTGTACAGTAAATGTAAAATTATGTATGAAAACAGTGGACCAGCCAGCGTGAAAATTCCGTGAGGCAGTCAATTTTTTTACAATTGTTATTGTTAGTTTTATAAAAAGCTGTTATTCTACTACTAAAAAACTCACAGATTTATCATTTTCGGTCCGGTTTCAGTAATCAGTATAATATTATAATATTGTTGTGAATTTTGTAAGTTTCGTAAGGATATTTTTTCTATTTTGAGTTTTGACATATGCTGAACATGTATTTTTTTTGCGCGCCTAACCAGACTTGACTGTAACAAAAAAGCAATTGAATTTTATTGTCATATTTCTTGTTATTGACTTCTATGTCCACTTTCCTACGCTTTCAAAACCGGAAAAATTGCTTATTATTGCCACATTTATAGAGGCAGGGGTGGGCCGGGTTTTTTGGCACTTTGCAGGGGGTGGGGGGGGGGGGGGGTAGCCGACAGAAAATCCCATTTTACCCGACCTGTCCGAAAAGTGGGGGGGGGGGTAAGGTCGGGTAGGGGGGGGGGGGTAGAAAAAAATTTTTTTCGCATAAAACGCTTGTTTTTTGCTTGTTTTTGCTAAAAAATCTTCTATTATATGGTATAAACATCACATATACCGGTTTTTTCAGGTTTTAACCAAGAAAATTAACCCAGAAAACGTGTTTCTTCGAAAAAAAATTCTTACAGCCAGAAAATTTTGAAAAATGAGCCTCAAAATCGAGGTTTTGAGGCCGATTTTCTCAAAAATTTCGAGTAGGGGGGGGGGAGGGGGTAGGCGACCTAAATTTTTGTCTAGGGGGGAAGGGTAGGCTACCCGCCGACCCTGAAAAATGGGGGGGGGGGGGGTAAACCCCCTACCCCCCCCCCCCCCCCTGCGGCCCACCTCTGTATAGAGGTGTTGTTGAGTTATTGACGCAGTGAATCATAATAGCGAACAATCATATTTATTGAGGAATGGAATTAAAATAGTTTTTATAGGTTATAAGTAAAGCAAAAATGTCATGGCTCGGACCTGGGAATAGTGATTTTTGTCGCGCCAGTCAGTTTTCATATGTAGCCTTTCATATGGGACGAGACAGTCATGTTTCAATAGTTGCATAATAATCGGTTTAGGTGATCTGGATGGGTTCCTTGGTACTCAGCATTTTGGGCACGAAATTTGAATTCAAATCTATGCTGGTGCGTAAAACTTCTCAACCGCGTTCAAATTATTCTGTTTTCCACAGAAAACACGAATAATTTGTCTCTTTCTTCGCATCAGGATCAGCTGTTACGGACTTATGACATTTTTTGAGTTGCACTGAACAGATGATGTGTTCTGACCTTTATGTGTGGTTCCGGTGCGCTGCGGAAAAGTTCTTTAACATGAGAAAATTCGGCGACTAAGACGGTCTTCAGTCATCCCAGAAGTTTTTGCGTAACGTAACCGAACAGAATGTAAACGCCTGTTGGGCTGGGCTTTGCTTGCTGTCGATGTCGACTTAAAGTCGCCAAAATGTCAAGTTCAATGTCAGTTTCGACTCAAGGTCGCACAAAACTTCTGCTGAACCGGTAGTTTCAGTGCGACCTACGACCTTGGGCGTTCGGTTCGCATTGCGCTCACTCACTAGCGGACAAGAAGGGTGGAAAAGTCGAACTACCCCCTTTCTGGCGGTTTCATAAAGTAGAGTATGTTCCTTAAGGTGTTGGTAAAATGGCATAATTTCTACCGATTCCCCTCTCTTTAGAGAAATTCCCCTCCCTTTAGAGGTTAGCTCGTCCGCCAGTGCGCTTACTCGATTCTGACCAGTGCTAGTAGTCTAGTGGACGAGAGAGGAACCGAAAAGTGGAATTCCCTCTCTTTGGTTCTGTTAAGAATTTTGTTTTCTTAGATGCTGGTAAATGGCCTCAAAACTGGGGATTCCCCCTTTTTAAGAAAAATTCCCCTTTTTGTAAGAATGACTCGTCCGCCAAAGAGTAAGGATAGAGACAAGACATCTGTGTTTACTTAATGACGGCTGGTGATCAGGTTTCTGATTATAGATACCTTAAGTACCGGAAATTCTACTGGGTTCGTTTTTTCTTTAAGCATTTGGAAAATTTTCCTACACCATTATTTTTTCAAGGTAGCAGAAATTTTCTGGTTTCTACGTGATTTTCGGGCGATAAATTGAGAAAATTTTAACATACGATAGGATAACTTGGAACAGTGTGATTTCTTCATGTCAATTTTGGGTCCACAGAGAGAACCTCCCAAGCACTTACGGATCAGAAGGGTAAGGAAAAATGAAATTCCCCCCTCTTTGGCGGTTTCAGAAAGTGGAATTTGTTCCTTAAAGTGAAGGTAAAATGGCATAATTTCTGCCAATTCCCCGGTCTTCGAAAAAATTCGCCACCCTTGGAAGGTTTGGCTCGTCCGCCAGAGGATCCAAGTGGTGTGGAACCAACTTTTGGGAGTATTAGTTGATTTAATACCATGTTGCGTTGTTGTTGTTGTTGGTCTTACATTTAGATTTCATTAAGGGTACGTTCATAGTTTTCCCTGGACTTTCCCTAGACTTTCCCTGGACTTTCCCTGGAAATTCCCTGGACTTTCCCTGGACTTTCCAGGGAAAATTTTGTATAGAAAAATTTTCCAGGGAAAGTCCAGGGAATTTCCAGGGAAAGTCCAGGGAAAGTCTAGGGAAAGTCCAGGGAAAACTATGAACGTACCCTAAGATGTAAGACCGTTCGGGATCACTACCGTGGTCATACCTGATAAGACAATTGATAACAGAACAACAGAAGGGTTGATTTGTTATGAAAATAAACATAAGTATTAAATGTTAATTTGTTTCTTTAATATATATTATTCATGGTTTTGTTGGCATTCGTATTTTCGTCCTCTCGGTATAGCTTAATCAGGGTTTCTTGTTATCAAAAATTATTTTGTGGGCCCGGTTACGCACGTATGATTTATGCAATTAATTAGGTGCAATTTTTGTATGTTATCTAAATGTTATGTGAAAAAGAACTTCACAGAAATTTGAAAGCACGCCAAAAACAGATTTGAATTCAAATTGCGCGCCAAAAAGTTTTTGACTAACAAGAAACCCTGGATAGGCTATATAAAAGCTAGGTTAGTATAAAACAGGGGGTTATTAATTTTTTTCTGACTAACCAGCTCCATGTGTGGAATCTTATCATGTGGTGTTTACTCACTTGTAAAAAGTTTACATAGCAAAAAGTAGTTGTAGTAGAGTAATTTAACGATTGTTTTCCCAATTTCGTAATGTTTCGCTGTTTCTGTCGTGTTGTGTGAGTGTGGGAACCCACCATTCTCTAAACTTAGCGTGCGCCAGTGTGATCTCCATTGTATATAATCATGAATTCAGAACATCTTATAATTATGTTTCTACTACAGGGTGGTCCAAAAAAAATGACAACACTTTGAAGCTGAATAACTCTCGGCAAAGAAATCAGATTTGATTAAAATTTTCAGGTATTATCATCAACATATTAACTTAGAAAGATTTATAAAACCAAGGTGATCGGACAATCACAGCATCCACCACGCATTAATGTTCGCGAAAATGCGCATGGGTCAAAAACCGCCTAATCGTGCATGCATATTCAAGAGATGATATGCACGTAATAAATGAAACATTAGATTTTGCTAGCCATTGGTAAAAATTCCACGTTTAATAAAATTTTATCGTTTGTATCTAAGCCTTTGGTTCAATTGGTTTTCATTTTTTCGTTTCAAATTAGCTAACAAAGGGCTTTTTCAATGTCAGGAGAAGACACACACAGTTTTGACCTCTGAAACAAGATTTTTTCGAATGAAATATAAAATACGAAAAATTCAAACTACAAATGCTTCAGAATAAGTAAAAAAGACTCTTTATTGATTACAGGCTAAAAAACTGAGTTTATCGTTTCACAAGTCACGGGTAAACCATGTCCTAAATGTTCATGTATGAATCGCTCGGTTTTTGAACCACACGCATTTTCGCAAACATTAACGCGTGGTGGCCGCTGTGATTGTCCGATCACCTTAGTTTTATATATTTTTCTAAGTTAGTATGTTGATGATAATACCTGAAAATTTCATTCAAATCTGATCTTTGTGCTAAGAGTTATTCAGCTTCAAAGTGTTGTAATTTTTTTTGGACCACCCTGTAGAATAGAAAACCATTTTACCGCTCTAATTTCTCATTAACATGTGATTTTACCCTTCCAGATGTGTATTACCCGACACACTCGCCCACACAACGAACGATACCCCACTACTATATAACCGGCATCACGGCACCAGAACCATCCGGTACCTACCATCGTGAACCTACTTCCAAGCCGACACACTTCTTCCTTACCCGTCTGTGGTGATACATCCATACTGACACCCTAACACCATACTATCCCTCTAAACACAACAACACCAACATCTGTCAGTCAGTCATTCAGTCAGTCGGTCAGTCAGTCTAATCTTGCTGGCCTGTCTACGGATCCGAAACGTCCGTCCCCTCAAATATCACCGATATTTGAATATTGTGAGAGAAAGAGAGTTTGATTCTTTCTGTCGTTCGCACGCAGAGAGTAAATTTGAACAACAACAACAACAACAACAACAGTAGCAACAACAACAACAACAACAGTCACCATGCCTGAATCAGTGTCAAATCAGTCGTTTATGAGTCGATTGAGCTCGGGCTCCTCCTCGAAGACGTACAAGTGCACCATCCAGTTGTTGGATGACTCGGAGACAATCAGCTGCGATTTCAAGGTGGGTGAGAAATTTTCGGTTCATTTCAATTTGCTTCGGAATTTTTTCAAGTCAATTTCATTCATTTCCGTTATTTCCGTCTGAACTGTAATTGTTCGCTGCCTTTATGACTGAAAAACTAAACTTGAAAAGATTCAAAAACGCTTCTGTAAAACATTAAATAACTTGAATAAACTTGAAACTTGACGGCTGAATCGGTCTTCTGGTAAAGTTCCATAACGGAATAATTTACAATATCTATCATTTTGATTACCATTTAGTCCTATAGAAAGACTGGAACACAGAGGTGGGCCGCTGGGGTTTCACCCTCCCCCACTTTTCAGGGTCGGCGGGTAGCCTACCCCCTCCCCCCTAGACAAAAATTTAAGTCGCCTACCCCCTCCCCCGACTCGAAATTTTTTAGAAAACCGGCAAGGCTCATTTTTCAAAAAGTTTTGGCTGTGAAAAATTTTTTTCGAGCAAATACCATCTCTGGGTCAATTTTCTATGTTAAAACCTGAAAAAAACCGTTCATGTGATGTTTATACCTTATAATAGGAAAGCAAAAAACCCGGCCCACCCCTGCTGGAACATAATGGTGAGCATAAAAACTTACTCTGCTTGAAAGTTTTGCTTGTATTGAAACGGATAATCTCTGACTTTTATCCTTTCTTTCAGAAAAATGATCTCGGTCAAGTGTTGCTCGACTACGTGTGCGAATATCTGCAGATTGTCGAAAAGGACTATTTCGGTCTGCGGTTTATGGACCTCAACAAACACCGGGTTGGTTCATTGTTGTTGTTGTTGTTGTTGTTGTTGTTGTTGTTGTTGTTGTTGTTATATTATTGTTGTGTTGATGACTATGATAATAACGATGACAATGAAGTTGTTTGTTATTGTTGTTGTTATTGTTGTTCTTGTTGTTATTGCTGTTGACTGATATTAGTGTTGTTCTAGTTAATAATCGTGATGTTGTTGTTGTTGTTGTTTTTGATGATGTTGTTATTATTGTTGTTTATATAGAAATAGATAATCTTATTTTCAGTACTGGCTGGACACGAACAAGCCAATCCTCCGCCAGCTGCACTCCCTATCTCCGATCGTCTTCTGTCTACGAATCAAGTACTACCCGTCGAAACCTGAGCAACTGAAAGAGGAGATCACCAGGTTTGTTCTGGCTAACTGACTGGTTTTTAAGCAATCGATTGGTCGGGTAACCAAAATTAACTGATTAGATAAGTAATCGATTGGCTCACTGTCTAAATAAGTAACTGATTGGTTAAGTTATTTAATAAGTAACTGATCGGCTGACTGAATAACTTAGTATCTGACTTGTTGACATAATGGCATGCTAATTTTGTTGTTACTGTACTATTGGTTAACTGATTGATTATTATTTTTGCCACAATCAATCACTTCATGTTTGTGATTGTGGATCATATATCTATATGACCAAACTAACGAACGCACAAAACTGTCGAGTGTAATTGACTGCTTGATTGATAGACAAAAAGTTCGAATAATATTTTTTCGGTTTCGGACATCCATGAACTTCGTCTTTTATCTTAATGTCGTGTGTAACTATACAAATTTCAATCCCATTTCATAACATCTTCAACGGGTTCGTTTTATTTCAGGTATCAACTGTTCCTGCAGATCCGACGTGACATGTTGCACGGCCGACTCTACTGTCCGGCCGTCGATGCGGCGTACCTGGGTGCCTGTATTGTCCAATGTTGGTGATTTTATCTGTTTTAAAAGCAATAGTAATAATAAGTATAATTTTTAACAGTAGTTATAACAAATCAAAAAAATCAAATTTATTCAGTTGTTATGCCATAATAGCTAAGTAGGATACCAAGTCACAATAGTGAAATAACGGTCATCCGATTTACAATGACAATCACTGATCATCAACAACGATACATCAATTTAAAATATACAAACTTTGTTTATTCAAATCAGAACAGTCAATATTTCCGTTTGACTTCTACGTTAGCAGTGATATTTTATTTTGTTACAATGACACATTCTAACAAGTGTCCGTAGTCCGTACTCTGTTCACGATTGAGCTTTATTGCATTTTACCCTTGATAAAATAGTTTCTGTTTTTTTATGCGTTGCATTGTGACACTTATTGCTATATTGGCATGTATAGGTCTCATAATTGATTATAAGAAATGGTTTAAAACTGCGAGAACACATGGCATGCCAGCAGTCCAGAACCGGATTCTCAAGTAATAAATTTTCTGTGCCACGTTTTAGCCACGTTTCAAAATTTCTTAGAACCAGATTCTCAAGTTCAGAAGCGGATTCTCAAGTAAGGAATTTTCTGTGCCACGTTTTGGATTGGATTTTCTTATAACCAATCACGAGGCCTATATGTATTTTATGGTCAAAAAAAGGAACGTTTTTACACTGTTTCATGTTTCACATTTTCTTCAAATTTATAGCCGAAGTCGGTGAATTCGACGAGAGCGAGCTGGCGGCCAATTACGTGTCCGAGTACAAGCTCTTCCTGAAGCAGACCAGCAAGCTGGAGGATCGCGTTGCCGAAGTGCACAAAACGCTGCGGTTGGTAGTGTTGTTGTTGTTGTTGTTGTTGTTGTTGTTGTTGTTGTTATTGTTTTGGGGTTTTGTTGTTGACTACTTATTATTGTTGTTTAGACTTCTGATATCGTGAACGCAAACTTTGTATCAAATTTTCACCTATTATGAACCACAATTATGTAGAGCAAAGATTGCAAGGCGTGGCGTGGGTGAATGGAAACTCAAACCAATTTTTTAAACGGCCATCGAAATACTAAATTGATAAAAAAATTGATATTCATATATAATAAGAAAATATATTGAAATATATATATTTCGATTATAATATATTTATAATTTCTAGTGGACTCAATCCGGCCGACGCAGAGCTGCAGTTCCTGAAACGTGCCTCCCTCCTGGACACGTACGGTTTCGATCCGTATACGGTCAAGGTGAGTGAGTGAGTGAGTGAGTGAGTGAGTGAGTGAGTGAGTGAGTGAGTGAGTGAGTGAGTGAGTGAGTGAGTGAGTGAGTGAGTGAGTGAGTGGGTGAGTGCGTGAGTGAGTGAGTGAGTGAATGAGCGATAGTATGAGCTGAGAAAATTATTAAGCGCGTGAGTGACGAAAATGAAAATGAGTTTGCGAGTAAAAAATCTAACGTAAGTTATATATGTGGGTATTTTTTTAATTAAAATAGACTTATTGATATTCGATTACTTCAGTTTTGTATTCGTGGTGGTAATCGTAATTCCTTTAATCCACTTGTGACTTTAGATTTATTGTTACATTCATTAGGCAGAAACTCAATAACATTTAGATTTAATTTTGTTTTACTACATGCTTACCCAGAATAATAAAAATAATGATAATTGATAATGAACCCATAACTATGTGTTGCTTTGAGTTTTTTTCTTGTTCCGTAAAATTCGTGTTAATTTATAATAATTATAGGATCTGAAATCCGGCAAATCCGTCTACATCGGCGTCACCTATCAGGGCGTGCTCGTTTATCACACCAACAAGAAGGAGCATCATATCGCTTGGTTAGTATTGCTTATTTTCATTTTTATATATGCGTTTTTTTCGTGAAACGAGGCGTTTTTTGTAAGAATGAGGTTTGTTTATGGCGTTCTTCTCGTAAGCGTTGTTGGTGATCAGTGATTGTCATACGTAAATATGGGTGACCGTTATTTCACTTTATTTGTGACTTGGTATCCAACTTTGCTATTATGGCATAATAACTGGAAGAAAAGCGTATCTTAATGTAAATGATCGATCTCGGTTTAATATTACATAAATTAGGATGTTTTTATGGAATTCATTTTTAAAAATGAGCACATTGAAGAAAAAAAACTAAAAATAAAAAAAACTGAAGATTGAAAAAAAACTGTTTCAGGGATCAAGTGCAAAAGGTGGATTATGTGGGCAAGGAGTTTCGGATTTTGCCCGTTGCTGATTATTACAATGACCTGCCCGCCGGTGACCAGACTCTGCCTGTTGGTTGTTGGTTGTTGTTGTTGTTGTTGTTGTTGTTGTTGTTGTTGTTGTTGTTGTTGATGTTGTTGTTGTGGATGTTGTTGCTGCGGTTTTTATCATTGTTGTTTTTGTTGTTGTTGATGTTGTTGTTGTGGATGTTGTTGCTGCGGTTTTTATCATTGTTGTTTTTGTTGTTGTGGTTGTTGTTGTTGTTTTTGTTTTTTTACTGTTGTCTGTTGTTGTCGTTATTGTTTATTTATTCATTCGTGAAAGTACAATAACAAACACTGGTATCATCATTATCGTTGTGGTTGACTTTTTACGTATCTGTATCTTCTTTAGATGAATATATTAACTTTATTACCTCATTTTTTCATCTGACCGGAACAGCACTATTTCATAACGGTAGTTTTACTTACATAATGAAAATACTCCCAGCCCAACCCACTGGCGGACGGGTCAAACCTCCAAAGGGAGGGGAATCCTTCCATAGAGGGGAGAATTGGCAAACATTGTGTCATTTTACCTACACCTTAGAGAACAAAATCAACTGTTTGAAAACGCCAAAGAGGGGGGAATTCCACGTTTCCCCACCACTTCGGTTCCGCTAGTGGCCCAGCCACAGCTGCTGAAGTCCAGAGCGTTTACAGTCGTGTTTGTAGTAACCGTAAATTGGACCGTTTTCCTTATCACCATTTTCAATTTATTACGTGACCGGCGGAAGAGAAATGTGGGAATTAAGAAGTATTTTTTTTGAGAAACCAGAATTTGTATTTGTTCCTTTCTCTTACTACAATAGGGTAAGTTGGCATCAAGTCAAAACGGTCCTATTCGAGGAGATACGCCTTTTTAATTGTGATTCCATCACTATGTTCCATTGTTGATGCCTTGAGTCAACAGAGCACCTAAATGCAACAGCGGACGAGCCGATCCTCCAAAAGCGGGAATTATCTTAAAAAACATGAAATTAGGTTTTTTTTTACAAATTCCCATTATTTTCGGTGCCATCAGAGAGGGGGAATTCCACTTTTCTGTTCCTCTCTCGCTCGCTAGCGTCTAAAGACAAACACGGTAGAATTGAATCGGGGTGTTCATAAGAAGCTTATCAGTTATCCGTCGTAACGTAAATAGACAAATAGTTGTTGCAGCAAAGGCGCAAAAGCAAACAAGTGAGTTTTTCACTGCTTCCCCTTCTAGATTGGTGTGCAGTTATTTATAAAAGGTTTATATGACTTCTTCTGATGTTAATTATGGAATCAATACATTTAGCAGTTTTGATGACCGAATAATCAGGATTTATATCAATTGTATACACATTTACTCAAAGAAATAGTATCTATCGAATCCACTCACCCTGTGATATAAAAAATTGATTTTTAATTTAAAAAGAATCAAACGCTTATTACTAAAATCTCCTATCAATAAACCAGAAACTCTCTCCATTTTTCCAGTCACATTCCCAAAAATCAATATTTTCTTTTCAGAAAAACCCAAACGCGTATTATTAAAAAAACTCTTCTCCATTCATATTTTCAAGAGTTATCATTATTTTATTATTCATAATTGAAAAAACTAACCAAAAACATTTCTAATTCAGAAAGAGTCAACCGCGTATTACTAAAATGTTACTCATAAAATCAAAGCCCTTGCATTTCTTCTATAAAAATCTTTTCCTCCCCTTTGATATCTTCGAAAAAAAAATTGTGTTTTATTCAGATCCGATAACGTACTCACTCACTCACTCATTCACTCACTCACTCACTCACTTATCATTTGCAGAAAGAGTCAACTGCCGTCACCCACCAGCACAACAACAGCAGCGGCAACAAGTCCTCCTCACCGACCTCGTCAGCCACCTGGCTCAAGTTCCAGTGTCCCAGTGCCACGTTTGCCAAGCATTTGTGGAAGTATACACTGTCGCAGCAGGCCTTCTTTACACTCGACAAGGCCACTCAGATCAAACCCATCAGCTCCAAGTTGGTAGATTGAAACTGTTGTTGTTGTTTTTGTTGTTGTTGTTGTTGTGGCTTCTAATCATTGTTCGGGGTGCTTGTTGTTGTTGTTTTTCAATTGCAAATTGTTTTTGTATTTTTTTTGTAGATTCAGATCTAAATATTCATTTGCTGCTATAGTCAAATTTGTGGGTGATTGTGTACATATATGACATGTTGTTGTTTTTAATTAACATATTTTCCTAAGACTAACAGCTAAAAATTTTCTAGTATTTTTATTGACGCAACCTATGTTATTAGTTGAGTGTATCAGTTTCCAGTAATAAGCTTTACTTTCGAGAAGTAATCATGAAGATATTCATAGTAAACATACGAAGCATTTATAAATAAGTAGTCAGTATAGATATTTATGAATTTTTTATGTCATTTTGCATTTACGTTCATGATTTACATTTGGTATTTTGCTTTTATGATTCGATTTTTTAGACCACGCATCCCGGTGTTCAGTCGTGGCTCGAAGTTCCGCTACAGCGGTCGGGTGCTGCAGGAGATCGTGGAGGAGGGCGGACCGCAACGACCCGCGCCCTCGTTCGTTCGGCATCACATTGAACGCCAGCCTGGTTAGCGTTTTTTGATAATAATTATTAATTATTTTTTTACACATGCAAACCAAAAAAATTAAGATTTTTTCATTCAGATGGTATTTACAAATCGGCCAAAAGTGCAATGAAAAGTGTGCCCCGTAGAATAACATTTGAAAATTTGCGAAACAATATCACATCAAATTTTATTTTTTCATCACATTTATTTGTGTTCATCATTTTTTTTTCGTCATGATTATAGGTTGTTCCACATTTGAAAATAATTATTCTTGAATTACCAGAAACAGTGGATAGGCTGTATAAATGTTTGAATATGTATATAATCAATCCGATCTGTAGACTATGCGCCGCTCTACCGTAATTCCGCAAGTTAGCCGGGTTGTTTTACGTAGTGGAGTGGTGTATATGTAAACTGAATTAATTGCACTAGCGGACGAACAGGGTGGAAAAAATGAAATCCCCCGCTCTATTTGGTGTTTTTTAAAAGTAGAATTCGTTCCCTAAGTTGTAGGTAAAATGGCCTGAAACGACTGGTTCCCCCACTTTAGAGAGATTCCCCTCCCTTTAAAGTATTGTCGTCCGCCACTGCACTGACCTATTTGGTAGTAGTGGTTGTGTAGTTCGCTATTGCTGCTAGCTTTTAATTTATAATGCAGATTTTTCAAGAAAAAAAGCAATCAACGTGTACGTATTTTTCGTTTAAAACGTGTGATACTATTTCTGCTTGTGATAAGTAGTTTTTTTCGTTTCTTTAAGTATCCATTTCGTAAGTGGTTACGTACATACTTGAAAATTTCAGAAAAATATGTAATGTTTCATTTACATGTTAACCTTTTAGGTCGTGAGGAGCGCTCCTATCCGTGGATGACCAAATACGCCACCCTGCCCAAATCCACTTCCGCGAAACGTTAGTTTTATGTTCATTTCTTTTTATGTTATTATTATCTATTTTTATCACTCAAATATTAATTACAGGCTTTTCATTAAAACTTTCGGCTATTGTCCGTCCAGCAAGTGTCATTATAAGATAACTTTAAAGAAATTAAGGACAACATAAGGAATCCATCAGGGATAGTCGAGCGCAATAATCCCAATTCCGAAATATGGTGGATTTTTTTCGGGTTTTCATAAAGTTTACATCTTTATCATCTTGTATTCTACTGGAGTTGTTTAACCAAAGTGTGTCTTCTCTGCTGGTTCGCCAATGGCTATAGATTTCGGGTTTTACTCAGTTTTTGCTCGTTTGTTCAGAGGAAGAATATGATCCGGCTGAGCTAGCCGCCATGCAAAGATCGGGTAAGATTTTGTCGATTTGACCGCCTATTAACCCCCGTAACTCACATCTTTTTATAACCCTTGACTGAATTTTTCTTCTTCATAACCGATTTCTGTGGTGGCCTACTAAATAGCATAACCTACTATATAGCATACTTACTATATAGCTTGACTCTTTGTGTTATATAGCTTGACTCTGTGTTATGTAGATGGACAAGGGACAACGTGCTTAACCGTTTTTGTCTGTGTTGATGCGGAAAAGTTTTACAAAGGCAACAAATTTGGCATGCAATATGGTCTCTAAATCAAGTATGAAGGTTTCATAAAACCGGGTGTTTTCTCTGTTTGATAACTAACGTTAGAAACATCTTATGTGCTTCTGTACCGCGTACATGTACTGCTTTTTGAATACGGGGTTTATGGTGGAATAACAAAAAAAACACTGTGCTTGGTACTACTTCTACGGCTGGTGAGAGGCTTTGTGGGGATTTGGGCAAATAATATAACAGGATTTATGTTGGACGCTTGTACTTAGTATCCAAAGCTTATTTTGTCATTGGAATATTTTGTACTATCTGAAAATAGAATTTTTAATCATGATTTTCGGTCGACTTCTAGCTATGCAATAATGCAAACTTGGGTTATCATTATTATTCTTATGTTTTATGAGCGGTTTCTTATGTTTTTTTCTGAATAATTTTTTCTAACTGAACTCGTCTCAATCTTATTTTACTTATCACGATGCAAACTACCCCATCCTATTTTCTCCACAAATAAACTCCACGTCTGAATAGATGGAAAAAAATTCCCACAATCTCAAATCTCGAAAACTAAAAAAAAATAACAGTGCCAATGTCAGAGGATAGCATAACGTTTCATATTGCAGTGCAAGGCAAGGACTTTATGGATGGGCTCGCGGACCCGACGCGTGCCTCGGAGGCGCCCGAGGCCCGCCAGCTGGAGCAGATGGAGTATCCGAGTGAGCAGGAGCAACGCTGCTCCCCCGTCCATGAATATGATGCCAAACCTAGGGCTTATCAGGTAAAGATTTTTTTATTATTGTTTTAATTTTTTATTTTAAAAAAAGTTTTTTTTATGTTTTACAATATTCTGTTTATTTGTTTCGTTATTTGTTATCGCACAATTACGGTACCATATATAAACTGTTGATGGTCATAAGCCGAAACAAACTCGGGTGGAAAAGGATGCGCGCCATTCGTAAGGGTACGGTAGCAGTGCGCCTAGTACGCTTGCTTCATGCGTGCGGTGCACGGTTACGGTACGCTTCACCGACGTATCAGGAATAGGTCCTATGTTCTGATTGAGTTGCTTTAACACGGGTGGTGGTAAAGCCCGTACGTTGTTTCTGCAAGCAAAATTTTGTCCAAAACGTTTGATAATGAAACATCACTCGCCTCAACTGAACTTGGTTGACACCATAGTTTAACACAGTGTAGCATGGGGTGATGATGATTGAGGTGCGTGTCAACACTGATTGTCTGATGTCTCATTATCAGACGTTTAAAATTTTCGCTTGCAGAAACAACATACGAGCTCTAGAGGGGTGGCTAGTTCTGACTTCTGGAAATCAGTTCTCATTTCGTTTAATAACACGGGCGTTCTGGTAAATTTCCGTTATATCCGTTGTTCTAGAAGTATACGGTAACGAACCTAGACCACTGCTCAAAACCGATTCCCGTACTGGGCCGGACCAATGTGTCGGGTGAGGTCAAGAAATCCTGGGAAGTTGTCTGCTGGGTAAGTGTCGTGCCACACGGATGGTGCGCTGTTATAGGTGTCGGTAGGAATTCTGAGAAATAGTTTTGTCATAAGCAGCCGACCGTGTTCTGTCATAGTTTATCGTGTGATTACGGTATGCTGCGTATGACAAGATGTTTTTTTTGTCATAAGCAGCCGACCGTGTTCTGTCATAGTTTATCGTGTGTTTACGGTATGCTGCGTATGACAAGATGTTTTTTGTCATAAGCAGCCGACCGTGTTCTGTCATACTTTATCGTGTGGTTACGGTATGCTGCGTTTGACAAGATGGTTGTTTTGGAATTTCCGCAGTCGACTATGACAGCTCGCTGATGAGAATACATGTTGCTGTTTACTATGGGTACGTTTATAGTCTTCCCTGGACTTTCCCTTGACATTCCCAGAAAACAGTTGTCATAAGCAGCGACCAATGTGGCTGCTATAGCAAAGCGTTTTAATTTGTGAAACATCACGTTTTTTGAAGAAGTCCAGGGAAAACTATAAACGTACCCTATACGTGTACACTGACCACAAAGCGTTGTTATGCAGCATTCTCAATTATTTAAGAGACTGAATTTGAATCCGAATCATTTGTAGATTGGTTACATGTTTCCAACACATCTGATCGTCAAAAAAGTCTCAATATTATTGATGAATGCCATGATAACACACGATTAGTTTGGCGGTAATAACTTCTGTTACCCTTTCTGCTGCTTTCCATCTTAGAAAGTGTCTATTTGGCCGTTTATTGTTGAATGTGTAGTTGTCGCTAACATTGATCAGAGTTGAGTGAAAATCGCTGATTCGATTTATCGGGCCTCAATCCGATAGTATCCTCATTAAATCAAGAGACTAAATTCAAAAGCCTGCCATCCACCCGGGCTTTACTCAGCTGCGAACGGTAACAGTTTCTCGTTGCTCAAACCTTTTTTTGTACACTTATTTCACTTTTATTGAGTTTTTTGGCGTGTGCTCTGAAATGATTGGAGAAAATGCAATTGCATGTAAATTTCATTTTATTTTCATGTGTGCGGTTTGCAGAAATGAATTCGAGTAACAATTAACTATGACTGGACTGTATGTCTTTACTTTGCAAGCAAAAGTATTGCCCAAGCCATCGGATAATGAAACATCAGACAATCAGTGGTAACGCGCACATCAATCATCATCACCCAATGCTACACTGTGTTATTAAACTACGATTTCAACCGAGTTGAGTTGAGGCTAGTGAATAGTGATGTTTCATTGTCAGAGGTTTTGGGCAGTATTTTGGCTGGCAGAAACAACATACGGTCTTTACTTTTCGATGGTGGCCGGCGCCCGACATCGGGCAGTCTATTTAGCATGCACTTTTGATTAGGAGATTGAATTAGAATGCTCCGTCGATTTAAGAGTTTTACCATAATGAATAGCTTATTGAGATTCTAGTAATTCTTTGACAGTAAACTTTTTCAAACTCGGATAGCGCCAGCTGAACCTGATGCCTGCATGTTTATATACAATAGACTTTAGAGACGTGCAAAGAGTAACACGTAATAGTAAAAAAACACCGTGCAAAAAGGCGCGCATTCAAATTCAGTCTCTTAATAATTTGACAATACTGTATTATGCCCCATCTCTGTATTCTGTAATTGAACCAAACTTTTCTTATGACAGCCGCCTCTTTCGGGATAAAAATCGCCCGTGTTGGTAATTTATTCACTTCACATTATCTTTGCTGCCGGGTTGACTGTTGGCTGCGTATGGTTCGACTAATTGTCATTGATAATTAGAAATATTTGTGTATCCTCAGTTGGTTGCCGTATTTTCACACGTTGATCTGTTAGGGTACGTTTATAGTTTTCCCTGGAACTTTCCCAGGAAACAGTTGTCATAAGCAGCGACCAATGTGGCAAAGCGTGTTAAATTGTGAAACATCACGTTTCCCGGGAAAGTCCAGGGAAAACAATAAACGTACTTAAATTCACTAAATGTTTCGGGTGCCTTCAGAATCAGTTGCAAAAACAGTTCCAGATTTTTTATCGGATTTTTTCGAAAACTGTTTCGGAAGACAGAAACCGAGGAGGATTTCGAAACGGGACGTTTCGAAACGTCATGAAAAGTTCCGAAAAGAATTTTAAAATTTCTGCAACTGACTATGAAAGCATTTTTATTTTTTATAGCTGCTGCCTACGCGTTCGTCGCTTAGTGGAACTATTTTTATTATATTTTTTCTATTAAACCGATTTGTTGTACTATGAAACACGTAAAGAGATATAAAATGGTGAACTGTTGTATACCCATGCTTACACTTTAATTGGGAAAAAAATTCACGAGGAGGGGTAAACAACGTCAAAATGCCTGCTGTTATATTTTAAAAATTCATATTTTTGCTGTTTTCTGACCACCATATGTAATATTTCAAGAAAATATAGGAGCGTCTGTTTATGGCTTTTTGGCACATCTAAAACGTTAATTATTTGTTTGCTTTTGTGTAAGTGTATAAGATATCTAGAATATTTATAAACGTAATGTTTCATTGTTGAACAGTGTTTCCCCGATCAGATGGGTAGCTACTCAATGGGTGCATTCAGAGTCCGAAGCAAAGTAAAGCCCGTATGTTGTTTCAGCAAGCGAAAATACTGCCCATAACGTCTGATCATGAAACATCACTAGCCTCAACTCAACTCGGTTGACACCATAGTTCAACACAGTAAAGCATGGGGTGATGATGATTGATGGCCGTGTTAACACTGTTTGATAAACAGTTCGTCACCAGAATAGCTGAAAAAATTCAGCTTCCTGGTGGGACTCGAATCCACGACCTTGTCTTATCTTATCCATGTTCCATTATCAGACCAGACGTTTTGGGCAATATTTTGGCTTGCAGAAACAACATACGGGCTTTAAAATCGAAAGTAAATACTGTAAACCTATTGACAGAGAAGTCAATTTTGCTCCTGAAAAGTTTTGTTTAGATTTAACTTTTACGTTCCTTTTCACTTTACTTTGGACTCTTGAAAGCACCCTCTATAGAATAAACAGCCATTGTTCACCCCCATTCGCTACATGTCGTCTTCAGTCAGTCTCTGTCCGTCATAGCAGCCGTGGGTTCTCACCCTCCAACACCCCACCTGCCGTACAGCTAGCACCCTTACCATGGTGAAACAATCTTACGTGTTTCATAGCAAAACTCGACATAAAATTTTTTCAAAAGTATATTTTTATAATATATTTCATTTCAGACCTCCGTTGATCGACCCAACATCTCGCAGCCCGTCTTCAACGAGTCGGCGACGGCCGATCGGCTTAACCGACAACCAACGGATTTGTTGAACGACAGCCAACCAATCAACAACATTCACAGTCCGCTGGCCAATAGCACGCCGTTGAAAAATGTTGGGAATTTTTATTTGTAATTTTGAGTGGAAGAGAAACTCGTTGAAAACAGAATTATTTTTACCAATGATTGTTGCAACTAATCTTATGCTTTTGTTCTTCAGTTTAAAGTATTTAAGAAAGTTAACATAATGATGTTGATCTTTAGGTATTTAGATTTGTACTTGAAAATAGCTCTTCATCCTATATCTTCATTATCTGAATAGTTGTTTTTCTTACAGAAAATCATTGTTCTTGTTCACTGTTTCTGTCCAGTCCTATGCACAGACTTTTTCTGAAGTTATTCCATTGTTGAACGATAACCAATGGTTGGTTAATTGGTTACCGCTCACTCTCCTGACACCACCAGTCATAATTACGGTGATCAATCCGGCCGGTAGTATGATCGCCCTGCCCTGTCTATAATTTTTTTGGTGATTTCTGAAACTCTCATGGTAATTATCACCATTTTCACCCGCCAGAGCTAGGTAATTATCACTCAATCACGGTGAACTTGCCCATATTCCGTATTTCACCGTACGGGCCGACCCCAATACCACCACTTGTTAGTATAGCACATCACCATAATCGTGGGGACCAATTAGTGGTGATTCGAAAAATTTCCCTCATCATCACCAGTTTCAGCCGCCCGAGCCAGTGTCACTAAATCACGGTGAACTCGCCCATATCCCGTATGTCCCCGTGCCGACCACAAACCCTATAAGATCACCAGTGGTGACACCTCTGATACCACCAGTCACCATAACGGTGACCAATCCGTCCGGTAGTATGATCGCACAGTCGGTGGGTCTCATGTCCATGTTTGCTGGGAAAGATGCCTGTGTGGCACAGACTAATAGTGTACGTTTTCGACGGTATATCCAACTAACCTGGGCCTGGTCGGAGGTTTCTGGAACACTGGCGGACGAGCCAAGCCTCCAAATGGAGGGGGGTTTCATCAAAAAGGGGGTATTGGCAGTTTTGATGCAATTTTGTTTTCACCTCGAATTGAAGAAAAAATCGTAGTTTTCGGCCAGAGAGGGGGGGATTCCACTGGTCACTCCCCGTCTCATCTGCGAGTGTTATGGGGGTTCCACTGGCGGATGAGCTACAGCTAATCTTCCAAAGGGAGGGGAATTTCTCCAAAGAGGGGGGAATTTGCAGAATTTAGGCCATTTTACCTACACCTAGGGAAATTTTTTTGAAACCGCCAAAGAGGAGGGAATTCCATTTTTCCCTCCCCTTCTCGTCCGCTAGTGGGACTTGGGTTGTGGAAACAGCGACCATAGCTTCCCTGCATGTCTTTACAAAACTGGAACGGCGGTCCCCCGATTTATTTTCTTAATCAATTGAAAATTTTATGTTCTTGTTTTCGTTCGATCATCATGAACAGAATAAGTTTTGCAAATATGCGAAAAAAATAGATCAAACCATTCAAGATAGATTAAATTAGTTTCTCGTTGTTTTGATCAACCTGACCTGCATATCACTTGTATTTCCTCACCGAATCCCTCGATTACTATTAAATAAGACGGTCATTTTTAGCCTTTTCCGTTTTTTTTTTCTAAAATAAGTTTTTATTTACTTTATGCATATATCGTTTATTTTTTTCATATATCACCCCAGAAAATCTCAATTTGATTATTAATACCTTATGTGACTAAAATCCTTCATTTTCATTTCTTCACCCCAACCCCAATCTCAGTTGAACATTCAGTTTACCCAAAAAAAAATTCCCATCAATAACAAACTTGATTTCAGCCAGCCTCCACCAGCCAGAGCTCCACCACCACCACGTCAGTGCCGCCCTCCACAAGCAGGCAGGTGCCCAACGACAACCACTTGCCGCATGATGTTTCAGTGGATTCGACTTCGTCCAACGCGCCCACCACCTGTAGGAGTGTAGTCTACAGCGCTTTGGTATTCGTGCTGTTATTACTGATCTGTGCCAGCATATTGGTCGCCTGTTTAGAGGTTGGTATATTACGATTTAATTGACTAGCCTCTGCGGTCACTTGCTCGAGCTGCTGCCCTTTTATGACCATTGTAGTCGCCACTTTGAGGTATGGGAGTGTTCGGGATGGTATGTGTATGGGACTGGGGGAATTATTGTAGTGGTTCTAGTGTGGTGGAATGGATGCCGGCTCGTGAAACTGATGGTACAGGGTTCGACACCTGGGTTGTGATAGAGAACACGCGCCCCGACCACAGTAGCCTTTATTAGCAATCTGGTGTTCCTCCTTTTAATGTGCCAGTATACTGGTCGCCTGTTTGGAATTTCTAAAATGTCTGCTTCAGAAGAATATTTTCTTTTCTCAAAAAATTAAAAGCGTGCCAAAAGCTTTCTGCGTAAATCATTATGGCCGACTTTTGAACGTTGAACGTATCTCAAACTCACTGAGCTCATAAATCGAACCGTGCTGTTACTCAGGATCCGGTTGAAGGTCATCATCACATTTGTCATACGGAAACGAAACAGAGCCGGGCGGATCTGAGTTTATTTGTATGTGTTTGCTCATGAAAAACGAAAAAAAATTCTGAGAAAACGCTTTTGGTGTTTTGGTGAAACGCTCAACGTTGAACTGGCGCTTGTTGTAAAATCTATATGAAAAAGTTTCTAGCCGAAAAAATTAAGTAAAATTGCACTCGCGGTCACAAATCCTCATGTTTTTTATGAGTTTGTGCGACCGTTTTTTATTGCACACGTAGCAACGTTCTATTGTGGTGCGTTTTCAGACGCAAATGCGTTGTTGTTGCTGTTGTTGTTGTTGTTGTTGTTGTTGTTGTTGTTGTTGTTGCTGTTGTTGTTGATGTTGTTGTTGTTGTTGTTGCGCTGCGTTGCACTGGGTGTTGTTCACAAAAGGGAACGTAACAATTGACACGGTGACGTGTCGCGTTTCATTCTAGAACAACTTTTAGACATGTGGGAAGAGTTGATGTAAAAAGGCGATGAATCACTGGTGGACGAGCTCATGCACCAAAGGCAGGGGAATTTCGTCAAAGAGAGGGAATTGGCAGTTTTCCAGCCATTTTACCCACACCTTGGGGAACAAGTTCTACTTTTTGAAATCGCCAAAGAGCGGATAATTCTTCTTTTCTCACCCCTTCTCGTCCGCTAGTGCCATGAATGACACTGTACTGACTGACATCTGTAGGGGCGGTAACATTTTTCGCAGAACTACGGTGGCTTTGTCAGTTGGGAAGTTGTAACGCATGTCAAAAATTAAAATTGTGAGCATAAAAGTAGTTTTACTATTTATGGATCACAGTTTTCGAAAAAAGTATAAATGTTCACGGATTACGTTCAATTTGTGCAATATTTCATGGGTTGAAACACTTGTATTTGGAGGGTAAAGACTTAGCTGATAGAACCACACAGCTCATCTACTAACTGACTCACTCACACATCCAAACGCCCACTCACTGACACACTCGATCACTCACTCACTCACTCACTCGCTCACTCTCACGCACACTCACTCACTCACTCATCACCCACCCACTCACTCACTCAGTCATCCGCCCACTGACTCACTCACTCACTCATTCACTCACTCACTCACCCACTCACTCACCCACTCACTCATCCACTCACTCACTCACTCACTCACTCACTCCCTCACTCACTCACTCACTCGCTCACTCATCCACTCCAGGTACGTCAGGGTTCGGTACGATCCACACTTGATTCGGTGCCCGGTATGGCCGAATTCCGGCATCTCTACTACGAACCGATGCGCCGAAAAGCGCTGGCCGCCATCCAGAATTGAAGAACCGGTTAAATGGTGAATTTTATGGTATTTGGTGGTAATGGTAAAACTATGGTGAATTTTTTTCGGAAATTAAGTTTTTAGTTTTTTCATGATGTGAGTGTTGGGAATCGCATTATTTTCGCCCACTTCAGTATTTCTCTGTCTGAAGTTTCGGTAACTGCACTAAAGTTTACGGTTATTGCACTGGTAATGTGTTCGGCAAATGGTCCCAAATGTGTGGTGAAAGTTTCAGAGTTTTTCACTGTAGTACTCGAGCTTTTGATGGAATTACCATATTCTGAGTGTTATCCGAGAAAAATTTTGTCATAATTTTATCCGTTCTCCCGTTATAATTATGTGCGATCTCTGTGAAAGTTCTCATCGTACATTTCACTCGTATCGTAAAAATACTGTTTTATGTCCGTATAGTTGTGCTGAAAAATGTGATGTAAAACGTTTGGCGCAGAAGAATTCTAACTTTCAGGAAAAAAACAGCTCCGAATTACTGAATTCCGTTTTGCCGAATAGACGGACGGATTTGTTTACATACATTTTCGCGGTCAACAGTAAATAATTGGTCAGGTCGTGGGGTTTTGCCGTCATTTTTACTGTTATTTTTAGGTGAAAACTTTATTGGAGATGTGTGTTGATACACTGATTGGCTGTCGTTGGTGGTTATAAAGTTTTTTTCGTAAACATTCAATTTATTTTGGAAAAAAATTAATTTCAAGCAGTAAAACAGCAGTTTTCAATGATCTACCAACGAAATACTGATCAGGAATCCGTCTCCCATATCACTGTTATTTTATTCAAATAATATTTTGATTAATGTTTGTTGTTATTTTTTGCCTGTATTTTTGGTCGAACACAACAAAACTATCATACAAACACAGTGCCCCGTCCCATTTATTTATTTAATTTTATTATATCATTAATTAACACCTTTGTGTGACCGCCTCATTTAAATGTGTATTGCACATCACAAAAACCGTACCAAATTTCAAATATTGATCTTCTTGGCTAATTTCGGCTGATTTTGACTTTTTCGTTATTTTATTTTACCTGGAAGTTCAACAGCGTCTTAAGGTATAAAACGAAACATTATCAAAAAATCTGTCTGAAAATATCCCTTTTTAATTGTTTTAGTTGAATTTTTTGTCAGTCGTTCTCAGACATGAGAAGGGAGAATTTTCTAGCGGTGATTTTGCAGCCAATTTCAACCCCCTTTTTTACAAGTTGACTGAGCCTAGAGACCCCTTTTTTACATGTTTTTCTGGGTCACTGAAAAGGTTTCTAATAATCATGTCTGGTGTTTTCTTAGTGTTAAAAGCGCGTAGACCAGTTATTATGTGTTCTAATCGTCATAATAGCGCGAAACTCAAAGTTTTGTTCCCACTTTTTGTGTGAGTTGTGTTTTTTAAGTCCAAAAATGGATGGCTCAGCGCCGAAAATTAGACATTTCCAGACCTACTAAGTTGTATTAGAGACGTATCTTGGAAGCGCATAAACAAGAGGCGCATAGCGCCAAAACTCCAACGTTTTCAGTTCTATTTTCTCGTATTGGATGCTCCCCAGGGACTCATTTCAAATGAAGCTGAAAGTCTGACGTTTTTAGCGATAGCGTCATAGCTTTGTCCTTGAATCATGCTTAAACAAAAGGCCGAGAATGGATGGCGCGCAGCGCCAAAAACTTGACGTTTCCAGCTTTGCTTCTTTGTATTGCAGACGTGTCTTGAAGGCCCGAAAACTGAACTGATTGATAGTGGCGCCGAAATTTTTTAGTTTTCAGCATTACTGCTTTGTTTTTGCCTCATGATTTAAAAGCCTGAATTTCGATTTCACTTGGCGCCAAAAACTTGTAATTTCCAGCCTTACTTCTTTGCATTGAAGACGTACAAATCTGTGAAGCGCATGAACTGATGGCGCGTAGCGCCGAATTTTTTTTTATGCTTTCAGTACAATTGCTCTGTATATGTGTTACGTATCTTGAACACTCAAGAAGTGATTTAAGTGGCGCCGAAACGTTTTTCAGCATTACAGCTCGGTCTTATAATCATGATTTGAAAGCGCGAAGATCGATGGCGCGTAGCGCTCAAATTTTGATGTTTCCAGCCCTGATTTTTTGCATTGGAAAACGTTTCTTGGAAGCCCATGATCGAATGGCGCGTAGCGCCAAAATTTTTGTTTTCAGTACTACAGCTTTGTATTGTTACGTATCTTGGAAGACCGAGGTTAGATTGCAAATTTAATTTGGCACTTTAAATTGGTATACTTTTCTTAATTGATTTGGCAAACTTGCAAAAAAGGTATTATTTCTTGACCCAACTTGCAAAAAGGCTTAATTTTTTGAGCCAACTGGCAAGAAAGGTATAATTTTCAGAGACGAATTGCAATAAAGGCATGATTTTTTCCACTTACAAAAGGTGTCATTCATTGGGCCAACTTGCAAAAATGGTATCATTTCTTGATCCTACTTGCAAAAAAGGTATCATTTCTCAGGCAACTTGCAAAATGTGTTTTTCGAGCCAACTTGAAAAAAGGTATTATTTCTCGTCCCAGCTTGCAAAAAACGATATCATTTCTTGACCCTACTTGCAAAAAAGGTATCATTTCTCAATTCGACTTGTAAAAAGTTATAATTTCTCTACCCAACTTGCAAAAAAGGTATCACTTCATGACCCAACTTGCAAAAAAGGCATAAATTTTAGAGCCAACTTGCAAAAAAGGTTCCATTTCTTGACCCTACTTGCAAAAAAGGTATCATTTCTCTACCCAAATTGCAAAAAAGGTATCACTTCTTGACACAACTTGCAAAAAAGGTATAATTTTTAGAGCCAACTTGCAAAACGGTACAAATGTTAGAGCCAAATTGCAAAAAAGGTATCATTTCTTGACCCTACTTGCAAAAAAGGTATCATTTCTTGACCCTACTTGCAAAAAAGGTATCATTTCTTGACCCAACTTGCAAAAAAGGTATCATTTCTTGATCCTACTTGCAAAAAAGGTATCATTTCTTGACCCTACTTGCAAAAAAGGTATCATTTCTTGACCCAACTTGCAAAAAGGTATAATTTTTAGAGCCAACTTGCAAAAAAGGTATCATACCTCGAGCCAACTTGCAAAAAAGGTATCATTTCTTGATCCTACTTGCAAAAAAGGTATCATTTCTCAACCCAACTTGCAAAAAAGGTATCACTTCATGACCCAACTTGCAAAAAGGCATAAATTTTAGAGCCAACTTGCAAAAAAAGGTATCATTTCTTGACCCTACTTGCAAAAAAGGTATCATTTCTTTACCCTACTTGCAAAAAAGGTATCATTTCTTGACCCAACTTGCAAAAAGGTTTAATTTTTAGAGCCAACTTGCAAAAAAGGTATCATACCTCGAGCCAACTTGCAAAAAAGGTATCATTTCTTGACCCTACTTGCAAAAAAAAGCATCATTTCTCAACCAAACTTGCAAAAAGGGTAAAACTTTTAGAGCCAACTTGCAAAAAAGGTATCATTTCTTGACCCTACTTGCAAAAAAGGTATCATTTCTTTACCCTACTTGCAAAAAAGGTATCATTTCTTGACCCAACTTGCAAAAAGGTTTAATTTTTAGAGCCAACTTGCAAAAAAGGTATCATACCTCGAGCCAACTTGCAAAAAAGGTATCATTTCTTGACCCTACTTGCAAAAAAAGCATCATTTCTCAACCAAACTTGCAAAAAGGGTAAAACTTTTAGAGCCAACTTGCAAAAAAGGTATCATTTCTTGACCCTACTTGCAAAAAAAGAATCATTTCTCAATTCGACTTGTAAAAAAGGTATAATTTCTTGACCCTATTTGCAAAAAAGGTATCACTTCGTAACCCAACTTGCAAATAAAAGGTAAATGTATAATTTTTAGAGCCAACTTGCAAAAAATGTATTATTTCTTGACCCTGCTTGCAAAAAAGGTATCATTTCTCAATTCAACTTGTAAAAAAGGTATCATTTCTTGACCCTATTTGCAAAAAAGGTATCACTTCTTGACCCAACTTGCAAAAAAGGTAATATTTTTAGAGCCAACTTGCAAAAAGGTATCATTTCTTGACCCAACTTGCAAAAAAGGTATTAATTTTAGAGCCAACTTGCAAAAAAGGTATCATTTCTTGACCCTACTTGCAAAAAAGGTATCATTTCTCAACCCAACTTGCAAAAAAGGTACCATTTCTTGACCCAACTTGCAAAAAAGGTATCATTTCTTGATCCTACTTGCAAAAAAGGTATCATTTCTCAACCCAACTTGCAAAAAATATATAACTTTTAGAGCCAACTTGCAAAAAAGGTATCATTTCTTGACCCTACTTGCAAAAAATGTATCATTTCTCAACCCAACTTGCAAAAAAGGTACCATTTCTTGACCCTACTTGCAAAAAAGATATCATTTTTTTACCCAACTTGCAAAAAGGTATAATTTTTAGAGCAAACTTGCAAAAAAGGTATCATACTTCGAGCCAACTTGCAAAAAAGGTATCATTTCTCGACCCAACTTGCAAAAAAGGTGTCATTTCCCGACCCAACTTGCAAAAAAGGTATCGTTTTATGACCATTGTATATTACTCACACCATTGAAAAAGGTAGTTTTTAACGTTTTATCGTGAATAAATTTTAGCCACTCGGAGACCCCCTTTTTTACATTTCAACGTATTATTTTTTTCTGTCACCGCTAGACCATTTCTAGCGGTGATTCAGGATGCCTAGCGGTGACAAAATCACCGCTACACCGCTAGCTTCTCATGTCTGGTCGTTCTAACTGTAAATGTGGATTCTTTGTGTGTGTATTTTTTTAGTTTAGATTCGCGAAGAGTCCCATATTGTGTGATTTGATTCTATAATATTCTAAAATATTTAACTGGATTACACTGGTTTCATTGTGTGTGGGTGTGTGTTTTTATTTAGGCGTTTTATTTTATTATATTTATTTTCTGTGTTTTTACCGTGTTGCGCCCTCAATATACATTGTGATTGTAATAATGCTCTTTGATATATGATATTGATGATATGAAACCCACAAACTATAACTGTGTTCCTTTGCGCTATTTCCTATTTCTTTTACTACTCGTTGTTCACTCGTTTTCACTGCTTTTAGTCCACTCTCTATCGTTGTGCGTTTACCTACTATAATAGCTGATTCGAAGTTTTGTGTTACGAAACTATACTCTGTAACTTTTCCGTCACGCATGCTCATCGCAGCAGCGGTTGAAATTTCTTTCAAGTTTGAACGCGCCAAAGTCGTATTGATCGTGAAATTGTTCACACAGAAGTTTTTTGTGACATAAAACTCTGATAATGTATCTGTAGTACTACTACATACAGTATTTGTTGACTTATTTCGTCGTGTGATCGTTTTTCCTGCCAATTAATAGCTTTCATTATTTC
Organism: Daptonema setosum; assembly: GCA_964036265.1. NCBI lineage: Eukaryota > Metazoa > Nematoda > Chromadorea > Monhysterida > Xyalidae > Daptonema > Daptonema setosum. Next base: position 28,062,112 of record OZ038443.1, read on the forward strand.
GTTTACTGTAGGAGGACTTGGCGTCGGCTGGTAATTGTCTATTAGAAGTATCTTAAAATAACTATGGACGTAGACTATACAAGCTCTGTAAGCGTATACTATACCTAAGCGTGTAGACTATAGAAGCTCTAAGCGTAGACTTTACAAGCTTTAAGCGTAGACTATATAAGATCTAAGCGTATACTACACAAGCTCTAAGCGTAGACTATACAAGCTCTAAGCGTAGACTATAAGGCTCTAAGCGTAGACTATACAAGCTCTAAGCGTAGACTTTACAAGCTCTAAGCGTAGACTATACAAGGTCTAAGCGTAGACTATAAGTCTCTAAGCGTAGACTATACAAGCTCTAAGCGTAGACTTTACAAGCTCTAAGCGTAGACTATACAAGGTCTAAGCGTAGACTATAAGTCTCTAAGCGTAGACTATACAAGCTCTAAGCGTAGACTTTACAAGCTTTAAGCGTAGACTATACAAGATCTAAGCGTAGACCATATAAGCTCTAAGCCATATCCTGACCTCGCTAGTAACACGCAGCTTTACTATTCAAATGTTTCTTTTTAATTCCCCATGAACTGTCCGTCCGAAATTGTACACTGTTGATTGTAAAAAAAATTTCCCTGCCAACATTAATTTACAAAGTTTTTGTCTATCGGTCGAAAGTAGTATTTTCTCCTTCGCTTGCAGTTTTTTCGGAAGATTTTTGGGTTCCTTCTTACGGTATGACATTTATACATTTGGTTGGTTTACTTGTCATATAGTGTTTTCTGCATTCCAGTGTGTTAAAATTAAATAAAGGAATACAAAGAAACAACGTTTGGGTGATATTTATGGTGGAATATGCTGTGTGATGTGCGTGTTGAAACTGGTTGTCTGATGTTTTATTATCAGAAGTTTGAGCACGATTTTTGTTCGCAGAAATAACATACGGGCTTTAGTGTGCTTTGTTGGTGCAATCAATGGTAAAGTCGCAGTACAAATAGTCAGCTGGCCCAACAATAACTTGCCATATCTAAATTCCAATCACCGCAATCCCGGAATCCAATTGACTACCAATAATAAATGTTGCTATATTTATAAATGTGTTATTTTGATTTTGCTATCCAATCATGTACATACTGTATGTACGCTTATACTGTATTCACAGCTGCTGCCAGCGTTAGTTACAATCAGTTTCTCATCCCGCCTTGGGCAGGTCTGCGTGTCCCGCTACATAAAACAAATACACGGTTGTGGAACGTAAACATTTTTTGGAATGTTCAAAATCGGGGTGATATATAAAATGGAGAAAGTTTTTGGCAATTTGAATGTGCGCCGATTAATTCAAAATGCCCAACAGTCGAACATTCTTAGTAACAAGCAAATATTTTAAGGCCATAACTGAACCATTTTTTTATTGGACTGTCGTTTTTTTTTGTCGGATTGACGGTTTATAAATACTTTGCTAAGTTATCGTAACACAGTCGAGTTCAACGCTGACATGGCATATCAACATGTCAACTCACCCCCCCTCCCCAAGCACAACATGTCATGCTCTGATAAGGATGTAATGATAGGGTGTATGCCCTTGACAAGACGCCTTTTTAGGTTCCACATATTCGTGGCACAAGACGTTAGGGGTGGCCCCCCCCCCCCCGGAGGGCATCGCCGTACTACATGTACATATGTACCATATGTTAGTTATGTACCATATAATGTACTTGATGAACCAAAGGCGTACATGGAATATGTCTGACTTGGGCGGAACACTGGCGGAAGAGCTAAACCTCCAAAGGGAGGGAATTTCGTCAAAAAGGGGGGAATTCGGAGTTTATAAGCCATTTTACCTACACCTTAGAAAACAAATTCTACTTTTACCAAATAGGGGGGAATTCCAAACACCAAATAGGGGGGAATTCCACTTTTCCCACCCCTTCTCGCTAGTGGGGCAGAATGCCTTTGTGCGCTTGACACGCTCTGTTGATATCTGTGGGTGATAGGGGAGGTATGGTATATATATCCAGGGTGTCTGGTTGCTCGGAGTTTTTTTGTGTGCGACTTTTTTTTCAAAAAGGGTTTATGCGTGCGTCAATTTTCTTAAAAAAACTGCTTCCATATGATTTGTAGAAAAAATGTGCGCCGGCATGGTTTCAAAAAAATTAGTTCCAGTAACAAGCTACCCTGACGGCCTGACCAGGCGCTTGATCTATCAATTTCGACACACGCACACCTAAAAATTATGTTTCGCATACATACTCACACACCTGAACATGATGTTTTACACACACAGTTACACCCCTGAGCGTGATGATTCGCACACACTCACACACCTGAACATGATGTTTTACACACACACACTCACTCCAACATGATGTTTTATCTACACACTCACTCAAACATGATGTTTCATGTACACACTCACTCAAACATGATGATGTTTCACACACACGCACACACTTGAACATGAGGTTTCACACACACGCACACATGGATTGCCAAAAAAAAGAAAAAAAAATGAAAAAAAAAATTTGGTCATTTTTTTTTTACAAAGTTTCGAAAATGTTTCTGTAATACGTTAATAAACGTTAATAAACACCTCTAAAGTGTAATATAAAATGTCAGAAGTGTGAGAAAAGTTCTAAAAACACATTGCCCACTAAACGAGGAACACATTTTGTCCCCATTTCATAAATGGGGACAAAATGCCGTCTCTTCCAGTCAATATGCTAAGCCGCCAAATGAATTAATTTTTATATTCAGTCATGGCCAGCGCTCACACGTGTCACACCTACACGTGTCTGACATGATGGTGCAAGCCTACGGTGATCTGCTCAATCGCCAGCCCGAGCTAGAGAGCTTCTTGAGATTCAAGTGAAAAAATGACACGTTAACTTGTCCAACCCGGGTAACACCCACTGAACATGATGATTGCATGTTATAGCATACAGCTGTTGGGTTGAGTTGAGTCGCACAGTCGACTACTGTGCATCACCTTCTCTTACATTTGATGCAGCTATGTAACGATTCACAAGTTGGAGTAGTTAACACTACAACTTTTCACTTGAATTCCAGGCAGTTCTTTACCTTACTTTAATCAATTATTCCTTACGAGTTTGGGCTCAAAACTGTTATCTAAGTCATCAGAATCATTAAATAAATCTAAATGAGTACCCTACTGATGATTTGGGACATGTATGGTCGATCCTGGATGGATACCAAAAATTTGTAAAAAAAAACGAATAAAAAAAAATATACGTGCGAATTTTTTTTGGCAATCCATGCACGCAACCCCTGAACATGATGTTTTACACACACTCACTCAAACCTGATGTTTCATCTACAGGCTCACTCAAACCTGATGTTTCATCTACACACTCACTCAAACATGATGTTTCAAATACATACGCGCGCGCCCAATTATTCTAGAATTCGGCTGATTAGTCGAGTAACAACAACGAATAAGACAACAACCGATTATTCTTCCCTCGTCCCCCCCCCCTTTTCAGGCTACTATATAAATGCCAGCTGCTCTTCAGTCATTCAGTTCAGTTCTTCGGCGGATTAATCAAACTGCCTTATTTTCTCTAAAATACCCTGAGCAAGGGAAACTGTCAGTTTTCTTATTCTACCTAAAGCTGAAGCAGCAGCAGATTCATCGTTTTTCCCCCAAAAGAGGGGGATTTCCCAGGCTTTATATCCCCCCCGCCACTGCATGTGATGAACGCATGCGTGCGTGCGTGTAGTACCGAATGCATGCACTGACTGGCTGCTGCATTATGTGATGTGGGCTAATATGTAGACGAAAGCCATCATGTACGATGCCGATGCCATCAGAAACGTACGGGGAGCGTGTTTTATTGGGTCAACATAACATCCAAAAAGGCATGAAACTCAGAATTAATAAAAGTTTTTTATTCCTTAATTTTTTTTATATTGTTTGGTTTTTTCACTCGGATCAAGATTTTGCCGGTTACGGATTAACGAAACTGTATTTTGTAATGTTTTTTTGTGTGGCAGTTACATGTATCTGTTGTTAATATGTAATTGGCACATGTATGAAAATAGCGGTTATGTTCGGTGAAAATAGATGTTGGATGCTTTTACAATCATCTGAAAGCCAGAGCAAGTTTTAGTACGGGAGCCGGGAGCGTCGTTTGTATATTTACATATTTTGCAGTCATCAGGTCATCAGGAAAGATGCATGAAATCAATGCTTTCCTCATGTTTAATAAAAAATAATCCACTGACATGGAAAATGTCAGCACCAGCACATATGGAAAAGTCTTACTCCAAGGTCCGGAAAATGACGGCCTACCAAGTTCAGTCTATTCAAAGCAATGTTTTTCACAAAATAATATTTTGGTGAACTTATTGTAACTCATAAAGTTGTATGAATGTGTTTGGAAAGATGTTCCCCAGGGTTTTTGTCCGAAAAATGGATTCCGATAATACCGTTGTCATGTGTACTCATGCTTTTATATGTCCTGGGCCTAATAAAATGAAATAAAAAAAATAAACGGAAAAAATTTAACGATTTTTTTATCGTTATGCATCTTTTCATTGGCCAACTGAAATTCGTACTTTTCGATGGGAATGTATATACTTTCTTCAAATCACACTTTCGACATAGAAACCATTTATATTCATCAATATCCGAAGATAACCAGATAACCAGATGATAAACAAGCTGATTTACGCAAAGATCTATATAGTTATATTGTATACACAAACAAGAATGTATAATTGATAATTATTAACATCTTCGTGTTTATAATGAGTTATAAGTATAACTTACGGATGGCAATTATAATATATAACAATAGAATATTAATGAGATTCTTAATTATCACAACAAATGAACAGGTGGAATGGACAAGAGATTACGACTAGAGATCGGTTATGTTATTTTGGGAGAGGTATAGCTTGTTTAAGATTTCTTGTTAGGAAGTGTTTTAAAAAGCGAGTCGGGCGTCAAATCACATTTTCAATAATTTCAACTTCTACTAATACTGTATTTGTTTTCCAAAATTATAATTAATGAAGAGTCACAATCAGTGGATAAAAATAAATAATGAAAAACAAGGTTTTATTTTTTTTCATAAAACCTAACTTGGTTTCATGCTTAGATAGTCAGATGTAGCTTGGTCAAAATTTCTTGTTATAAAAAATAATTTAGTAAAAACAACTTTCGTAATTATGTTTTCCAGTCAATATGTGAAAAAGTATTTATTCTCGAAATTTTTAAAGCGCGCAAAAACAGATTTGACTTCAAACTGCGTGCCAAAAAAATTTTGGCCAACAAGTAACCCTGGATAGGCTATAAGACAAACAATTCAGTGGAATCGTAAAGCCCGTAGTTGTTTCTGTAAGCATAATCATTGCCCAAAACTTCTGTGAAACATCAAACAATCAGTGTTAACACGCACATCAGTCATCATCACCCCATGCTTTGCTGTGTTAAAAAAAATGTATGGTGTCAACAGAGTTGAGTTGAGTCTAGTGATGTTTCATTATCAGACGTGTTGAGCATTACTTTTGCTTGCAGGAACAACATAAGGGCTTTACTAACTCCAGATTGGATAACAAGATGCCCTGACCAAGACTATAACTAATTGATAGTGGTAAATGTAAACACTAACGGACGAGGAGGGGAGGGAAAAGTGCAATTTATATTTAGTGCAATTTCTTTATCGGTTTTAAAAAGTTGAGTTTTTGTCCTAAGGTGTAGGTGAAGTGGCCTGAAAACTGTCAATTCCCCCTCTTTGATGAAATCCCCCCTCCCTTTGAAGGATTAGCACGTCCGCCAGTGATTGTAAGTAATAAAAACAAGCCTGGTGAGGAAGAAACACACTATATTAATTGCTAATATAGAAACACTCTTCAAACGGGTTTATTAATTTCAGCTGCAATGACAAAAGTGTTTACTATTCATAGAGAACCTGAATAGTTAATTAACAGTGAAAAAATTCCAATCGTGTATTTAATTACAAAGTCATAATAATCATATTATTCTGGAATTACACTACTGTTGGTTGAAAAGTCATACATTGAAAAAATGTTTTTGAAAAAAAACATGTTAAAACAGAATATTTTTTGGCAACAATTGGCGTTGAGTGGGGTTTTGGCTCAATTACCCATCGTAGTATATAAAGAAGAGTACCGAATAGAAAATGCACAACGAGATAAGTGGTAAAAGCACACACAATTGATCTAAGCTAAAAAACAAACGGAAGGAAGTAAGGAAGGGAAAACTCGATATTTATTTGAACAATGTTTTTAAGACGGCTAAGAAAACGTTTTACAAGACTTGAGTCGATGCACTAGCAGACGAGAAAAAAGGGGGGGGATGAAAAAACCCCTCTTTGGCCGTGTCAAAAAATACAATTTGTTCTTCACGGCCCAATAACTACCCAATAACTACCGATTTCCCCCTTTTTGAAGAAATTCCCCTCCTTTGGAGGATTATCTCGTCGGACAGTGACCTGAGGCCAAGTATTTTACAGATGGAGATGA
>OZ038443.1:28073332-28100832 GCA_964036265.1 Daptonema setosum
AGTTTCGTGGCAGACCCGTCACACTAATCGGAAAATCCATGCTCACAAGGAGCTGGACGAAATAAAGAGGGTTTAGTTTTAACCGAAAAGTTCCAAATATGTTTCGTGTAATTTGAATTGGCTCTTAATTTAATGAAGTACAAACTTTTTTCGTGATTCATCGCAAATCTTGTTTCCTGCTTTTTCAAGATCAGACTATTTAGAGTATGAGACTAAAACTTTCTTGTCTCATACTTTTTCACGATTGGACTTGCCAGGATCGAACTATATTCGTTACTCCCCATGCCTTCAGGGCATTTTTAGTTGCTTGTCTCACTAATCAGTCAGTCACTCACTCACTCACTCACTCACTCACTCAATCACTCACTCACTCACTCACTCACTCACTCACTCACTCACTCACTCACTCACTCACTCACTCACTCACTCACTCACTCACTCACTCACTCACTCACTCACTCACTCACTCACTCACTCACTCACTCACTCACTCACTCACTCACTCACTCACTCACTCACTCACTCACTCACTCACTCACTCACTCACTCACTCACTCACTCACTCACTCACTCACTCACTCACTCACTCACTCACTCACTCAAACCGTATGACTGCAATGAGCCTCTTTGGTCATCTTCGTACCCAAAAGCTAGTCTAAGCAAAGACCACAGAAGTAATATTATTAAATGATTCCAATATGATTGCATGTTTCATCAGTCTGTAATAGAAAAACGAAAACAAAAAAAACAGCAGCAATCGAAACTGCGGAAAACATCAGTGGTAACTGGCACATCAATCATCATCACCCCATGCTAAACTGTGTTAAAAACTATGGTGTCAACCGAGTTGAGTTGAGGCTAGTGATGTTTCATTTTCGGACGTTTTGGGCATTATTTTCGCTTGCAGAATCAACATACGGGCTTTAGTCAGCCGTTGCCGTTGCTCGTCAGTTAATTCAACCTCTCTGGCCACTACAAAAACGCCATTCTGATCTGGTATTATCAAGTTTGCCATGTTGGCTTCAGCAATGAAGTCCCGGCACTAGCGGACGAGAAAGGGAGGGAAAAGTGGAATTCCCCCATTTTGACACTTTCAAAAATTAGAGTTCAATCCTTAAGGTGTAGGTAAAATGGCCTCAAACCTGACAATTCCCCCCTCTTTGGCGAAATTCCCCTCCCTTTGGAGGAATAGCTCGTCCGCCAGTCGACTAACGCAATGTAACTTAGCGGTATGCAGACTAACGGGCTTTCACAACAACAGCCAAATAAGTATAACAAGAACAGCTATGTGTAACAACAACAGCTACATATATACTGTAGGTACAACAAGTTACAATAATAGCGACAACATGTATAACGACAGAAACAAGAACGAGGGCAAGAACAACAACAACAACAACAACAACAACAACAATAACAACAACAACAGCAATGGAGTGAACACACAAGGCTTGTCTCACATTTGACAGTTTTAGGTAATGCCCAGAGGGCTCCAAAGCGTTTTTCACTGGATATTCTAAAGGCGACCGTTCAACAATCCAAATATGTACTCCGACATACAGTTATTTTACAATATGTAGTTAAGCAACTTTTGAATTCATAAAAACCTCGCTATCCTGCACGTTTTGCCCTGGTTTTCACTTATTCGGGAAAAAAACAAATCTGTTCAGGAGTTCTAGGACATTGGCCGGCGGACAGTAAATGTACTGTTTTTTTGTCTTTAAATATCAATTTACTCATTTATTATGCTTCGGCTAGGCGTTAGCTCAGACTGTGCGTTAAAAAATTAGATAATGCCGGGTATGAGGCCAGAGTTTTCAGTTTAGGCTTAGGCGCGCAGCCAAATACAAAGCCTACACTGAAACCTAAGTTTTATGAACCCGTTGCAGCCATAGCCCTAGAAAGTGGTAAACACAAAAAATCTTGCCGACTAATGTCCTGCTCGCAACGGTCACCCAATCGTATTTCACATGAGTACATTCATTGCCGTGCAAACGATCATGTGGAAAAACGCAACCCGTTTGCTTTAGCAGTTCAAAAACAAACACCATGATGAGAAAAATCTTGCAGTTCCATCGTCTGAATTCTTTTGAAGAACTCCTGCACAAACCGCAGTTTCATTGAAAGTTATTCTGCATAAATAAGTTTATACAGATTGATATACAGTAAGTGATTTTTGTTTTAATTTTTTGTTATTAACGTATGTAGCATTCATCACTTTACGTGCATCAATAAGATTGATAATTAGCGCAAGCCAAAGCATCTAGTAGAATTGATAAAACGTGAACTGATTTGCGTGTACTACGGCACCGAGCGACAGCCAGGATGCGATTCGATTTAGTCGATTCAGGTACATAAAACTGTTTTGCATAAAACTTTTCTGATATCGGGTGAATGTACAACAAATATGCGATGTCATATGAAGAATATCAACAATGAATAACTCATAGGAACAACAACAGCCAAATAAGTATAACAAGAACAGCTATGTGTAACAACAACAGCTATATACTGTAGGTACAACAAGTTACAATAATAGCGACAACATGTATAACAACAAAAACAAGAACGAGGGCAAGAACAACAACAACAAGAACAAAAACAACAAGAACAACAACAATAACAACAACAACAGCAACAACAACAACAGCAACAACAACAACAACAACAACAACAACAACAACAACAACAACAACAACAACAACAACAACAACAACAACAACAACAACAACAACAACAACAACAACAACAACAACAACAACAAAAACAACAACAAAAACAACAACAACAGCAACAACAACAACAACAATGGAGCGAACACACAAGGCTTGTCTCACATTTGACAGTTTTAGGTAATGCCCAGAGGGCTCCAAAGCGTTTTTCACTGGATATTCTGAAGGCGACCGTTCAACATACCCAGTCTCTATACCACTGACCAATCACATTTTAATTGGAAACAAAATTTCAACAACACTAAACAAATACAACAACAAATAACAACAACAACAACAATAAGAACGGAAACGATGACAACAACAACAAGAACAACAACAATAAGAGCGAAAACAACAACAACAATGCCCAGTAAGCTTCATAGCGTTTTTTTAAGGAATATTCTGAGGCGGCCATTCATAGTCCGATGACTGGGAACGTGGGAAGGGAATTAGCCCCTCTTTACCGGTTTCAAAAAGTAGCGTTTCCCTAAGATGTAATTAAAATGGCATGAAAACTGGCAATACGTCCTCTTTGACGAAATTCCCCTCCCTTTGAGAAATTGGATCGTCCGCAGTTGCTGTCTAGGTAATGGAATAGCTTCGGAAGCCTGCAGTGCAGTAAGATAAGTCAGCTTCTGAGTAAGATTGATGAGTTGCCACTGTGTTTGAGTTTTTGAGAGAAGTAAAAAAAGCTTTGAACCAACTTGGTTCCGAGCGCAGTGCGAAAAATGAAATTTTGTTCAGGTTTCTAATATAAGTGGCTTCATTCAGTTTGAACTCACTCACTCAATCACTTAACTCACTCACTCACCCACAAAATCATTCACTCACTCAATCATAAACTCACTCATTGACAAAGGCCTCACACACTTACTCACGTTTCTAAGTGGTGTCTTTCAAGATTTGTTGGTATTTATGGACTGTTTCTTTTTATGTCACATGTTAGGTTAGAGGTAGATTTCCAATTTATTCGATTATCAAGTGAGAAACTCGAAATCACAAAGCAACTTAACTAAAACTAGAACATACTTGAAAACCTCTTATAACACATGTTTTTTCTATACATATTCGAGTGAGAAAATTTCGTGCCATCAAGATTGACTGAACAAGTTTGTTATTTTGTTGGGATTTCATGTTTCAATCTGCAGTTCATAATACAGACAATCAATAAAGTAGACAATATAGTGAACAAGATTCAAAAAATCACATCAAGATCACATACGGGAACGAGTGATACAATGTAAAAAATAATACATGTAACAGCAACGGAAGTATCTGCCGAGTGAACTGCTTCTAAACAATTTTCTTTGCACCATTTGTTTCGTAAAGATTTTTTTCTGAAAATTAGTTGGATCCAGGTTTTGTGACATTGACAAATAATCGGTGAGTAGAAAAAGGTTAAGAACGAAATTCTACTCTGCAGAAACCAGTAGCATCGTACATAACCAGAATATAATGCATTGAATAAAAATGTCACCACATTCTGAAGCAGCAAATTTATGTCACCACATTCAAATCGGGTTAGGGTAAATTGTTCAAAAGGTAAATTGTTCAAAAGGTAAATTGTTCAAAAGGTAAATGGTTCAAAAGGTAAATTGTTCAAAAGGTAAATTGTTCAAAAGGTAAATTGTTCAAAGGTAAGTTGTTCAAAAGGTAAATTTGTTTAAAAGGTAAATTGTTCAAAAGGTAAATTGTTCAAAAGGTAAATTGTTCAAAAGGTAAATTGTTCAAAGGGTAAATTGTTCAAAAGGTAATTTGTTCAAAAGGTTAATTTTTCAAAAGGTAATTTGTTCAAAGGGTAATTTGTTCAATTAACAATTTACCCTTTGAACACTTTACCTTTTGAACAATTTACCTGGTCCCTTCAATTCATGTGAAAACTTCCCACTTTAATTATTTTTTTCAACCCGATTTTATGACGCCCCATTCGGGAATGCGTTAAACAGTTTGGTGGTGCAGAAATCTTCATTCATAATAAAATAACGACAATATTCAGGGTTTCCTGTCATCAAAAATCAATTTTATGAACCCATATTATGCATTTCGCGCAACGTTCGTATGTTCTCCATATTCCATGCAATATTTTTGCAATTTCTTTACAACCTAACAAATTCAAACTGCGCGCGCGAAAACTTTTTCGAGTAACAAGAAACCCTGAATTGGCTATAAATAGCATCGATCATAACGTATCCAGAAGTTTCTTTACACGATCGCGTTCGGCCGATCCATTTTTGTCAAGTCGATCAATGTATTGCGCCAGAATCTTGCGTACCTGAAAATGACATATATTTATTTATATGATGGTATACGGCAGATCCTTGTATTTTTATTATCTAAGTTGTGGAAATGGAACTACAGGGTGTCCCAGCGAGGTGTAATGATTGAATTTTTTGAATAACTTTAACAGTGTTCTAGATAACGACATTAAATTTCATAGGTTAATAAAACAGTTTTCCGCTATTATGCTGAATTTAAATTTTTTTGATTTGGTTCAGTATTGCGTGTTTTACGGCCGATCCAGCAACATGCCTTAAAATTACACTTTATAGCCAAGAATGTCGCATGAAACATTAAATAACTTTCTGTTAGTTCAACTATATGGCTTGAAACATGCAACACTGATAGCTAATACCATAAATCTGAAGTACTGGAAATAGTTTTCGATTTGATATATTATTCCACCTTTTATTGGATATTGAAAACAGAATCGCAATTTCTAGAAATTGTTGGTGAAAAGTTGCGGTAAAAAAAAAGTTTTAAAAATCAATTAATATAATGAAAAATGTACTTTGACTTTTGAAATATACCTCTTCCTTCTATTCAACACAAATTTATACAAAAATTCGGTCTTTTGTATCACTTTTTATTTTCGGTGAAAATCTCAAAAATGCGGTCGCGTTAAGAACATAAGCAGGCATGTTGCCGGATCGGCTGTAAAACACGCAATACTGAACCAAATCAAATTTTTTTAAATTCAGCATAATAGCGGAAAACTGTTTTGTTAACCTTTGAAATTTTAGGTCGTTATCTAGAACACTGTGAAAGTTATTAAAAAATTCAATCATTACACCTCGCTGGGACACCCTGTATATACAGTACAACAACAGTTGAAACAATAAAATTTTTATTATAATGATTACTTATTTTTTGTAATATGACCGGTATAGCCTAGTGCATAGCACCTAGTTCGACGCTTTGTAGGTGACAGAGACTTATACCATCAACAACAACCTTTACTACTACTAAAACATAACCATGGATTGGCCCATGCCGCTGCACGTCATTTGCAATATTAACAACAACAACAACAGTAATGTCGCGCGGCAGTGTCACAACTAACTGCCACAAGAAGATTGTGAACAGACCTAACATTGTGAACTAACAACTTGTGATTCACTGATACCTTTAATTCTCACGGTCTTAATGTTACAGTCGGTGCAGCGGGTTATGTCTTGTAAAACTGTTGCCATTCACATCCTAAAATTGAGTTTTTTTCTGATTATAACAGGAATATGATGATAAAAATTGGTGATGATATGGAATAGAATATGGCGCACCTTTTCAGTTCAACAGATAGTTTAAAAAAATATTTCACATGCAGAAAAAAGAGGCGACAACGTACACGGAACCTAAATTTGTAGTAAAGGTGATGTTTCATGAGTAGGAACGACTTTTTTCATATTCTTGCGGACTGAAAAGGTGCGTCAGACCCTATTCCATATCTTTATCAATTTTCATCATCATATACTGTTATAATCTGGGAAAAAAGCAATTTTAGGATGTGAATGGCAACAGTTTTACAAGACATAACCCGCTGCACCGACTGTATGGCTAATATGTCCTATGTTTTATTCTATGATTTCGGATGTTGATTTTCCCACCAAACAGTTTGTGACTTATATCAACATAGAAACCTATATAAGCAAATCCCATTCTCCTATTCGGTATTCACTTCACAACTCGAATCACCTTTGCTATCTGATCACCAATCATAATCACCAATCATAATCATCAATACTATAATCAACAACAACAACACCAACCTGAAACATGCCACTGCCTTTCATCTGCATCAGTTTCCTGGCATGATAAAATAATAAAAAATCATACATGTTAGTAATGTGAATAAAATTATAATGTTCTAAATATCTATATATATATGTTTTTATTAAAGCTTTAAAGTAAAGAGAATATTTGGAAACCACGTGTTTCGGCGGAATTAAAATCTAGACACGTTGGTTCCGGTATCATGGGCCCGCCATCATCAGTAGATTACCCATGATACCATCTAACTTACTGATAGTGAAAAAAGAGGAGATGAGGAGTATATCTCAAAATAATAAAGCAGTCACACTCTGAAATTACATATATATTTTATAAAATTAACCTCTTCCTCATTTCTACGTCTTTTTCCGTTGTTTTTCTTAGTCTTCGCAGCATTGCCCGATGACGTGTTGCCTTCGGATGCTCTTCGAGATGGTGTTGTATCGATAAGTGTGCTCATTCTGATCAAATATTGTTGATTGCTATAAATACTATTACAGGTTTCTATTACATTCCAATCATTAATATCAATTATTTCTAACAAAATTTATAAAAAATATATTTATAAAAACGGAAGAAGTACTAAATGTGCGTATTCAGAAAGCTAGGTATCATATTTAGGAAAACATAATGTTACACTACTAAAATAGTAGGTACGGCAAAAAGTAAAATGGTGGTCGAATTAAACGAAATAATTACTATCTAAGTGATAAATGTCTGGCTAGAGGGACCAGAAGTGATGTAGCTATCAATTTACGGTCTAAGAGTGCGTACTTCCATAACTTTATTTCATACTTATTGACGAAACGTGTGACAGACAGCATGATGTCCACGGGGTTGTGCCCTTTGTCACGCAGCTGATCAACGTAACTGTATACCGTAATCATGAGATCATTAAGATTGGTGGTGTTTCTGCAAAATCGTAGCAATTGTCCGATTATGACTCCTCTAATGAGTCTATTATGTACGCAAGTACCGTATTGGAAAGCATGATTCACACTAAACGTGAAAACGTCAACTTTATTGTAAACTTGTGTACGTGATGTAATGACATCTATCGAAATATCTAGATAGTTAATTTTGTTATTACTCGTACTCTCTGCATTGAGTGTTAAATCGGGTGGGTACATGCGTGTACGATGATAGTCGAAGTTACAATTGATAGCTAAGATATCATCAATATATCTTGTGATGAACACGTTTGAATTCCACGGTTTGTTAGTTTTCATGTATTCAAATTCCATCCAACTGAGGCAAAGATCAGCAAGCATAGGGGAACAGTTAGAGCCCATCGGTATTCCGCGTTGCTGTCTAAATATTTTACTACCGATTTTAACATAACTCTCATCGATAATGAAATGGATCATTTCGATGATCTCATGTTGATTGAAAGTTAGTCTTCCGTTTTTATATTCCATGTCGTTGGTATAATAAGAATAACCGTATTTAGATGTAGATACATTAATGTATTGCTTACCATGATTTTTGAAAAGGAGGCGAACCATTTTCATCATGCCCTCTTTCACGCAATCATGGTTTAGCATGGTGTATAAAGTACTGAAATCGTAGGTACCGGCCGTTATTACCTTCGTGTTATCTTTGGCCATTTTGTTGATAACGGCTGTGCTCGAGTCAATAGATATATAGAGTTTATGGCCACCCTGACGTTCGGCTAAACGACAATAATTCTTAAAATGTTGCTTCAAATGCTTCAAAATGATATGTAGTTGAATAGCAACCGGTTTAGTACTGGCATTGTATGCTCCAGCTATGTATCTAAACTTGATAGGGGTTTTATGTAGTTTAGGTATACCGTATAAGACAGGAATATCTAGCTTCTCCGTCTGTATCAAATTGGTACCTAACAGGTTATGATTATAGTGCATGTGCTCTTTGACTATTATATCAGCCGTTTTGTTGATAATTGTGTATGTAGCATTATGATGTCCGATCACTCGTTCCCCGTTCACACACACATCGGCCAGCATGAGATCGACCAGCTGGAATGGAAGCCACTGAACTGAACTACTTGTTAAAAAGCTGAAAGCTTCTTGAGATTCCAGTGAATGCACTTTTATATAACTTTTCCAACACGGTTAATATCAATGAACATAATGGTTGCCGGTTATTGCATAGCTGCTCGATGAAAAACCTCAGACTCACTAGTGGACGAGGAAACAACAGCAAAGTGGAACTCCCCTCTCTTTGGCAGATTCAAAAAGAAGAGTTTGTTCCCTAAAGTGTAGATAAAATGGTTAATTTCTGCCAATTCCCCCTCTCTTTGGAAACATTCCCCTCCCCATGGAAGTTTCGCTCGTCCGCCAGTGATCCGACTTGACTGACCGAACACAAAAATTGTGAGCAAATCCAACCAGCTAATAAAATGTAAACGAGCCTGTAACGTGAAGAGACCGGCATCTAATTTGGCTAGGTAATTGGTGTCGTCGTCATCATCGTTGGCCGACGGCTTGAATCGATCGACCTTGGCCCAGTACTTGAGATGCAACTCTACTAGTCGGTCAACTTTCTCGTGTTCCTGCAATAAATAATATTTTTTTATAATATAATTATCAATTTATTATCACCAGTTAATCTAATTGTTTGATGACCGATAACTTTAAATTAGACGAATTGATAATTAACGCAAGCCAAAGCATCTATGTATAATAGTAGAATTGATAAAACGTGAACTGATTTGCGTGTACTGTGGCACCGAGCGACAGCCAGGATGCGATTCGATTTAGTCGATTCAGGTACATAAAATTGTTTTGCATAAAACTTTTCTGATATCGGGTGAATGTACAACAAATATGCGATGTCATATGAAGAATATCAACAATGAATAACCCATAGGAACAACAACAGCCAAATAAGTATAACAAGAACAGCTATGTGTAACAACAACAGCTATATACTGTAGGTACAACAAGTTACAATAATAGCGACAACATGTATAACAACAAAAACAAGAACGAGGGCAAGAACAACAACAACAAGAACAACAACAATAACAACAACAACAGCAACAACAACAACAACAACAACAACAACAACAACAACAACAACAACAACAACAACAACAACAACAACAACAACAACAACAACAACAAAAACAACAACAACAACAACAACAACAACAACAGCAACAACAACAACAACAACAATGGAGCGAACACACAAGGCTTGTCTCACATTTGACAGTTTTAGGTAATGCCCAGAGGGCTTAAAGCATTTTTCACTGGATATTCTGAAGGCGACCGTTCAACATACCCAGTCTCTATACCAAGGACCAATCACAATTTAATTGGAAACAAAAAAATAACAACACTAAACAAATACAACAACAAATAACAACAACAACAACAATAAGAACGGAAACGATGACAACAACAACAACAACAACAACAACAATAAGAGCGAAAACAGCAACAACAACAACAACAACAACAACAACAACAACAACAACAACAACAACAACAACAACAACAACAACAACAACAACAACAACAACAACAACAACAACAACAACAACAACAATGCCCAGTAAGCTTCATTGCGTTTTTTAAAGGAATATTCTGAGGCGGCCGTTTATAGTCCGATGACTGGGAAGGGAATTCGCCCCTCTTTACCGGTTTCAAAAAGTAGCGTTTCCCTAAGATGTAATTAAAATGGCATGAAAACTGGCAATACGCCCTCTTTGACGAAATTCCCCTCCCTTTGGGAAATTGGATCGTCCGCAGTTGCTGTCTAGGTAATGGAATAGCTTCGGAAGCCTGCAGTGCAGTAAGATAAGTCAGCTTCTGAGTAAGATTGATGAGTTGCCACTGTGTTTGAGTTTTTGAGAAAAGTAAAAAAAGCTTTGAACCAACTTGGTTCCGAGCGCAGTGCGAAAAATGACATTTTGTTCAGGTTTCTATTATAAGTGGCTTCATTCAGTTTGAACTCATCCACTCACTCAATCACTTAACTCACTCACTCACCCACAGAATCATTCACTCACTCAATCATAAACTCACTCATTGACAAAGGCCTCACACACTTACTCACGTTTCTAAGTGGTGTCTTTCAAGATTTGTTGGTATTTATGGACTGTTTCTTTTTATGTCACATGTTAGGTTAGAGGTAGATTTCCAATTTATTCGATTATCAAGTGAGAAACTCGAAATCACAAAGCAACTTAACTAACACTAAAACATACTTGAAAACCTCTTATAACACATGTTTTTTCTATACCATTTCGAGTGAGAAAATTTCGTGCCATCAAGAAGATTGACTGAACAAATTTGTTATTTTATTGGGATTTCATATTTCAATCTTCAGTTCATAATACAGGCAATCAATAAAGTAGACAATATAGTGAACAAGATTCATAAATCACATCAAGATCACATACGGGAACGAGTGATACAATGTAAAAAATAATACATGTAACAGCAACGGAAGTATCTGCCGTGTGAACTGCTTCTAAACAATTTTCTTTGCACCATTTGTTTCGTAAACAAATTGTGTAAGATTTTTTTTCTGAAATTAGTTGGATCCAGGTTTTGTGATATTAACAAATAATCGGTGGGTAGAAAAAGGTTAAGAACGAAATTCTACTCTGCAGAAACCAGTATCATCGTACATAACCAGAATATAATGCATTGAATAAAAATTTATGTCACCACATTCTGAAGCAGCAAATTTATGTCACCACATTCAAATCGGGTTAGGGTAAATTGTTCAAAAGGTAAATTGTTCAAAAGGTAAATTGTTCAAAAGGTAAATTGTTCAAAAGGTAAATTGTTCAAAGGTAAGTTGTTCAAAAGGTAAATTGTTCAAAAGGTAAATTGTTCAAAAGGTAAATTGTTCAAAAGGTAAATTGTTCAAAACGTAAATTGTTTAGAGGTAAGTTGTTCAAAAGGTAAATTGTTCAAAAGGTAAATTGTTCAAAAGGTAAATTGTTCAAAAGGTAAATTGTTCAAAAGGTAAATTGTTCAAAGGGTAAATTGTTCAATAGGTAATTTGTTCAAAAGGTAAATTTTTCAAAAGATAATCTGTTCAAAGGGTAATTTGTTCAATTAACAATTTACCCTTTGAACAATTTACCTTTTGAACAATTTACCTGGTACCTTCAATTCATGTGAGAACTTCTCACTTTATTTATTTTTTTCAACCCGATTTTATGACGCCCCATTCGGGAATGCGTTAAACAGTTTGGTGGTGCAGAAATCTTCATTCATAATAAAATAACGACAATATTCAGGGTTCTTGTCATCAAAAACCAACTTTATGAACCCATATAAAGCATGTCGCGCAATGCTCGTATGTTCTCCATATTCTATGCAATTTTTTTGCAATTTCTTTACAGCCGCTAACAAATTCAAACTGCGCGCGCGAAAACTTTTTCGAGTAACAAGAAACCCTGAATTGGCTATAAATAGCATCGATCATAACGTATCCAGAAGTTTCTTTACACGATCGCGTTCGGCCGATCCATTTTTGTCAAGTCGATCAATGTATTGCGCCAGAATCTTGCGTACCTGAAAATGACATATATTTATTTATATGATGGTATACGGCAGATCCTTGTATTTTTATTATCTAAGTTGTGGAAATGGAACTATATACAGTACAACAACAGTTGAAACAATAAAATTTTTATTATAATGATTACTTATTTTTTGTAATATGACTTGTATAGCCTAGTGCATAGCGCCTAGTTCGACGCTTTGTAGGTAACAGGTCTTCAGACAGAAGGCCGGTATACCAATGGGTGGCAATGCTAGCCCTATGATCGCAGACATTACTCTTTCTTGGCTGGAATTTCAGTACATGAAACAATACAAGCCTTGGAAAAAAGACGTTTTTATCACTAGATACATTGATGATATACTTTCGTTAAACGTAGATTTCGATATTCATGCCTCACACATTTATCCAATGGAATTAGAACTCAACAAAGAGACACCAAAAAATAACCAATTAAACTATCTCGATATCTCATTTGACGTAGTCAAATCTACAACCAAAGTGTACAATAAAACTGATGTTTTTGAGTTCGAGGTTAATCGAGCATTCAAATATGGAAGTTGTGTTCACCCAAAACTCATTAACGGAGTAATCATTGGACAATTACTCAGATTTTGTCGTATTTGTAGTACGCTGGAAAACTTCAATTCTGCTCTTCACAAATATACAGAACAACTCGTTCACAAAGGACATAGCAAATCAGACGTTATGAACTCAATATGTGTTTTTTTTGTAGTAGATACAACACCAAACTTTGGAAATACAAACTTTTGGATCGCAAATCGGTTGTTCAGAAAATTCTTACACCAATCAGTTGCCGGTTAACCGGTAATTAGAGAACAAAAAAAAAAGGGATAAAGGTCATTTGACGGAGATGGCCGTCGGGAATGATTCTCAGCATCTACGTTGAGATGATAGCGAGGAGGTCATCCCAGAACAGACTATATATCGATCTTTTGTTTTTAGGCCTGCGGCTATTCACCTATGTATGCAAGCTATAACAGTCAGTGCTAACACAATGTTGTATGCTTTATGCACAAGCACACCACATTAAATGCGTATTTTCATCTACATAAAAAAATTTTTTTCAATATTATTGCCAAAAATTTTTTTTTATAATTTAAATTGTTGTTTTATTATTTGCAATATTATTTACAGGTATTTTCTTTCCGAATAGCTGGTATGATTGATTCCAAAGTTTAAGTTAGTGGTGGCTAGGTAAGACTACTGACGATGACGGAGCCTGGCCACCGGAACAATGTGTCTAGTTCTTTTAAATTCCGTCGAAACACATTGGTTCCTACCAATTTTTTAATGTATGATTTGTACACTTCTCTCTTTATTTATACCATCAACAACAACCTTTACTACTACTAAAACATAGCCATGGATTGGCCCATGCCGCTGCACGTCATTTGCAATATTAACAACAACAACAACAGTAATGTCGCGCGGCAGTGTCACAACTAACTGCCACAAGAAGATTGTGAACGGACCTAACATTGTGAACTAGCAACTTGTGATTCACTGATACCTTTAATTCTCACGGTCTTAATGTTATGGCTAATATGTCCTATGTTTTATTCTATGATTTCGGATGTTGATTTTCCCACCAAACAGCTTGTGACTTATATCAACATAGAAACCTATATAAGCAAATCCCATTCTCCTATTCGGTATTCACTTCACAACTCGAATCACCTTTGCTATCTGATCACCAATCATAATCACCAATCATAATCATCAATACTATAATCATCAATGAAGAACTTACAATCATAATAACCGATAATCGTTATATTCTTTATATAGTTGTAACAACAACAACAACAACAACACCACCCGCCACAACAACAACAACTACAACAACCACATAAACAACAACAACAACAACCTGAAACATGCCACTGCCTTTCATCTGCATCAGTTTCCTGGCATGATGTCCGATCACGCGTTCCCAGTTCACACACACATCGGCCAGCATCAAGTCGACCAGCTGGAATGGAAGCCACTGAACTGAACTACTTGTTAAAAAGCTGAAAGCTTCTTGAGATTCCAGTGAATGCACTTTTATATAACTTTTCCAACACGGTTAATATCAATGAACATAATGGTTGCCGGTTATTGCATAGCTGCTCGATGAAAAACCTCAGACTCACTAGCGGACGAGGAAACAACAGTCGAACTCCCCTCTCTTTGGCAGATTCAAAAAGAAGAGTTTGTTCCTTAAAGTGTAGATAAAATGGTTAATTTCTGCCAATTCCCCCTTTCTTTGGAAACATTCCCCTCCCCTTGGAAGTTTCGCTCGTCCGCCAGTGATCCGACTTGACTGACAAAACACAAAAATTGTGAGCAAATCCAACCAGCTAAAAAATGTAAACGAGCCTGTAACGTGAAGAGACCGGCATCTAATTTGGCTAGATAATTGGTCTCGTCGTCATCATCGTTGGCCGACGGCTTGAATCGATCGACCTTGACCCAGTACTTGAGATGCAACTCTACTAGTCGGTCAACTTTCTCGTGTTCCTGCAATAAAAAACATTTTTTTTATAATATAATTATCTATTTATTATCACCAGTTAATCTATGAGTCAATCGGTCAGTCAGTCAGTCAGTTCGTCCGTCAGTCAGTCAATCAGTCAGTCACATCGTATGTCATTCATTCACATTTGTACCCATTCATTCAGTAGTTCAACCATTTCGTCAATCAGTTAATCTGGTTGACTCTCAAAGAGTTAATGTTCGTTTATGAGTCAATGTCAAACAGCCCAATCTACATACATATTTGAGTCGTCCCGTCTCATATCTTACTAATCAATCAGTCATCCACTCACTCACTCACTCACTCACTCACTCACTCACTCACTCACTCACGCACTCACTCACTCACTCACTCACTCACTCACTCACTCACTCACTCACTCACTCACTCACTCACTCACGCCCTCACTCAATCAAACCGTATGAGCCTCTTTGGTCATCTTCGTACCCAAAAGCTTGTCTGAGCAAAGACCACAGAAGTAATATTATTATATGACTTTAATATGATTGCATGTTTCATCAGTCTGTAATAGAAAAACGAAAACAAAAAAAAACAGCAGCAATTGAAACTGCGGAAAGTCGTCAGTGGTGACCACACCTGTCCCAGCTGTGGGTTTTTAGCCACAGTCCGGGGGGGGGGTAGACTGTGGCTAAAAAACGGACTGTGCTTAAATTGTAATGTTACTAAACGGTACTGTGGCTAAAGAGGAATCGGACTGTGCTTAAATGGTACTGTGGCTAAACGGTACTGTGGCTAAAGAGGAATCGGGGACTGTCCCTTAAAGCACTCACGTCCACAGTCTACTCCCCGGCCTGTGGCTAAAAACCCACAGCTGGGACAGGTGTGGTGGTAACTGGCACATCAATCATCATCACCCCATGCTAAACTGTGTTAAAAACTATGGTGTCAACCGAATTGAGTTGAGGCTAGTGATGTTTCCTTTTCGGACGTTTTTGGCATTATTTTTGCTTGCAGAATCAACATACGGGCTTCAGTCAGCCGTTGCCGTTGCCCGTCAGTTAATTCCGGGTATGAGGCCACAGTTTTCAGTTTAGGCGCGCAGCCAAATACAAAGCCTACACTGAAACCTAAGTTTTAGGACACTGAACCCAACCCGTTGGAGCCATAGCCATAGAAAGTGTTAAACACAAAAACTGTTGCCGGCTAATGTCCTGCTCGCAACGGTCACCCAATCGTATTTCACATGAGTACATTCATTGCCGTGCAAACGATCATGTGGAAAAATGCAACCCGTTTGCTTTAGCAGTTCAAAAACAAACACCATGATGAGAAAAATCTTGCAGTTCCATCGTCAGAATTCTTCTGAACAATTCCTGCACAAACCGCAGTTTCATTGAAAGTTATTCTGTATAAATAGGTTTATACAGATTGATATACAGTAAGTGATTTTTGTTTAAATTTTTTGTTGTAACCATAAGTTATTTGATAAATGGCGATTGATAATCAGCGCAAGCCAAAGCATCTAGTAGAATTGATAAAACGTGAACTGATTTGCGTGTACTGAGGCACCGAGCGACAGCCATGATGCGATTCGATTTAGTCGATTCAGGTACATAAAACTGTTTTGTATAAAACTTTTCTGATATCGGGTGAATGTACAACAAATATGCGATGTCATATGAAGAATATCAACAATGAATAACCCATAGGAACAACAACAGCCAAATAAGTATAACAAGAACAGCTATGTGTAACAACAACAGCTATATACTGTAGGTACAACAAGTTACAATAATAGCGACAACATGTATAACAACAAAAACAAGAACGAGGGCAAGAACAACAACAACAAGAACAACAACATTAACAACAACAGCAACAGCAACAACAACAACAACAACAACAACAACAACAACAGCAACAACAACAACAACAATGGAGCGAACACACAAGGCTTGTCTCACATTTGACAGTTTTAGGTAATGCCCAGAGGGCTCCAAAGCGTTTTTCACTGGATATTCTGAAGGCGACCGTTCAACTTACCCAGTCTCTATACCAATGACCAATCACAATTTAATTAGAAACAAAATTAAACAAATACAACAACAAATAACAACAACAACAACAATAAGAACGGAAACGATGACAACAACAACAACAACAACAACAACAGTAAGAGCGAAAACAACAACAACAACAACAACAACAACAACAACAATGCCCAGTAAGCTTCATAGCGTTTTTTTAAGGAATATGCTGAGGTGGCCGTTCATAGTCCCTCTTTACCGGTTTCAAAAAGTAGCGTTTCCCTAAGATGTAATTAAAATGGCATGAAAACTGGCAATACGCCCACTATGACGAAATTCCCCTCCCTTGGGGAAATTGGATCGTCCGCAGTTGCTGTCTAGGTAATGGAATAGCTTCGGAAGCCTGCAGTGCAGTAAGATAAGTCAGCTTCTGAGTAAGTTTGTAGTGCAGTAAGATAAGTACTGTTTCTTTTTGTCACATGTTAGGTTAGAGGTAGATTTCAAATTTATCGATTATCAAGTGAGAAACTCGAAATCACAAAGCAACTTAACGAAAACTAAAACATACTTGAAAACCTCTTATAACACATGTTTTTTTCTATACAATTTCGAGTTAGAAAATTTCGTGCCATCAAGATTGACTGAACAAGTTTGTTATTTTATTGGGATTTCGTATTTCAATCTTCAGTTCATAATACAGACAATATAGTGAACAAGATTCATAAATCACATCAAGATCACATACGGGAACGAGTGATACAATGTAAAAAATAATACATGTAACAGCAACGGAAGTATCTGCCGAGTGAACTGCTTCTAAACAATTTTCTTTGCACCATTTGTTTCGTAAACAAATTGTGTAAGATTTTTTTCTGAAAATTAGTTGGATCCAGGTTTTGTGACATTGACAAATAATCGGTGGGTAGAAAAAGGTTAAGAACGAAATTCTACTCTGCAGAAACCAGTATCATCGTACATAACCAGAATATAATGCATTGAATAAAAATTTATGTCACCACATTCTGAAGCAGCAAATTTATGTCACCACATTCAAATCGGGTTAGGGTAAATTGTTCAAAAGGTAAATTGTTCAAAAGGTAAATGGTTCAAAAGGTAAATTGTTCAAAAGGTAAATTGTTCAAAAGGTAAATTGTTCAAAGGTAAGTTGTTCAAAAGGTAAATTGTTTAAAAGGTAAATTGTCAAAAGGTAAATTGTTCAAAAGGTAAATTGTTCAAAAGGTAAATTGTTCAAAGGGTAATTTGTTCAATTAACAATTTACCCTTTGAACAATTTACCTTTTGAACAATTTACCATGTCCCTTCAATTCATGTGAAAACTTCTCACTTTAATTATTTTTTCAACCCGATTTTATGACGCCCCATTCGGGAATGCGTTAAACAGTTTGGTGGTGAAGAAATCTTCATTCAAAATAAAATAACGACAATATTCAGGGTTCTTGTCATCAAAAACCAACTTTATGAACCCATATAAAGCATGTCGCGCAACGTTCGTATGTTCTCCATATTCCATGCAAGTTTTTTGCAATTTCTTTACAACCGCTAACAAATTCAAACTGCGCGCGAGAAAACTTTTTGGAGTAACAAGAAACCCTGAATTGGCTATAAATAGCATCGATCATAACGTATCCAGAAGTTTCTTTACACGATCGCGTTCGGCCGATCCGTTCTTGTCGAGTCGATCAATGTATTGCGCCAGAATCTTGCGTACCTGAAAATGACAATATATTTATTTATATGATGGTATACGGCAGATCCTTGTATTTTTATTATCTAAGTTGTGGAAATGGAACTATATACAGTACAACAACAGTTGAAACAATAAAATTTTGATTATAATGATTACTTATTTTTTGTAATATGACTGGTATAGCCTAGTGCATAGCGCCTAGTTCGACGCTTTGTAGGTGACAGAGACTTATACCATCAAAAACAACCTTTACTACTACTAAAACATAACCATGGATTGGCCCATGCCGCTGCACGTCATTTGCAATATTAACAACAACAACAACAGTAATGTCGCGCGACAGTGTCACAACTAACTGCCACAAGAAGATTGTGAACGGACCTAACATTGTGAACTAACAACTTGTGATTCACTGATACCTTCAATTCTCACGGTCTTAATGTTATGGCTAATATGTCCTATGTTTTATTCTATGATTTCGGATGTTCATTTTCCCACCAAACAGCTTGTGACTTATATCAACATAGAAACCTATAAAAGCAAATCCCATTCTCCTATTCGGTATTCACTTCACAACTCGAATCACCTTTGCTACCTGATCACCAATCATAATCACCAATCATAATCATCAATACTATAATCATCAATACTATAATCATCAATGAAGAACTTACAATCATAATAACCGATAATCGTTATATTCGTTATATAGTTATAACAACAACAACAACAACAACAACAACAACAACAACAACACCAGCCACAACAACAACAACTACAACAACCACATCAACAACAACAACACCAACCTGAAACATGCCACTGCCCTTCATCTGCATCAATTTCCTGGCATGATGTCCGATCACGCGTTCCCCGTTCACACACACATCGGCCAGCATGAGATCGACCAGCTGGAATGGAAGCCACTGAACTGAACTACTTGTTAAAAAGCTGAAAGCTTCTTGAGATTCCAGTGAATGCACTTTTATATAACTTTTCCAACACGGTTAATAACAACGAACATAATGGTTGCCGGTTATTGCATAGCTGCTCGATGAAAAACCTCAGACTCACTAGCGGACGAGGAAACAACAGCAAAGTGGAACTCCCCTCTCTTTGGCAGATTCAAAAAGAAGAGTTTGTTCCTTAAAGTGTAGATAAAATGGTTAATTTCTGCCAATTCCCTCTCTTTGGAAACATTCCCCTCCCCTTGGAAGTTTCGCTCGTCCGCCAGTGATCCGACTTGACTGACAAAACACAAAAATTGTGAGCAAATCAAACCAGCTAAAAAAATGTAAACGAACCTGTAACGTGAAGAGACCGGCATCTAATTTGGCTAGGTAATTGGTGTCGTCGTCATCATCTTTGGCCGACGGCTTGAATCGATCGACCTTGGCCCAGTACTTGAGATGCAACTCTACTAGTCGGTCAACTTTCTCGTGTTCCTGCAAATAAATAATATTTTTTCTAATATAATTATTTATTTATTGTATTCGTCACCCGATATTAACAACATATTGACATATTAGAGTAATAGTTTTTTTGTACCGCACTGGCAAAAACACCATTAATCGAGTTGTAGAGAAAATTGATGATGCAGTGTCATGCTGATAAGTCAACACTTACACCAACAACAACAACAACAACAACACCACCACGCACCACCACCAACAACAACACCACTACCACCAACAACCAGTGGTGGGCAGCGAATTTGGCCAAAATGGCGTTACGGTCATACACTTTTTCAAAAATCGGTCTTACGGTCAGGCACCCTCCCGGGTTTCGATTTTTGGGGGGGGGGGCATGACGGTCAACATTAAATGAAGTCGAATTTTTAACTCAAAAACATCAGTAATGGCTTGAAATAATGACCGAAATTTCGGCATTTTGAAAGCCGCTGATTTGTATAAGAAACATAACAGAAAATTGACAGACTGAAAGCGCGCGGCGTCGAAATTTTGGCGTTTTGAAGCCCGCTGATTTGTATTAGAAACATATCTGAAACCTGACAGGCTGATTGGCGCGTAGCGCTGAATTTTTTTGCATTTTGAAGCCCGTTGATTAGTATTAGAAACGTATCTGAAAACTGACAGGCTGAGTGGTGCAAAGCGTCAAAACTTAAGCATTTTGAAGCCCGCCGATTTGTATAAGAAACATATCTGAAAACTGACAGGCTGACTGGCGCGCA
Source organism: Daptonema setosum (assembly GCA_964036265.1). NCBI lineage: Eukaryota > Metazoa > Nematoda > Chromadorea > Monhysterida > Xyalidae > Daptonema > Daptonema setosum. Next base: position 28,094,031 of record OZ038443.1, read on the forward strand.
GCGCCGAAATTTTGGCATTTGAAGCGCGCTGATTTGTATTAGAAACATATCTGGAAACTGACAGGTTGACTGGCGCGCAGCGCCGAAATTTCGTCCTTTTGAAGCCCGCTGATTTGTATTAGAAACTTATTTGAAACCTGACAAACTGAGTGGCGCGTAGCGTCGAAATTTTGGCATTTGAAGCGTGCTGATTTGTATTAGAAACATATCTGAAAACTGACAGGCTGAGTGGCGCACAGCGTCGAAACTCAAGCATTTTGAAGCCCGCTGATTCGTATAGGAAACATATCTGAAAACTGCCAGGCTGACTGGCGCGCAGCGCCGAAATTTTTTACATTTGAAGTGCGCTGATTTGTATTAGAAACATATTTGAAAACTGGCAGGCTGAGTGGTGCACAGCTCCGAATTCTTAGCATCTGAAGCCCATTGATTAGTATTGGAAACATAGCTGAAAATTGACAGGCATAGTGGCGCCCAGCGCCGAAATTTTTGCATTTTGAAGCCCGCAGATTTGTATCAGAAAGATCTGAAAACTGACAAGTTGAGTGCACAGCGTCGAAACTTCTGCATTTAGCCCACTGATTTGTATTAGAAACGTATCTAGTGGCGCACACTGTTTGTTGATAATACAGTACTGAGTATATCATCCAGCACCATACATCAATCATCGTATCGTGCATCGAATCGATCCAACGAACACTGATTTTAAAACTTGAAACGTTTTCGACCAATTTTTTTCGATTTTTTTAAATTTGAAACGTTTTCAACCAATTTTTGAAAAAAAATTTAACTTGAAAAGTTTTTGACCAATTTTTGGTCGTTTGTTAGGCGATTTCGTGTAATTTTAGGTAATTTTGACAGTAAATTCTCTCAAGTTTTGACCGTTACGGTCAATGGGTCAATTCTGAAAATCTCCCTTACGGTCGATCGATCAAGGGCACCCTCCCGCCCTGTTTTTCGGGGGGGGGGGGGCGCCCCCCCCCTGCTGTCCACCACTGCCAACAACCACAACACCACCACCACCAACAAAAACAGTTCTGAGTAACAACAACAACAACAACAACAATAACAACAACCAAAACAACAACAAAAACCACACCAACAACAACACCAACAGCAACACCTCCAATTACACTGACCTGCTCCACGAATTTTCTGATTATCCGTTGTAGGTTGTTCTCGGAGCAATTGCGGAGCAGCGCGGCTAGTACGGAGCAAACGTGCTCCTCGTGCTCATTCGAGGAATAACCACCACGCACCACCAACAACAACAACCACACCAACAACAACACCACCAATTACACTGACCTGCTCCACGAATTTTCTAATTATCCGTTGTCGGTTGTTCTCGGAGCAATTGCGGAGCAGCGCCGCTAGAACGGAGCAAACATGATCCTCGAGCTCATTCGATGAATAACCGATCCGCTCCTTACAACCACTACAACCACCACCACCAACAACAACACCAATCACACTGACCTGCTGCTCCACGAAATTTCTGATTTTCCGTTGTCGATTGTTCTCGGAGATATTGCAGCAGCGCCGCTAGTACGGAGCAAACGTGCTCCTCGTGCTCATTCGAGGAATAACCGCTCCGCTCCGTACAACCCCAACCACTACAACCACCACCACCAACAACAAAAAAACCCACCAATCACACTGACCTGCTCCACAAATTTTCTGATTATCCGTTGTCGATTGTTCTCAGAGCAATTGCAGAGCAGCACCGCTAGTACGGAGCAAACGTGCTCATTAGAGGAAAACCCGCTCCGCTCCGTACAACCACTACAACCACCTCCACCACCAACAACATTTAACACCAATCACACTGACCTGCTCCACGAATTTTCTGATTATCCGTTGTCGGTTGTTCTCGGAGCAGTTGCGGAGCAGCGCCGCTAGTACGGAGCAAACGTGCTCCTCGTGCTCATTCGAGGAATGTCCGCTCCGCTTCTTCTTATCGGGCGTTTTCATAAAAAGCGGAAACAGTGTTCGGAGACCGAGAATCTCGACGAGCTTCTCGCAGTTGGCCGCGCCCTCATCACCGTTGGTGGCGTAGGAGAGGATCTGGAATCAGATATCGTTTCATAGCGTACTCAGAATTTTTTTACTCACTTGGACTTAACTGAAGTCACAAGGCACACCATAGGAGTTACCATATCAGAATGGTGTTTTCGTAGGCGCCAGAGAGTTGAATAAACTGACGAGCAACGGCAGAAACTCCAGGGCAACAATAAATTTTTTATTAGAACTTTTTGGCGTGTAAATTGCTTTTTTCGGTGACGCGTTCAAATTTTCGTGAATTTTTTACTTTATATTCGAGGTACAAGTGGAGAAATATGGCCTTTCGTGGTAAAGTGAGTGCAAAATATCAACACCGACTACTTACACACACCACACTGAATTGAAAATGGACCTTCTAAACCAAAGGTTCGTGCACCGAACAACAAATTGGCGGTTATTTCGAAGTTTCCCCAAAAAATCCCGAGTAACTTATTAAAAAAAACACTATTGTCCCATCGTTTTATTCAACAAAGACTCACCTTCAACGCGCTATTCCTCGACGCCTTGCGTTCTCTCAACATGAGATTCATCAGCTGCAGACCCTCGCCATCCAGGAATTTCTGCCGATTCGGTGTGTACATCAAAGCGGCGCACATACTGTCGAACAGGTTCTCCATCAGCTCCCGTTCGTCGGCCGAGTCCGGATCACGACGTTTAAAGGTGGCTAGTGCCTGGAAAACAGAAGATCCCCATATAAAGCAACAACAACAACAACAATTATTACAAAAACGAAAACAACAACAACAGTTAACCATTTCGTTAACTTAGTTAGCTTTCCCCATACAGACACACAGTGGAGCCCGTATGCTGTTTCTGCCAGCAAACATATCGCCCAAAACGTCTGATAATGAAACATCAGACAATCAGTGTTAACACGCCCATCAATCATCATCACCCCATGCTATACGGTGTTAAACTATGGTGTCAACAGAGTTGAGTTGAGGTTAGTGATGTTTCATTACAGACGTTATGGGCAGTAATTTTGCTTGCAGAAACAACACACGAGCTTTACGATTGATGCTCAAACAGTAACTGAATCCGACTATATTTGCAAGTCCCCAAATTTATCAATCATCTTTTTAGTCGGTTATGATAAACCTTTCCAAGTAGGTGTACATGATTTTATGTACAGACACCCGAAAAATAGTACTTTAGCTCTGTTTCGTCGTATTTGAAAATGTTCCGAGAATAGGTTTACATTTTTTTGTTTTCCCTCCTAAAATTCTCTCGTAAGCCTTTAGGCCGCATAAATTAAACGCGACGAAAAACCTGTTTTTTTAGGTTTTTGTGTGGTTGTAGACTATTTCATGACAAATTCGAAAAGGTTTATCATAATCATCTTTATCAACAAACCTGGAGCAGAATATCGATGCCTTCTTTCTGGCCGAGCACCTTGCGGCATTCCTCCGACTGTTGCAGCAGCACGCACAGCAGCTCGCTGGCGTATAACTTGTTGGCATCAAATGTTTTATGTCGAACACGCTTCACCAGCCACATTAGCAGGCCTAGGAAAATAAAGTATAAAAAATTACGAAGATATTATACTTAAAGTTATGTAACGAAATTTTTCATTTAATTAGACGTATGTATATCATACATATGAAATAAAAATCTGAATCATCAGATGCTTAGTGAAACAAAGAAGTTATTATGTGATACCAGTAACTCCGTCTCCATTTGTGCAAAAACATTATAAAGTCAGTATGTTGTTTCTGCAAGCAAAAGTATTGCCCAAAACGTCTGATAATGAAAAGTCACTAACCACAAATAAAGTTCTGGGCAATATTTTCGCTTGCAGAGACAACATTCAAAAAATTCAAAAAAATTTGTTTCAAAAATTCAAAAAAATTCAAAACGGGTTTCGGGGGATCACTGAATAAATAATAAGAGCGGTAATTGATGTAGCTAACCGAATTCATGTGCTTTATCGCTCAGCTCGCTGTTGTATTCGAGAATGTTCTCGATAACGGTAAGGGCGTCGTGGATACCTGATTATATAAAATATTATCTCCAACGATTTGACAACCTGTTTAATCGAATGCTTAGGGCACTGGCCTGAGAATCCGGAGTTCCAAGATCTGAATCTGGCAGGGTACGTTACACAGATCCTCTTCTACGGCCCCATTCTGAATGGCCTGGTTGGCATCAGTTAATAAAGAAGTCCCCACAACCCAAAACAATTTTTTATGCTTTTCATTGTTCAAAGATAATGAATTCTCTTTAGCGAGTATGAGACAAATTTCGTCCATTCTGGTAGCAAAAAATGAGCTTCTGTGGACAGTTTCTGGAAGTGTTTTTAAAACGAATGTGAAAAAAAAACCAACCATCGGCCTGTTCGGGCTCTGATTCCTTCAGGTTATCCATGGCTGCCACCAGTAGCCCGACGACATTGCCTTCCAGCAGCGCTTCGATCAGCACCGATGCACCCTCGGCCGATTCTTGTAGTGTATCCAGATCGGTGAGCTCCTGGAAATACGAGCACACAATTTTCTCAACACACTCGCGCATATCTCAATCGGATGAAAACCGAAATGTTTTTCAGGGATTGGATTATTGTTAATAAACACGGCAAAATCGAATATTTGAACAAAGATTCTCTTTTTGTGCAGAAAAAAATCCAGAAAAAATTATTTCCCATATTCGACTTTAACGAAAAAATTGCTTGTTGAAAACTTCAAAGCAGATACTCCGGATTCTTAATTATGCCAGAAATACTAAAACCGACTTGTAATAAATTGACGACGGCAATAACGATGTCAGAATTGGCATGACTGAGCAGTTGGAGGAGATTGCGAATCGTGGAAGAACCGCCTTCCGTTAACAGCGAATACAGATCGGGCATGGTGGCGAGTGCGTGCAGTTCCTATGAAATCCTCATCGTAAATTTTTTAAATCAATTACTTTCTTGTTTTATCACATCAACTTTTTTTACTGCCGTTCTGTTTCAGTCAGTGGGATAACCTGCAATATTTGCATGATACTCTGAATACTCTTTACGATAACTTCTCGAAAGTTAAGCTCACCACTTGTAACTTGAACTTGAACATACATTACTTACAAATTAAATCTGAAATATATAAGATATGAAAACCTCGATATATATACGTACATAAAAATCAGATTCATGTAACCAGAAATCCAAAATACTTTTTTTTTAAATAAAATCCAAACCTGTACGCTGGTGTTGAGCTCAATCTCCGAGTCCATGAACTTTACCGGATCATCGGCGAACTTGATTCGCATCTCCGTATTCCGGAGCATTCGTTTGTCGAACTGGCTGATCAAACGCTTCACGGCCGCTTCGTCCAGAATTTCACCGCCTATAACAATATTAACAAACAAATAAAAAAATTGAGATTCTGTGTAAATTGTTACTAAACTTGTTTCTTAGATATTCATTTTGAAGTGGTTTAAGAAGAGTGTAAGACGACTTTAACTGTATTTATATCTGTCAATATTTATGTAGATACCTAATTAGAGGTCGGGTGCTCAGACCGACAGTATATTTCCAAGGTACGATCGGCAGACGTAATATCGATCCCCCTATATACACATGATTATCATTAACACTGATCATCAACAACTTCCTCAATTACGCTGTCGCTGTGTTTCTTTTCAGCCCAGGATTCGAACCGGGACTTCCGGATTGCCAGTCGACGGACTAGACAGACAAAGTAACCCATAACAACCGTCTTATTAGACTATAAATCATCCGAAACCAACCCAAATCCGCCTCAACAGCACTCAGCAACTCATCGGCGGATGGTTGACTGCCCACGGCCACATCACCCACGGGTATCGACGCATCCTCGCTGTGCACACCATTGGAATTGCCCAGTCGAGACTTCTTGTTCATCGGCTGGAATAGAACAATGCACAATAAAATTTTAATCAAATTTTATCATTGATTATGAATCAAATATGAGGTTACAACGTGTGACAGTAAACACAATATGTCAATATGAGTCGGTTTGATCTCCACAACACTAGCGGACGAGAAGGGGTGGGAATAGTGGAATTCCCCCTTTTTGGCGGTTTCAAGAAGTGAATATTGTTCTCTAAGGTAAAATGGTCTAATTTTTGTCAATTCCCCTCTCTTTGGAAGATTAACTCGTCCGCCGGTGCTCCACAATGCCGAAAGCAAAGAACTACAAAGTATGTTAAAAAAAAAAACAAGGAAAAAAAACAAAAAAACCGTTTTGTTTTTTTTATTTGTTTTTTCTCTTTAATTCAGGATGGTTTCTTAAAAAGCGCCTACGGTTGTTTGTGTGTGTGTTGTTTGTGCGAAAAAGGCAAAAGTTTTACATGGTAAATTTTTTGCAGGCCGATTTTCAACATTTCCGTCCTATTTATTATTATTTTTCCATTTATTATTATTTTTCTTGAATCGGTTGTTGAAGTTTAATGGGTGTTGTTGTTTGTTTATTTGTATTTCGTAAATTTGGTGCGTTTGCCGTATGTATCTTTCAGTTCGAAAGATACATTTCAAAAGATTTGAAATGTATCTTTCGAACTGAAAGATACATCTGGCAAACGCACAAAATTTGAAATGTATCTTTCAATGTTTCACACCTGAATGCGACGAATGAATACACATAATATAAAGATCATATACACAAGTTTAATGATGAGTTGATGACAAATCGAATCACCACAATAACAGTTTGCTTTTATTTCCATCCCAAAATACAAAGCCGAAAAAATTTGAGTACCCGAACCCTGGCGGATTGGTGGATCA
>OZ038443.1:28105832-28163592 GCA_964036265.1 Daptonema setosum
GAGTGCCTGTCGGCTCTGCTGCTCGTAGCTGGATGATGAGTCCATGCCAAACGCCTTCTGCAAAGAAACAATCAAGTCTTTCTTGTTATACATGAAACATTATGAAGTATTATAAAAAAACCTACCTCATGAACCATTGCATTTAAATTCAAGCCGTTTTCCGATCTCAATTAATCTGCGATAGGATAAAAAAATAACACAATACAAAAGGAGAGCCGACTATTGTGCATCATCTTCTCTTACATTTGATGCAGCTAACGATTCACAAGTTGGAGTAGTTAACACTGCAACACTACAGTAAACTCAGACACAAAACTCCATGGTAATAATTAAAATTGATGATATTTAGTAACCTGTAACTCTTTGGTCTCCGCCTGTACAGCTGCGTCCCTGGACGCCATGTCAATGGCTGTCGTTGTATCGGTTTCTAAAAACAAAAGGGGCTAGCTAAGGTTCAAAAGCTATTTCTAGCAAAAATCAAAGAATCTGAAATTTTATTTATATTCCTGCAGCCAATGAGTTAATCATTTTGAAGCTTAGTGAGCTGTGGGAAACTGATGAGCGGAAAAAATGAAAAATTCTCTTTAAAAAATATGTTTGAAGATAAAAGTGATGCAACTAACTAGCATAAAGTTTATTGTGAACAAAAAATATCATATAGTATCAAAGCAACCATCACAACAGCAGACATTTTTATAGATTAGCAGCACTAAAGCCCGTATGTTGTTCCTGCATTCAAAAATAGTGCCCAAAACATCTGATAATGAAACATCAGATCAATCACAGCACATCAATCATCATCACCCCATGCCGTACTGTGTCAAACTACTGTCAAACCGAGTTGAGTTGAGGCTAATGATGTTTCATTATCAGAAGTTTTGGGCAATATTTTCGCTTGCATAAACGCTTGCTTTATTTTCGAGTTAAAAATCTAATTCGGTATCCTATACAGCAGGGGTGGGCCGGGTTTTTTGGCGTTTTGCAGGGGGTGGGGGGGGGGGGGGGTAGCCGACCGAAAACCCCGTCCTACCCGCCCTGTCCGAAAAGTGGGGGGGGGGGTAAAGTCGGGTAGGGGGGGGGGGGGTAGGAAAATATTTTTTCGCAAAAAAGCTTCGTTTTTTGTTTGTTTTTGCTAAAAAAATCTTCTATTATAGGGTATAAACATCACATGTACCGGTTTTTTCAGGTTTTAACCAATAAAATTGACCCAGAAAACGTGTTTGTTCGAAAAAAAATTCTCACAGCCAAAATTTTCTCACAGCTCAAAAAGGTAACCCCCCCCCCCAGCGGCCCGCCCTTGCACAGATCACATACCCATGTGCAGCTCAACATGTTCGGCCAGTACAGTCACAGGCATGATCGACTGACAGAACGGGCATTGACCCTCTACCAACTGGATGCTGGATGATTGGGTGGTGGATAAAGAGGTGCTGGTTGAGGTTGTCGACGAGGCTGCCAGAGCTGAAATATGGAACACGAAATTGAGGTGGAATATGATATGAAATAACACATACGAAAACATTGAAACTACGCAAGAACAACAGGAACAACAAACAACAACAGCAGCAGCAACAACAACAACATCTGCAACAACAACAACATCTGCAAGTTGCAACAACAACAAACCGGCATCATCTGGCACAATACCCTCATGTGCCATGGCAAAATGCAGTTGAATGCCATCCGTATCGGGGCTGATGAAATCGCATAATGGACATGGAAAAGAATTTTCCAAAGCATCTGAGGGTGTCCGTGCCGTATCTTCATGACTCGTGCTGGCATTCTGAAATTTTACAAAAAAATAATAACGCTATATAGCGTTGATAATTGACTAGTTGCACTGGCGGACGAGCTATCATCCAAAGGGAGGGGAATATTGTCGAAGAGCGGGAATAGTCAGTTTTCAGGCCATTCCACCTGCACCTTAGGAAACAAACTCTACTTTTTGTACCCGCCAGAGAGGGGGATTTCCATTTTTCCCACCTCTTCTAGTCTCTCGAACCGACCGTATAATGATCGCTCCAGATGTGTTCGGCCAAAAGTCGGCCGCCTTCCAACTGTTTGGCGCATAAATGGCACAAAATCGTGGTATTATGCTCGGTCATGTGCTCCCGAAACAGCTCATATTGTTCGCCGAATTGAATGTCGCACGTTTCACAGATAAATAAACCGTTGATGGACATAATTTTTTTAATCAAAATATTATATTTTTCTGTAATTTTTTTTGAAACTGTTTCCATGAGTGTTTATAAGGTGAGGCTGTTAACCGAAAAATTATTCACGATTTGAAAATTTAGCAATTTTCAGGCCGTCAGCTGCCATGTACAGTCGTTCCAATTTGGACTGCTAATCGATTGGAAAAGCTTCATACAAATTCTTCTTCGATGAAATACTGATAACACTGATGAAACAGCTATGAACCCAAACCAGAAACGAACAAATCCTACAATCAACAAACAGATTTTGCTAAAATTCTTTATTAGTACCATCGATAGATAAAAATATATAATACGTCTGTGATTGGCTGTCGTTCTAATAAATAATAACATTGTATCAGTTAAACTGATTATCGGTCAAATTTTTTTTAAACAAGGAGTTTACAAAAAGCTCCTTCTAGGAACCGGGTTATATTCATGAGAAAAATACCAAATAAATGACAACTAGACGGTAACTGATAATATATCTCACAAATGACAGAAATCTGCGTTTTTCGAAGTTGCGAAAACCAGGATATGAAAAGATTGTTGTGCATCATCACGAAAATTTACAAATGGTATAGTACAAAAATGCAAAATTATTAGAAGTTTAATTAGAAGTTTTTAGAGCTGAAATTAACTTCATGTACTACAGGTATAGCCTATCCATGATTTCTTGTTAGCCAAAAAACTTTTTGGTGCGCATTTTGAATTCAAATCTGTTTTTTGGTGCACTTTTAAAAATTAGTGAAACAATACCATTTGGACAACATACGAAATTCGCGCTCAATTCATTGCATACGGGCGTAACCGACATGCAAAATTAATTTCTGATAACAAGAAAACCTGACCCTGACCATATGCATGTAAATAAACGTCTATAATACAAAAAATAATTGAAACATGACAATATATTCAATTCGCTCAATTGTCGAAATTATCGAGCGCACGTTTCTTGGCCAGTTTTTCCTGGACCGTTTTATCGTCTTGGACCTTCTCAATGACGGTGGTTGAGGAGTGTTTTAACGATTTCGGTGGATCAATTTCAAGTATGTGAAGGGTCTGAAACTCCGGGTGGTTAGTAATTTAGGGGAGAAAATATATAGCACTCACAACGAAAAAACGAATGCTGAATTTGAATGGTTTTGTACGAGGGTTTCTGTGATATTGCAACGTTTTTAAATACAGTTCTTCAAAAAAACCTGCTGATTTTCTGTAGGTTAATAAGTTCAAAAGTCGAGCATTCAAATTCAGTCTCATCAGAAATTATAAATGCTATATAAAAATTAGTCAACCAGGTATGTAGAAAGTATAAAATACATAAAGAGGGGTTATAAGGAACGAAATCAATGAAATTAGGCGGTTTCGACTATGTGAGACATTCAGCCAATGATCGTGTAATTTACTTCAATTATTCTGGGTTAGTGAAGCGTACATAAAAATAGGAAAAAACATTCATGGTCACTCACGAAACTTCCAAAATCTTTCCACATGCAACACTTTTTCACGCGTTTGAAACCGTCACCATGGAAAACCAAAATTCTTTTCATTTGTGCTAAAATATCGACAGTAAATCGTAGCAATTTATATGGCCGATCAAGGGGTTCTTGTTAGTCAAAAAAATTTTGGCGCGCAGTTTGAATTCAAAGGTGCTTTTGGCGCGCTTTTAAATTTCCGAGAAACAATGCGCTTCTCCTTATGGCATTTGTATAACATACGAACGGGGTGCAAAATTCATTGCAAACGTGAAAAATGGTTTGTGAAATATACTTTCATTAACAGGATACCCTGACCAAGCTATACAATGATGACCACGCTAATGACCACGATAAAGAAATAATTGTGAATGAGCTATAATATGAGATGCGGTGCCCAAAAGCCAATACTTTAGCGATAAATGGATTATAGAGGATAATCTTCTCAGACTTGTTCGAGCTCGATCAGCACTCCGCCGCAGTCTTTCGGGTGCAGGAACATGACGGGTTTGCCGTGCGCACCGATGGTCGGCTTCTTGCCCAGGGTGCGGACTCCGCCCTTTTTCACCTCCGCAATCGCCTGCTCAATATCGTCCACCTGAAACGGCATTAAAGAATGAAAACGGAAATTTCATATTTTTCAAAAAATTTATGTTTTTACAAGTTTAAAAAAATTTTGAACTTGGAGGTGCAGATTCTAAAACATGGTTATTTCGGTTGATGACAATCGTTTTCACAGAAAAAAAAAATCTGTAAAATTTTGAGATATTGGGATGGCAATCAACTTTCTTTTACTGTTTGTGACCACCTGTTCGATTTTTCATAATCACATACAAGAAAGTCTGTTTTGGAAAACCAACTTCTAAGCAAATGTGATGCATACCACCTGATTTGTTCTTTTCCAAGAACGAGGCAATGGGGCTCTTCTCACCGAGCGGGTGAAGCAGCTGAAAATTAACAAAGTTATCATTGGTTGTCGTTACAATGCAAATATTTCAATGACTCCATGATAGCTGATCCAGGTTACATATAACTCAGAAAAGTTTTTAATGTGCGAGTTTTCCCGTAAAAATTTCCCAATAAAAAGGTTTTCTACATTACGCTGATACAACATGACAGAAGACAAGACAACCAACTTCAATTTTCGAGTTTGGCAATTCAACGAATACTGTTGACACGCCGTGTTCGGGTAGATCCTGTAAATGGTATATGAAAATTTGACAAATTAGATTTTGAATCATACTATATTTTAATACCAAGGGTGGCTTTATTGTCAAGTTGTGTTTTTTCGAAACTTTCCGGAACTCAGAAACGGAAGAAACCCGAACAATAGTTTTGCTGCATTTGGCGCCGAGCACGTTTTTGTAGAAGCCGGCCGCCTTGTCCAAGTCGGGACACGCAATCGCCACGTGGTTGAGTCGGCCCACGGAAAAGACTGACGAACTCGCCTGTAATTTGGCGCGCTTTCAAAGTTTCGGAAAATAAACTCTTTTTCCCATTAAATTTGGGCAACATACGAAAATTACACCTAATGCACAATGCAAACTTGAGTAAACGGCCCATGAAATTCATTTTTGAAAACAAGAAACCTTGCTTAAGTTAAGTATTTCCTTTTTGCACTCTGAAAATACCCAACGACAACCAATCAAACATTTCCAGCGACAACCAACCATCCGTGTGCAACAGGCGGCATTGTTGACTAGATTCGGCAACAACGATGGTTGAGCACCGACTGTGCGCACGACGGCTTTGAACGCAAACGAGGCCATGTTGGTTGAACAGTTGAGAATACACGCAAATTGAGATCTGGGAACGGTTGCTAATAAAAAAAAACCATAAGGACATGTTCACATCATCAACAAACTGAATTAATTTCGAATTTGAATTTATTCAGTTGTTATTATGCCATAATAGAAATGATGGAGCGCAAAAAACGAACATTTAAGCAGTCAGTCAGAGCGAATTAGAGCCAAATTCGCAAGTTGAGGCGACTGACTGAGAAGTGTATATCATTTCAAAGGTAATCAGTGAATTAGTGAGGTCAGTGATGATCAGTGATGTTAATGTGGTGAAGAAAAAGAAGTAATAAAGCAACTTTCAGGTTAGGTCACCTTATCCACTTTCTCACTCACTAGCGGACGAGGGAAGACCGAAAAAGTGGAATTCCCCCCTCTGTGGCAATTTCCAAAAGTAGAGTTTTTTCCTTAAGGTGTAGAAAAATGGCTTAATTTCTGCCAGTCCACCAATATGTTCCAACCAATGTGACAAACTCACGTGTTTTTGTGAATAGGTTCAACCTTCAACTATAGCTAACAAGAAATAAGATGATCTTGAAAAACAGTGATAATGTAACTCATTGAAACCAGAAAAATTGCCATATTTTTCAGACAAACGCCATGGAAGTGGTGTCATAAACAAAAACACCACACAATTTCACAAGTGTCAGGAATTTTGTGATTAAAAAGGCATGGATCTCTCGATGGAAAAGGATGCATTTTACTGAATAAGACAGAAAAAATTTCCCATATTTTTGGGTGCGACAAACCTAATGGGGGGAAATACCATATTTTTGTGACCAACACCATTGAAGTGTCTGTCACTCACAAATTCACGTAATATTTATTATAACCGGGCATTGGCGGACCAGCTAACTCTCCAAAGGGAGGGGAATGTTATCAAAGAGGGGGGAATTGGCAGAAATTATGCCAATTTACCTACACCTTAGAGAACAATTTTTGCTTTTAGAAAACGCCAAAGTGAAGGGAATTACCTTTTCCCCATCTTTCTCGTCCGCTTAGTGTGACCGGGCGCGCGCACGTGAACTTTGCTGGTAAACAACAAACCGAAAACAGAACTTTTAGTGGAGATTTCGATTGAGACAAGAAGGAAGCGGATAAAACAAGCATTGAAGTTGATTTGATGAATAAAAAACGTAATGAAGTTGTCCTTCCTATCAGTAAGAAAACGGCCAATTGTTCATTATAAAATACTTTTTTATCATCCGCTATCAGCTACGTACTGCGCATTAGCGGAGGAGAATCCAGGGTGGGAAAAGTGGAATTCCCCCATCTTTGACGGTTTCAAAAAGCATAACTTATCCCCTTATGTGTAGATAAAAAAGCACAATTTCTGCCAATTCCCCCTCTTTGGGAAGATTCCCCTCACTTTGGAGGTTTTGCTCGTCCGACGGAACAAAACATGTTTTCCGCGGCAGCGACGTCAAGCAGTCTGGATTTTTCCGGACTTGCACAAATATAAAACAGTGAGGGTTTTTCCAACATCAGAATTGATGATCGAAACATGAAAAAAATGTGAAATATAGATAAGATTCTTTGAATACGTATCGATCTGGGCTGGGACATAAAATCCATGTAATGACGGTTTCCATTGAGTGAGTGGAACAGATTTTGAAGTTTCCCTAAGGAGGCTCCGTAGCCTGGTTTTCGGAGGTCATAAAACTCGAACTCAACGAGTTAAAATTATTTGTGTGGTAATCGAAATATATAGGAATTTTTTTAGTAATCAAGAAAGATACCCTGACTAAGCCCATGGCAAAATATTTGCAAAAACGAATTCGAACAACAAGTTGTGACTGCGACTGAGCTATTGAGCTGAGCAGCGGTTCTGGAACTGAACGTTAAGGTCAGAAAAACAACCTTGACAGGATGGTATGCTCAGAAAGTTATGCTAAATGTGCGTCGAAAACGCACGTCTACGAAGAGAGCTATTTATGTAAATAACTTTAGATTTCAATGAAGTAATCTCGTAATAAACCAAACTATATGATTTAATTTTTATACGAATAATATCATTCTCAATTGATATACATTTTCTGGACAAACCATTGGAATGCACTTGAAAAGCTGAGCTGTCTTAAAGTAAAAATCCACATCATAAACGTTTATGTACAACTGTAAAGTAAAAGTCGAACATTTCTCCACCTTTTTTGAAAGCCGTTCGATCGCTCTCTTTTACAAGGAAGAACATAAAAAAACTACAAACTTTCACAAAATGCTAGGAGAATGTACTTTTGAACTCTTTCGTTGATAATGATAAGCGTAAACGCCAACCATATACATAGTTTCAATTTTGAAATTTTTCACAACACGTCAGTACGTTTTCGTAAACTTCACGTTTTCACCGCGTTATCTGTCGGTTACGAACAACACTTAACTAATCATATTTCAAACTCAACAAAGTGACCACCGCACTTTGACAAAATACTATTGAAATTGAAGAGTAAAAACGTACAACTTTTTCGCGGGCACGTAAAAACCACCAGTGCACACACACACAATACAATCCCTAGGCACACACACCACTAGCGGACGAGAAGCGGGAGGGAAAAGTGGAATTCCCCCCTTTTTGGCGTTTTCAAAAAGTTTAGTTTGTTTCTTAAGGTGTAGGTAAAATGGCCCCAAAACTGTCAATTCCCCTCTTTGACGGAATTTCTCTTCCTTTGGCGGATTATCTCGTCCGCCAGTTATTCCTAGGCGCACATACAACAGCACGCACGCTTGGTCAGCGTCAGCTGCGGTAAAAAGCGCGCGACAATGGGCTCTGGGCAAGCGCGTGCGCTGAAACAGCGTGCAGCGCGCACCAGCGGACGAGGGAGGAAATGAATGGAAAAGTTGAATTCCCCCTCTTTGGTAGTTATAGTATAAACTGTTTTCAAATTTTCAAAGTAGTTGTAGTAATAGTCAGACTATTATAGTCTTGTATCACTTCACTGTATATTTGATGGGGGGCGGAAAACTATACTTTCGTTAGCAGGGAACCCGGACCTGGGTTGGATTAGATTTGGATTAGATTGGACTTGGACCAGTCTATGGAAGAAACAGATTAACTACAAAAATCATATGATGAACTTAGAAAAAGTTAAACTGACCCCAAGGGCACATCTCTCGGTAACACGAACTTTCAAATTCGTCACTAATTTCCTTATCCGCTATTGATACCATGCGTATGTAGTACTACAAGACACTTTACTATGAAACGATTTTACTATGGGCTGGGCACATACATGGTACAGTATTTTATTATACATGTACATGGTCAATGGACAACTTGAATGAATGATAGCGTGGTTAGACATGAACGGAAACAAATTGCAGCACCCGTCGTAAGGCAATGATATGATTATAGTTCTCTGTGGAAAAGTTATGTAAAACGTTTCTTATCATGGGTATTCTACTACGCTGGACACTTTACTATGGAACGATTTTACTATGGGCACATACATGGCACAGTATTTTATTATACATACATGTACTTGCTCGATGGACAACTTGAATGGATGGTGGCCTGGTTAGACATGGAACGAAAGTAGGGCACCAGTGAGCTTATGTAAGAGTACGATTGCAGTTTTTTGGGAAATTTGTGTAAAACTTTTCTCTCTAAACAAGGGAAAAGCTACGCTGAATGTTTTCCTATGAAATGAAATGGACTGTTGTAGTTTCAGTTCGCTACTTTCAATTCGTAGATAGCTTGGACAGTTGGGTCACTTTTATGCATACGTTAGAAAGAAAGTGACCACCTACACAAAAGTACAACCCATCGGTCATCTCACGAAAGTATTTACAACGAAATACGAAAAGAACTCCGCGCATTTTACATATGTATATGCGAAACTTGAAAAATGTCCGCGAAGAAATCTGACCTCCGCGTACTACTGCATTTATTACTACGGACGGGAAAAAAACTCACGTCATCGTAATAATGATAGCGGACGAGAGAGGAATGAAAGCGTGTAAGTCCCCCTTCTTTGTGGGTTTCAAAATCTAGAACTTGTGATGTATGGTAAAATGACCTATTTTCTGCCAATCCCCCCTCTCTAGGAAGATTCCCCTCCCATTGGGGGGTTGTCCGCCAATGCGAGGACCGAGGAAGGAACGAAAAGTGGAATGCCTTCTTTTTGGCAATTCTAAAAAGTTCAATTTGTTTCTTAACGTGTATGTGAAATGTCCTCGAAACTGCTAAATAGCACCTCTTCCCAGAAAATCTCCCCCTCTTTGGATTTGGAGGATTGACTCGTCCGCCAGTATAGTGCAGTACATATGTATTTTACTATACATGTAGCTCGAGAAATTATATTATGTAAACTTTCACTACCACACACATACACATGAATATTTGACTCACGTCATTTCTCGCACTTCTTCTGAAGTAACCACTAGCGGACGAGAAGGGTGTTAGGGGAAAAGAGGAATTTCCCCTCTTTGACGATTTCAAAAAGTATAACCTTTTCCCTAATAATGTGTAGGTAAAATAACTCAGTTTCTACTAAATCCCCCTCTTTGACGGGATTCCTCTTTATTTGTAGGTTTAGCTCGTCCCGTCCGCCAGTCAGTGTTCTGAACTTCTGAAGTATCCAATGTACATAGTCTAGCCATAGTGATAGTAAGAGTATAATTATCAGCTATCACGCACCACTGTACTTTTATACGAGTGCTGCTCGAGTCCTAAGGAAAGGCAAACGGACAGCTTGTTCAACTTTTTTCCAAAAGTTATGTTGAAAAAAAAATTTCGTTTTCGATAAAACGTTCTAAAAACCGCCTTTTTCTTTCGGACAGTTAAGGCACCCATATAATCCTGCAGCAGAACATTTAATGTAGTTGAACCATGATAACATGATGAAAAACGTGTATTTTGAGCGAGTAATGTGAGTCAGAGTCACGGTAATATGTGAGAGTCATACTTAGTGAGATGTGAAAGACGACAGGATAATGAGGAAACATAAGCAAAATAAGACTACAAAGTCTAGTACCAGTCCTTCGGAGGCTGCTACAGCTGGGTCAGGAGTTCACTTCCCGGCAATCTTTGATGGACGAGCCAAACCTACAAAGGGAGGGGAATTTAGTCAAAGAGGGTGATTTGGCGGTTTCAAGCTGTTTTGCCTACACCTTACGGAACAATTTCTGCTTATTAAAAGTGCCAAAGAGGGGGAACTCCACTTTTCCCACCGATTCTCGTCCGCTAGAGCCGGCAATCAATCATGAGACTGAGAATATTATGCCCACACCTGCACGGTTTCACAGATAACCGGATTTTTCAAATGCTTAGAAAAAGTTCAAAATCAAGGTTTAACAGTGCGGAATAATAATAATCTGTTGAAAATAGTAAATGTGGAGAAAAGGAATTGAACCAATCGCATCCAGTCTTCTAATCAACTGTGAATGCTAGACAAGAAATAGGAAGCCCTGTACTACTACCCTTCCTTCCTCGTATACTTGTATCCTGTATGTCACTAGCGGACGAGAAGGGGAGGGAAAAGTGGAATTCCCCCCTCTTTAGCGTTTTCAAAATGTATAATTTGTTCCCTAAGTTGTAGGTAATAGGGCCTGAAAACTGCAAATTCCCCCCCTCTTTGACGAAATTCCCCTCTCTTTGGAGGTGTAGCTCGTCCGCCAGTGCTTTATGTAACCTAAACACGATAGACAGTCATGCTACCATGGTAACGGACCAAAATGAGTAAACGGCGTGAGAAAATAAAGTAAACTTACTTTCTTAAGTAAAGAACAAAGTATTTCTTGTTCAGCATGAGAAACTATATCACAACAACAACACTAGTAGAACAACAACATTATAATACACCAAAAGAGTTCGAGTAAAACATGCGTGAAACTGCGAATCAAACTTGAGCAAGTACAAGAAACACAAAGATAAACTCAATCTTTTTCAAGCGGTTCAGCAAGGAACTGATTATGAGATTAGAATAGACAACACCATAACGACGGTAGATTGAGGATGCTTTTATTGATAAAAATTTACAGTTATAGCTTTATAGTTATACAGTTATATTTTCATAATTACTGGGACGAGACGACGGACGAGCCAACGTGGAGGGAAAAGTGGAATTCGCCCCTCTTTGGCTTTCTCAAAAATTGAGTTTGTTCGTTAAGTTGTAAGTAAAATGACCTAAAAACTGGCTATTCCCCTCTTTGAAAAGATTCCCGTCGGCCCTCCCTTTGGTGATTTCGGTCGTTCGTCAATGCTCACCAAAGGAAGGGAAATTTCTCAAAGAAGGTGGAATTCGATGTTATAAGGCATCTACACCTTAAGGAACACATTTCACTTTTTTGAAATGGCTTAAGAGGCGGGAAATCCACTTTTACTTCTCCTTCTCGCACTGGCGGACGAGCTGATTCTCCAAGGGGAGGGGAAATTTATCGAAGAGGGGGAAATTGGCAGTTTTCAGGCCATTCTACCTACACCTTACGGATCAAAATTTACTTTTTGAAGTGGCTAATGAGACAGGAATTCACTTTTCCCTCCCCTTCTCGTCTGCAAAAGTGAACACTAAAGTGAATCTATTTATAGCATTCTCAATTGATTAAGAGACTGAATTCAAAAGCCCGCCATTTTTTGGATCTCAGTAAAAGTTTTCCCACGCATGTAAAAACATATAGCCCATCCATAGTTTCTTGTTACTTAAAAACTTTTGGGCGCGGAGTTTGAATTCAAACCTGTTTCGGCGCAGTGTAAAATTTGCGAGAAATAGATGCTTTTCACATAATTAGAACATATACTGCGCTTGATTCATTGCATACTGTACGTGCGTAACCAACCAGCAAAACTAATTTTCGATAACAAGAAACCCTGACCGAGCTATATCGTGGAACAACTTCGTGATCATCAGATAATCAACAATGTCATGAATCAATAATCGAATTTAAATTGACATAAAACAAAATTAATGAACGAAACCTTCAATAGGATAAAAAAAATCCAAGTGGTCGCAAAAATTTTAAATAACAATGTTGGAAGATAATCAACTAAAAAAATGTTGATTGTGAATGTGAAAATGTGATTGATTAATCGTTAACCAATCAATTAACGAAACTGACAGAAGCGAATACAAATTTTTGGAAAAAAACAACAAAACAAAATCAGACAAATCACAAGGTTCGGGGCATTTTTCGTGAAGGAAAGCCGCGGCTAGCTGAACTTGTGTTGGATGGTCCCGCCTCGTCATCAGAAGAGCTGCTCGCATTCGATTCGGCTCTTCGGCCTGCAAAATCATTGTGGTTATCACTTGGTCAGGGTTTCTTGTTATCGAAAATTCATTTTGTGATCTGGTTACGCACGTATGAAATTAGTAAGCCCAGTTTAATTATGTTGTCGAAATGTTAAGGGAAGAATACTGTATTTCGAGAAAATTTAAAAGCGCGCCAAAAACAGATTTGAATTCAAACTGCGCGCTAAAAAAGTTTTTGGCTAACAAGAAACTCTGGACAGGCTATATTGTAGCTCGATGGTGAGGTAAGAAATGTTGTATTGTATAACTATGGCAGCCGATCAAACTCATAGAAACGATACAGGGATTTAAAAACTTTTGGGAAAAATTTCAAATCGTGCGTCTTCAGAAAATCCATGATTTGATTTTCGCGAAACAGAGCGAGGTAAAGTTTCGAATTGATAAGGAAACGGAATGAAAAAAACGGCTTAATAACTAGAAAATTATATGTATTCAGCGTATTTAAATTTGTGTTTAATTAAATCTAGATAGCGCATTCACATTTGGATCAGTCGGTTCCTAATTATATAGCCTATTCAGGGTTTATTGTTAGCCAAAAACTAAACTAGCCTAATTCAAATCTGCTATTAGCGCGAGTTTAATTTTTTCACAAATAAAATCTTTTTTTCTCATCACATTTGGATAACAGCGCTCAATTCATTGTATTCGT
This sequence comes from Daptonema setosum, assembly GCA_964036265.1. Lineage (NCBI taxonomy): Eukaryota > Metazoa > Nematoda > Chromadorea > Monhysterida > Xyalidae > Daptonema > Daptonema setosum. Next base: position 28,119,189 of record OZ038443.1, read on the forward strand.
GCGTAACCATTCCACAAAATTAATTTTTGATAACCAGACCAGAACCAAGCTACAGAACCAACGTTTAAGGGTCGATCCAGAGGCACCGGGATTCGGCTCCTTCGTCGGCGTTGTCGTTAAGGCATCTTTGGAACTAGAAGGCTGATCGGTAGATATGTTCTGGAAAAAGTTTGTTGATAGAAGTAAAAAAAGTTCACAAAAAATTTCTGATCGAAAGTTTTGAAATCGGCCCGCTGGTAAAGTGGTTTTAAGGTGTTAGACTCTGAAAGTGTTTGACCGGCACACGGGTTCTTCACACTGAGTGACTGACTGACTGGATCTAATCCGTGGGCCGTCACCAGAAAGTCTTATGGCAGTCAAAAAATGGTGGGCTGGTGGTCGTTTAAGAATATGCCTAGAACATCCGATGTAGAGACTTGGATTTTCCTTAAATGAAAACCTAAGAACAATAGACCTGATACCATACATTGACATCAAAACGATCGTTCCCAACCGCAATATTCATACATACCGTAACAACAACAACAACCGACAGCCAGCAACCACACCAACAACATCATCAACAACAAACCACAAGCAGCACCAGCAACAAAGATAACCACAACAACAAACTAACTGAATAATTTCTCCATTTCTTCGTTAGATGCTTCAATAAGAGCGGCGTTTCGTCGAGAACAAAAACTGAAAAAAAATATAAATTTAGTATAGTCCACCCTTCTTGTTCACCGAAAAACCTTTGTTGTGTAAAACTTTTTGGCGCGCATTCAAATTTCAAATTTTTTTCACCAACTTTTCTCATTGGGCGGATGAGTGGCGGCAATGCGGTAAATGGCCGGCCGCCGGGGTCTCTGCGGTGGGATGGAAAGACTTGGGTAATTACAACGATAAATGTTTTTCTAACTATAAGGTAACTTTAATTTATAACTAAAGTGAAAAATTTGTGTTCAAACATAGATTTTTGTGAATTTCGAACATTTTGAACATCTTTCTCTTAATAATCAACACAATTGCAACTGCACGCACGGAATTTTTCGGGGAAAAAAGTTTCACACAAGATTTCAAAAATTTTGAATCAGTTAAAACTGTACCTTTTCCAACGAAAGAAAACATACTCATTCAGGTGTATTTTCTCAGGTTGTAAACGAGAATTCGCGATTAAAAAAACCAACTTTTTTCTGGCTCTGTTCAGGTACAAACTTGGAGAAGTTTGCCTGATTGTGTGAAGGCAGATTTTGAAGCATTTTGGCAACAGAATCAGGATCGCGAGTCTTGACGAAGTTAACTGTTCTGGGTTGTGTGGCCGACGTCATTGCATCTTCAAGCAGATTTCAGATTCAAACACACGTGTTTCTATGGAAATAAATCTAAATCTCGAAAGAATTATTTCACTCACTAAGTATGAATTTTCATGGTCCGGGTTTCTTGTTATCAAAAATTAATTTAGTGGGGCGGTTACGCACGTATGTATGTAGTATTTGAAACACGCTTAAACAGATTTGAATTCAAACTGCGCGCCAAAACGTTTTTGGCTACCAAGAAACACTGAATAGGCTATAACCTTCTTCTGAGTTGCGTGCCAAAAGTGGATTTTGTAAAACGACACCGCCTCTACTCATGCTGTTCGCATTCCGGAAGACTGAAGATATGGTTAGTTTGATAATTATACTGAAATGAAAAAAATATGGTTAGTTAGATAATTATACTGAAATGGAAAAAATAACTAGTAACGTCCCGTCCGATATATTAAAAAAACGTCCTGTTAACAATTTACATAGCAACGCAATACAATAGCAAAGCCTGGGTTCCTGTTATGTACTAAATTAACTACATAAGCTCGTATTTATTATCAGTATTACTTATTCTATTACCACCACTGAGTCATACCTCCAAAGAGAGGGGAATTTCTCCAAAGAGGGGGAATAATCAGAAATTCTACCATTTTGCCTACACCTTGAGGACCAAACTCTTCTGTTTGAAACCACCAAAGAGGGGGAATTCCACTCCCCCCTTCTCATCCGCTAGTGATTAACACTCATTCCACTCAACCTCTATTCAGAACAATATCATTCAGTTTTTTTCTGTTTCACTAGCCCAAAATCTGATCATATTCAATAAATAATAGTAATACATATTCCTAGAATGGAAATATTTACAAAATAGATACAATCGGTTTTGGAAAAGTCCTCCAACCGACCGGCGAAGTTGTTTCTCCAACTTTTATACGCTTTCATCCGCTGAATAAATGTCAAAATAATCCAAGCTAGCCGATTACACAAATAGTTTCATTCACTACATCCATTAGAAATGTGATAAAGCCCGAATGTTGTTTCGGCCAGCAGAAAAATTGCCCAAAACGTCTGTTAATGAAAATTTTATAATCAGTGTTAACACGCACATCAATTATCATCACCCCATCCTATTCTACACTGAACTATGGTGTCAAACTACAGGGTGGTCCAAAAAAATGCCAACACTTTGTCGGTGAATATCTTCAGACACAGACCACCAATTTTATTGCGCTTTTCAGGGATTGAAACAAACATATTTACTTAGCGAACTGTAAAATATCAGAGAAATCAGTCAATCACAGCGGCTATCACGCCTGATTGTGTGGAAAACTGCGTGTGGAGGGAAAACCGAGGTATGTACGCGTGCTGACACAAAGCATTTTATAGACGTTTTGAATGAAACATGAATTGACAGGTAGCTATTAATTGAATTAAACATATTTCTATGTCTTACCTTAAATTTTAGTAAATTTGAAGAGGTATTTTGAATTTTTTCGCTCAACAATGTAAAATTCTTCGATCAAGCCAAAAAAGTCATTTTATTGCCTTATCAAAAAATTTTATGAACAAATAAATTTTTATACGAAAAAAAGCAAGGTTCAGAATCAAAAATGCTTTAGAACAAACGCTGACATCCATCGAAACTTTACTTGCTCAACCAACTAAGGTTGATGTTTACCCTGACAAGTGAAAATAATAGTACATGCAACAAGTGATGTAGACCTCGGTTTTTCCTCCATGCGCAGTTTTCCAGGCCATGAGGCGTGACGGCCGCTGTGATTGGCCGATCTCTCTGATATTATATATTTATCTAAGTTAATATGTTGATGTTAAGCCCTGAAAATTTCATATCAATCGGACGTCTGTGTCACGAGATATTCCGCACAAAAGTGTTGGCATTTTTTTTGGACCACCCTGTAGTTCAGTTGAGGCTAGTGATACTTCAATATCAGACGTTTTTTGCAATAATTTTGCTGGCAGACACAACCTACAGGCTTTACAAGAAAAATACGCTTTTATTACATTACATGACATGATAAATCACTAAACTACATTATAATCAGATTATATTGACTGCCTTTTATATGGCAAAAAGCGCGGAGTTTATGCCTTTGATTTCGTCAAGCTTGTTGAATGTTTCCTGTTAATATTAAAATTTGTGTATCAATACAAATTTTAGTATTTACTAAGACCAATCTACAATACAAATAAATTGAAGATTTTACATGGTTGTAGTTGTAGAATAAAAAATCGTGCAAACTATGTTTTTTTCTGTGACCGTGTGAAGATACTCTACATGTGGAGAAGCATTTGTAAGATATGAATTAACCGAAATTTTTTAAAATTTACAAAGTACGCTTAAAATATAATGGCAAATTACGCTGCTTGAATGGAGGACACCTGGTTGAACGGTAAAAATCGATAATAATCTCAAAGCCCGTATAATAATGGGTGACAAACAAACATTGAGTTGAAAGAATGACAAGAATGAAAAATCACAAATCAACTACATGTCATGCAACATTGATAAATAACTATGAAAATAAAATCGGGTATACACATTTCTGAACGAGAAATTCACGCTGAAAATCACTCACTTATATATCGACATACAGGGTAGGATGGGCCACAAGAAATCGACCGATTTTGACAGATAATAACTTTAGTTATAAGAAATCATTGACTGGTTCTGGCTATTCTCTAAAAAGCCTACGTCTTGGTATATTACTGTAAATTTTTTAGCTTGTAGATGTACCCTTCGACTAAAAGTAAAAAAACACAAAAGCCGAGTTTTTGCATTAAAACATCTGACATTTCTGGTTCAGTCAAATGTGTCATTTGGTTGCACAGAAAATCCCTGTATTCGTATTGTATTATCAAAAACTCATCAATAATTTCAAATTTTACTTGACTTCCATAGCAATTTTCAGGTACCACAATCATGTCCTCAACTGTATATCATCACCTTCTCAGAAATCATCGGCCATGTTCAACGTCACCTGCTGGCCGGGCTCAAACGGTGGCTGACCAAGATGTGGACAGGTGGAGCAGCGGAAAGCGTCGCCGAGATAACACTGAAATGTGTTTTGTTCATCTACAACAATAACAATAACAACAACAACAACAACAACAACAACAACAACAACAACAACAACAGCGACAACAACAACAGCGACAACCCCAACATTTCTTCATGAAGATTTTACGGTTGCTGACGGTTTGTCACCCTGTTTTATTACGGCTAACACCGCAACATTATATCATTGACAACAACAACAATCGCCGATCCGCAAATCACATTACAAGACAAACACAATAACAACCAACAACAACAACAACAAAAACAACAAACACAACAACAACAACAACAACAGCGACAACCCCAACACCCCAACATTTCTTCATGAAGATTTTACGATTGCTGACGGTTTGTCCTAAGTTTTTCGGCTACCACCGCAACATTATATCATTGACAACAACAACAATCGCCGATCCGCAAATCACATTACAAGACAAACACAACAACAAAAAAAACACAACAATAACAACAAACACAACAACAACAATCAACAACTGCCAATCCGCACATAATGTTACAACATCAACAGCAAAAACAACAAAAGTAACAACAACATCATCTTCCTCCACAAAAACAGCACCAACAACAACAAAAACAAAAACAACAACAACAACACCAACATTTCCACATGATGACTTGACGGCGGGCGCGGCTTTCCCTTCCTGCTCTTCCGCCAGTCCACAAGTACAGTTTTTACATGCCCGTTTCTTTCCACCCGCCACCTCGGCTTCATCCGAACAAGCGTTCACTGAAATGCACAAAAAACATTTGAGAATTTTATTAGAAAAAAACACATTTTAGTAATGAGAAATATTAATCGTTGAAAAAAAGTATAATTTTGCTATTTGAATAAGAAATAAAAAACTCGAACCTTTCAATGAATCAGCATCCGGTTTCTTGTAATCCTCATCAGTCAGCAGTTCGTTTTCATCCATCATGTCGTCTTCGAGCTTCCACACGCCCGCGGCACCTGAGTGAGTGAGTGACATAGTGAGTGAGTGCGTGAGTGTGGGAAGGAGAGACAGAGTCAGTGAAAGAGCAATTGAGTGAGTGAGTGTGCGGGTGAGTGTGCGAGTGAATAAATGAATGGATGAGTGAGTAAGTGAGTGAGTGCGTGAGTGAGTGAGTGAGTGCGTGAGTGAGATAATGAGTCAGTGGGTGGGTGAGTGAGTGAGGGAAGGAGTGACATAATAAGTTAGTGTGTAAATCAATTAAAGGGCGATTGAGTGAATGAGTGAGTGACTGATTATTTGAGTGAGTGAGTGAGTGAGTGAATGGGTGAGCGAGCGGTTGAATGAGTCAGGGAAGAAGGTAGTGAGTGAAGAAAGATTGGATTGGTGAGGAATTAAATGACCCAATAGGTGAGCAAGCCAGAATGTGACCAAACTCGATGATACAAACTCAATGTTGGAAAAATCAAAGTAATTAAAAGTCTGGTTAACCATTTGAGGTGCCATTCGATGCGGATGCCAGATTCAGTTTGGTCTGTCCGCCTTCGAAATCCGGCGTTTTCGCCTCAAAACTGAACCAGCCATCCTGACCGGTGAGTGATCCCTGAAGTAAATAATTTCAGAAATATAGATTATGTAAAAAATTATATTATAGATTATACCAGGAGCGCCAATCGCCCAACCCAGCAGGCGTTAGCAAGATGATGGATTGCGTGAGGGGTTCATGATGATCAAAACGACATAGCTGACAGCACAGCTTTTATTGGAGTTAAGAGAACAGAGGAGAAAAGAACACAATGAACAATGAACAACAATGAACAATGAACACTGAGCTCAACTGGAACTCAGGTTTTATATTATCTACGGAAGCGCGGTTTATGGGTAAACGCGCGACTATATTATATTATAGATTATTATATATTAAAGATTTCAGAAATATAGCTTGTTCATGAATGAAGGATATATGGAAGCAACAGTAATTTTTTAATTCGTTAACAAAAAAATGAATTTTCACACAAATTTTTAGAAATTAAAATTTTCAAAATAATGTGAAAATTTTATCATTATCATTTTTATGTGAAAATTAAAATTTTCACACAACATTTTGATGTGCGGCTAAATATAATAAAATTTCGTTGATAAAAAGTCCACATGAGGTTTTTTTACTCATTCGCTGGCAAAAAATCAATAACAGCATACTATAAGAAAAAGTTACATATCATTAATATGATAATATAAATATTTCCCTCTATATTTCGTGTGATATGATCTCATCATAATATCATATCTTTTATTTAAAAAAATATCATATATTGTCGTCCGGCGATTCTTTTTATTCATATACATTACTTTCTTTTTATCATTTTCTTCTACCTAAAAAATTCCAGTTTTAATTACAGTAAATAAATTTATGCTTATTTTACTTTATTTTATTCTATCATGCACATCACGCCACGACTAACTTGTTAGTCATTTTTTGTGCCCTCTTGTCAGTATCTAATGCACTGAATAAAATGACTATGACAATGACTATAAAGTATAAAGGTAATTTACCTTAGCACCTTCGACGTATCCCGCATATTTCAGGTCTTTCAGCTGTTTATCGATAATCGACCGATCGGGAGCGTCCGAGGCTGAAATCGTATGAGCTATGGCCTATGATGCATGATAAAAAAATGTTAGAATGAAAAATTCAATTAATTTCAGCTAATTTTATTTGCAAAAACATTATTGAAAAAAATCCAACATTTAATCAGCAGCAGAAATCTGCCGGTCGGTTTCAGGAAGGCGGCGTAGACGGAGAGCTGCTCAAAGTTGAGTGGACGATGACCGATTACTACGCACGCATCGTAGCCGTTCTTGGTCAGATCGTCCTCTGGAAGATTATATGCTCGACTAGCGGACAGGAAGGGGTGGGAAACGTGAAATTCCCCCCTCTTTGGCATTTTTTTATGTAGAATTAGTTCACTAAGGTTTAAGAAAAGTGACCTGAAAACTGCCAATTCCGCACTCTGACTAAATTCCCCACCCTCTTATCACTGAAATAATCAGAATTTATCAACCAGAGTAACTCATAGTTCAGAGTTTCTGTTTTGTCGGGAATAAAATACTGCTCCTTTTGATGTTGAACACGGCGAAACATACATTTTCGGCAAAATTTTTATACACCTTTTCAGAAAGGTTCATTATAATTGCCGATAACATCGAGAAAACAAAGCTGAACGAAATAAATACAAATATAATAGTATATTTTTTTCATTTAAGAGCATGTTTTCACCTACCTGAATGATCCGGCGATAGTCGCACCATCCGCAACGTCGTCGACCACTTTTCGCGCAGCTCTTCCGCCACCGACTTGACAGACATGATGAACGAATCTGAAAAAAAGGGTTTGCATTTTCTTAATTGTGTGCCACTAAATAGCATTTGAATTGCATTCAAAGAGCCCGATTCGAAGAAAAAACACACGTAAAGAGGTATATTTTCAAGAGTTTAAAAAAGGCTTTCAGATTTTGAGGCTCTGTACATCTTAGGAATTAGGTTTTTCTGACCGCCGTCGCCGTGCAAAAATGAATTTGAGAAAGTTCACAATTTTACAGTTGTGAGCGAATGACACAAAATGACTACAGTGACAGGATTTAATGAACGATCCATAATTCATCGATTGTCTAGTCTAGTGCGTAGGATGCCAGCATCGAAAAACCGGCAGTCTCAAGTTCGAGACCTGACTAGAGACACAGATCCTGACGCGTTACTCTGGGTCTAAGGTTACTGCTATTCCCCGTCAGTTTATTCAACTCTCCGGCCACTACAAAAACACCATTCTGATATGGTATTAGTGTGCCTCGATGGCTTAAATTAATAGAGAAATCCAAGTGAAAAAATAAATGTAACCAACCATCGCCCTGCGGTGAATCGACCACACCCAAAATGGCGGCCGTCGCCGGCAGCGACTGCAGGTATGTCGTTATGGGCATATTTAATTAACTGAAAACCGAATTCATAATGATAATTATTGTAAAACCGCATGCTTTCAAAGATCATTGGCTGTCGTTGAAGAAACGTTTTGAAAGTAGACGTGCATTTCGCAGAGAAAATCCTAGTAATAGTAGTTACTGTGAAAACAGCTGAGCGTTCAACCCAGATAAGACTAATAATTCTTGAAAAAATTTCGGTATGACTCGATTATTACATTTCAGTTCATTCTCTTTATCTTAGAAATGCTACCACTAATATTATAATCCAATAGATATCGCAACTGGCATAAGCAACCAGTGAAACTGAAAATCAACCAAATTAATGCAATTCCACACATCCCGGGGGAGATTTTATTGATCGTAAACATATTGGGGCAAAGCAATTTGATAAATCCAGCAAAACTTTGAAATACTGCATATCACATGAAAACTTTCGATTGGGCGATAAATCGTGTCGTTCGTTAATAAGGTATACAAATTTAGAAGGATAAAATTTTAATGTTGGACAGAAAGTTATCTTTCACTGCATTTTCAGAAGAAGTCCAGCTAAATTGAGTGCAAATGTACTTTTCCTCCTCTATATATTCGTATTTGTCCAACCATCTCTGCAACCAAAAGATACAATAAAACACGGGCATGAAATATAGGCGACTTGGGCAAATAATTATTATAGGGTATTAGAAAATAGTAAGAACAACATTCAAGGAAAGATCATACAGTGAATGAAAGGGTTCAAAAAGCCACAAGTACAGAACATAAAAATACAAACATGTACCAGAATATGTATAAACAAACACGGGTATGGCAAAGAAATATACCCCTATCCCTAACCAAACAAATTTACATACATCAACAGACGATATCACAAAAACTAAGGCAAGGTTTTCGGATTTCACGGACACCTCTAGACTACTTTTGTTCAGTTCAGAGCAACATGTCAAGGAATGTATAAGAAAGCAGAAGTTGATTCAATGTAACTGTTTACGAACTTCTACGAAAATGTCGGATAGTTTAGTCGAATAAGCAAAGGAGAGTGAGAAACGCTGTGAGAAGAGTCAGATATTTGTAAATGAAGTTTATGAATCTAAATTAGAAATTCTAAAACGTTAAATGTGAAGTTTATGAAAATAAATTAGAAATGTAAGTATGTAAATGAATTTTTATGGAAACCAAGTTAGAAATGATATACACAAGCATGTGATGCAAAAAATAAATAAGGGTGAGGTAACAAGCCACCACCGACACCAAATAAACAAACGGACATTATGCCGCGAAGGATTGCTGATATGAGCTAATACTAATTCATACATGACTAATTTCAATAAACTATTTAAAATAACATTTATAAACTTTTAAATTTACTCACTAAACAGTTAATCTTTTTTAATGTTTGAAACTGCCAAACGAATTAATCCTTTCCCAACTTTTTCGGTGCCGGATATCCAGACACAGAGACATCCAAAAATTGTCGGATCACGTACACGAACGTTAAAGTCCAAATTCATACACAAAATTACAGAGACATGACGAAACAACGGTAAATTACCAAAATATTACATTAAAAACCCTTAAAACCTGTCCGCCCTATTATTAGGCACTGCCTTACTATCTTCATTAATTTCTCGCGCGTCCAACTTCGGATTATCCTCCCCATCGCGATCTTTTCCATCGGCGAAGGGACTTTCGCCAGCTTTCGGCGGTTTTACCGACTTTTCCAGCGGTTTCGACTTTTGCTTATCCGACTTGCCGGCGCCCGTATTATCGACTTTTAATAATCCGTCACCACCCGGTGGAGTATCGGCTTTCTCATCCGCTCTTTGAACTGGTTTGTTCAACAATTGTTGTTGTTGTTGATCACCGAAATCCGGGAAATCCGCCTTCACATTTTTGTTGTTAACCAACTGTTGTTGTTGCTGTTGTAGTTGTTTGGCGGGCGGTATGGGTGCTTTGACTACTTCGGCCACATCCTGATTCTCACCACCTTTGTCATCTTCATCGTTGTTGTTGTTGTCTTCATCTTTGTTGGTGTTGTTGTTGTTGATGTTGTCATCTTTGTTGGTGTTGTTGTTGTGTTCATCAACAGGTTGAGCTTCGTCCTCCTCTTTGTCATCCTTAACCTCACCGTGGTTAGGTGGTTTGACCTGTTCGGCGAGAGGCGGCTTGTTGTCGGCGACTGCTGGTGAAGAGGAAACTGGAATAGAAATTATATATTCAGAGTGAGTGAGTTAGTGAATGAATGAGCGAGTGAGTGAGTGAGTAAATGAGTTAGAGTGAGAGAGTGAGCGAGTGAGTTAGTTAGTGAGTGAATGAACACTAGATGTAGATTTATATACCAAGTTTGAAACCACCGAAACACGTTTCTACTCTCCTCTAAACTTGAAATATCATTTTACTACCAGTGACAATTGATTTTAGATTTTTTCTAAGTGAACGGATCAAGTCGTCGCCGGGTCGCAGTCAAACAGAAGTGTGACCTACTGGCTGATGGTCGTAAAAGAATATGCCTTGAACATCCGATGAAGTAACTTGGAACTTGGTTCCATGATATGCCTATGGCAAGCACCATTCGTGATTGGGACCCGGCAAAGTCTTGATCCGAGTGAGACAACCCAACAATAAAAAATTAAATAAAAAATAAACCCCCGAACCTCCATCCTTATTGACATTTTTCTGCTGGTAATCGGCATTCGGCCGCAGATCGGGTATCTGACGATCAGTTTCCGATTTTGGTGCCGGCATTACGGCTTCATTACTTCCTTCTTTCAAGGCGGCATTGGGCGAAATGCCAGGTCCACCGGGAAGTAAAGAGTCGGTCGGTAATTTCGGCGGAGCAGACTGAAATAATATTTCACACATACTACATACAAGCAACTAAAAATGCCCTGAAGGCATGGGGAGTAACGAATATGGTTCGGTCCTGGCTAGTCCAATCGTGAAAAAGTATGAGACAAGAAATTTTATTCTCATATTTTAAATAGTCTGATCGTGAAAAAGCAGGAAACAAGATTTGCGATGAATCACGAAAAAAAGGTTGTACTTCATTAAGTCAAGAATCATACCAATTTCCACGAAACATATTTGGGACTTTTCGGTGAAAACCAAATTCCCTTTATTTCGTCTAGCTCGTTGTGAGCATGGGTAATTTTACTTCGGTTTGTGTGACAAGCCTGCCACGAAATTTTCATTTCATTTTCACCCAAAAATAATTGGATTTCTTCAAGATACTTATGTTTCAAATTTGAATACCAGCATTTTGAATAAGGATAAATCTTATCACAACAATCGTGAAAAGTTCTAAATATGTTTCGTGGAAATTGGTATGATTCTTGACTTAATGAAGTACAACCTTTTTTTCGTGATTCATCGCAAATCTTGTTTCCTGCTTTTTCACGATCAGACTATTTAAAATATGAGAATAAAATTTCTTGTCTCATACTTTTTCACGATTGGACTAGCCAGGACCGAACCATATTCGTTACTCCCCATGCCTTCAGGGCATTTTTAGTTGCTTGTCTAAAACTTTTTTATGTGTGAACAAATCACATGTATATGTGCTAATGTAACAAAAATGCTTTATGATTTAAAATTTTTTTCATAAGATTAATGAACTTCAGCCCTTTCATAACTTCGATTTTCGAATATTGAATTACAATAATATTTGTGAACAGTGATCGTTTGCGAGCCCCCTTCAATTTTTTTTGTAAAAGGAGTCATTACATAACAGACATAACTTAAATGATGAAAAAATCCCTGAATTGGTAATATAGTAAACTAAAAGATGCCTTATTATATTTAAAATAGACAGTTGAAGTTCGGGAAAAGTATATAAAATCAAAAATAAAACAAATTAACACTTTCACTGTTTTAGATTTTCAGGGTTTTTGAACCCTGCATCACCCTTTTAACCTGAAAACCCACTATCCACTTGACTACTTTGACGAAAAATATTTTAAAAGTTGATACGCTACATCAAACCTAGTTTCAAATCAAAAACGTATCATTATATCTAGTGTGAAAATAGCTTCAAAATTTGACTATTATTAGGTTTGCGCCGAGCTGGACTTCACAGCGAACGCTATACAGGGTGGGGCAAAAGTAACTATACACTTGTTGACGCAAAATTTCTCCAAAAAATTATATTGCATCAATATGATTTAACAATTCAAACAGATGCTAAAACACCTGAAAATTTTGATTCTGCTATTTATTTTAACTTACAACAATTTATTTCATGAGTTATGCGTCTTTTTCTCGAAATTCACCATATTTTCGGGTTTTTTCAGTGATTTTTGTCAGTTATCTCGCAATATCAACTGTTATTTGACGAAAATTGATGTTGGTATGTAATATAGAATGTAGAAAAATATTCTTAAACGTTTAACAGGAGAGCAAGTTTACATTCATGCCTAATAAATAGTATAATTGCTTCTTTTTCCACGAAAATCACCGATTTCAGTCTGAAAATGGTAAAATTCAAAAATCTTATTTTTCAGCTTAAAACAACTAAAAACAATGTATTTCATGTTTATTGACTTATTTTAGTACCATAGGGTCCATTAAAACATTTAACTTGAACTGTTTTGTCAATAATCCAAAAACCGCGAAAATTGGTTCAGGCATCTTTAACACGGGGTTTACCATATTATCCGTATCGATTTGAACCATAGGGATATTCTGAAGTTGAAATCATTCGATTCTCATTCAGATACATCAAGTGAAACGTTTTATACACTTCTTATCCTTTATTGAGGATTTTGATTAGACCATGAGGTCACTTAAAGACGTTAAAAAAAGGAAAAACCATGAAAATACTGAAAATCCTGTTTTAAATTGAAAATAACTCAAGATACGGTCAATTAGACATCAGAATCGGTTTTTTCAGGTATAATAACGTATATATTGCTCATAACATCATGTACACTCAATATAATTTTTTTGAGAAATTGGCCTCCAACAAGTGTATAGTTACTTTTGCCCCACCCTGTATACCATGTGACTTTTGATTTTTTTCTTACTTCCAGACCACTTATAAAAAGGTTTTGAGGTGTTTTATCAATATTGGTACAAATCTAGAAACGAAGAAAAAAATTTACTTCGAAAAATTTACTTTGAAAAAAAAATTGGACTTGTTTTTGTTTATTTCTGTTAATTTTGACGGATCATAAAAATTTATTTATGATTACTAATCAAGTTTTAAAACCATATTTTATTAGAAATTTATTCCCTCTAGACCTCCTGTTAAAATGAAGTTTATCCTGTTTCTGTATAAATAAATTTTTTGGAATCAAATGTGGCTGAAACAGCGTGAACAAGTGAATTTGAATTTTCACCGGTTTTTGGCGGCTCATAAATATTTTTTAAGAATACGCAAAGAATCATCTTTACTGCATTCGATACAGCTTCAGTCATTCTAGACATTCAGATAATACAATGGGTCTCAAGGGTTTAAATCTTGAGATAATCTGATTTTCGAAGGAGCAAAATCGTTGAAACTTTCTATATCAGTTTCTTCAAGTTTTTGTCAAAGTACGAAGATTTTATCGGAAAATGTATCGGAGAGAGGTCATATTGAAATTTGATTCCGCAAATGATAGGCAGTTTTTCATAACGATTCAATCACCTCTAAACGAGTATTTGAGCATTTGTGAAAATTTTGTTAAATTTTTCTCCTCATAGACCCGCTGCGCTTTTTTGTGTTTTGGAGCAGAATGATAAATTGAATAGCGGAACACACTTCGACATGTGTGATACACGTCCGGTTAAAATTTTAGTTTGATCGGACTACCCTATCGCTCATACAACAATTCTTTTTCCATTTTGCCTGCGATTTTTGACATTTTTTTCATAAATTTCCTCAAAAATGGTGAAAAGCTTCATCCGATCTCCGTGACACTCAGGAAAACGTGTTCTGGGCACGAACTTGACATATGTACCAATTTTCAGCTTTACATGTCTTACCCAGTTCCCATACACCATTTTTGCGGAGGAAAAAAAAACGGAAAATCGCATTTTCATCATTTTTGGACCTGAAAAATGAAAATTCATTCCTACGGGGTTAAAAATAGCCAAAAAGATGTAGAATCGCACGAGAAAACCGATGGAACAGACTAGAAGTCGATACGAAGAGGCTAGATTGAGATACTCGCAAAAAAGCTTATCTTAATCGAACCATATTAAGGGAACGGCCTAGCGGCCGTCCCTTGATACGTAGCTTGGTCAGGGTTTCTTGTTATCAAAAATTAATTTTGTGGATCGGTTACGTCCGTCTGTAATGAATTCGGCGCACTTTTCGTATGTTGTCCAAATGGAACGTGAAAAAGATTTCATTTCTCAAAAATTTGAAAGCGCGCCAAAAAACAGATTTGAATTCAAACTGCGCGTCAAAAAGTTTTTCGCTAAAGAGAAACCCTGGGTAGGCTATAAATATAAGGCACCATCGGCCCGTGTATGAAATAATGAACGAGAACGACATTGCCCCATTACTGAAGTATTCACCCCCTTACAGTATAGCGTTAACAATTTTCCAGGCAATATTGAACGAATTGAAAGTTAGCAATAAACTTTTGTAAGTAAATAAAGGGCAAATTTTTTCCTACAGTTCTCTAAGAGCGTTTTCGTTTTGATTTTTTTCAGAAATCTAATTATTCAGACAAAAACAAAAAGAAAGAGAGATAAAAATTTTTTCCAACGAATATGATCGAATCAGGGAAGAAATCCTACTCACCTGACCAGCAGCCAAATTATCAGACGGCAACAACTTCGGTGCATCTGGGATCTTGTTATCGAGGATCGGATTATTAACACCGAGTCCGAAGTTATCCAACGACTGTTGTTGTTGTTGTTGTTGTTGTGGTATCTGTTGCTGTTTTTGTTGTTGTTCACCAACGGGCTCCACACTGTTTGACACGACCGACCTTTGCTGGGCTGAAATGATAACGTAACTTACCTTACTTTTGATAGCCCATACTTAGGGATAAATTCCATGAAAATATGTGTGTTCATTAAATTATTTGTTCCCTGCCCCAGGTTCTGAAGAAACATAAAACTACATGAAAATGTGGTATATCTGCATTATGAAAGCGACGAATATGCGAAAAAATTCTGCGTACCGAATAGGATAACAGATTTACCTGATTAAAAAGTTATTTACTTAATTTTAGTAAAAATCTATCTTTCTGTTTTTATTTATCCAAGTAAATCATTGCTGAAACGTTTCAACGAACCCAACTGCTGTAGTTTGACCACGTCACCATGTACAATTGATAGATTGCGAGTGCATTGGTCCTGAAAATTCAACAAATTAATATCTCTCATTGGCAATGGAAAAACTTTTAATAGCTGCTACAAAATGAATGTTTTGGTGAGCGACGAAAAAATCGGATTTTGAAAAATCAGCCCCAACCAACCAAAAGTGATTTATGCGAGTCTAGATCCTGTTTTGCCGAGTCCAATTCGGATTTGGTTACTCGCAGCTCCTCATTTAATTGTTTGAGGGCGGTCGTCTTCTCCCCCTCCACCCGCTCCACCTCACGCTGCACCCGAGCATCCGCCTCTTTTTTGGCTTGTTCCACGTCCTGAAGAAACATATTCGCTAACGCTAACAAATATATCAGTTAATTTTAGCAAAGATCCAAAGTCAGAATTTTATGGAAAAAAACAGTTATTTCAAAAAAAATTTACTATCAGTGATCGGGGCAGAGGAAAAATTATCAAACCCGTAAAATCAATAGCAGTTAAGGCGAAACCCAATAAGCAACAAAAATAAAAAGAGAATAACATAAGAAAATTCTCAAGTCAACCTTCAAGTCGTTCGCCAGTCGATCCGTGTCCCGTTCTAATGCTTTCAGTCGATTTCTCGTCGATTCTTGCGTTTCCTTGAGCGACGACAATTCTCCGGTTAGAGCTTCATTGCGCTTGACAACTTCTGAAAACAGAAAAGGAAAAACTTGAAAAGTTTTCTGGTTCCCAGTCCTAGCGGACGAGAAGGGGTGGTCCAGACGAGATGGGGTGGTAAAGGTGGAATTCTCCTTCTTTGGCGCTTTCGAAAAGTAGAATATGTTTCCCAAGGTGTTGGTAAAATGGCCTGAAAACGGTCAGTTTTCGTCCGCCAGTGGTTCCCAGACTCGCCAGTTTCCCATGGCGGCTCCCTTTGACACTACACTGAGACGAATAGTACAGCAATCATTATGTTAAATAATATCATAAAACAATAGTTATATTATAAATGATAGATAATAATTGATATTTATAATCTTTAAAAATTTATAAACAATTAAATATAAAATCTTTATAACCCGAACCTCGTTTCTCCTGTTCCAATGCCTGGAATTTGAGCACCTGTAATTGGATGTCCTCTTGGACCAAGTTTCGCTCGGCGCTCGTATTGTAGTAGTTGTACATTAGCACAACGCAGATTATAGACAACGCAACGATAAGTAAGGCTGACGCCCTGCAACACAAAGTAGAAAACTTACAAAAATTCTGATTTATATTTTTTAGTTCTATAAAAAATCTATGTTTCCTACATGTGGATGTAAATTTTGCGAAAATAATCTACTTCGTCATGAACATTTTCATATAATTTTCCAAAATCTGTCCTAAAAGTTAAAAAAATTATAAATAATGATTTATTTACATCATCTCATAAGCTGCAAGATTTGCGAACAACCTTAAAACTGTATCATGGACGGGTTTACTCAACAAAAACTTCGGTTTCGCATTTACCCTCATCGTAAACCATCAAAATGAATATACAAATAAAAATAATAACAACAAATAATAATAACTAATAATATTATTAATAATAACCTGGAATCCCCATGTGATCGGCGCATGATACCCAACTGTGAGTAGCTGTTACTTCGACCTCTCGTTTTCACCGGTAGTATCGGTGCCAAAGCCGCCAGCTTGACAGATGCAAACACGGATCGGACGGGCGTCAATTGAGGGGGAGAAATAGATTTCTGGAATTTCAACCATTGATTATCCGTATGATTTTGGTTTCAATTCCATCGTACATTGTTTCGAAATGATGACTTTTAAGAAACTATCAAAAATCTGAAAATTAAGCGTCTGGTTTACAATAATGTATACATCTGCTTCTGCTAGAAAATATATGAATGAAACATATACACGAACGTATCAACAATAAACATTGCCAACAATATTCGCATTATCGAACTGGTTCACACTTACTTATGTGCTGTTGTAGAACGCTTAACAATAAATCACGATTTCTACGTTAAACTAATAAAAAAATTGAACTTATTTCGTAAACAAACGTGTGTATATAAATAGTAGGCTTACATACATACGCTCATCGCATTGAAACATATTTTTTATAAATTAAGCCTAATATCCCATGAAAAAATTACGCAAATTCCCAGGTAGATAAGCAAATTTTAGCAATCAAATTCACAGAACAGGACGCGTTCTCAATCTTTCCTAAACCGAACAAATTCAGTCATAACAAACCAAAATACAGACCTTTCACACACTGGCCTGAACGGAAATGTATAGTTCATAACCGACATCAGAAACACAAAACATCTGTCAACCAAATTCATATAAATTCACTTTCATTTATACATTTCAATTGTCAACGGGAAAACAAGTATATTTATATAGTAATGGTAACATTTGTAAACGAAACAAAAATGTAAACACCAACAGCAGCCATGCTGCGCAAGCGTACTTAATAACATGGTTTCGTAAAACATAATTGCAGGTGAATGAAGAAAGAAATGGAGAGGTAAACTAATAAAATTTTCCCCTATAAACTGGACTGAACAGAACACTATACTTAGTATAATAACATAAAAATAGAATCTGAAAACAAAAACGGAAATCAGAAACGCCATGGCTAAATCATAATTATTTATACTACAAACGGAGTGAATAATAACAAATTAAGCATTATTTATTCACCGTATTAACGACATGAACACTAGAATATGATGGCATTTACCAGGATGGGTTCGACATAGAAGTAGTAGATAATAATTTAGTAGAAAACGGTAAGGTTAACCGTTAACCATACATTTATGTTGAAAAAAAATCGTTTTCACTATCAAAAAAAAAACATGAAAAGCAGACAAGGACATCATTACAATTTTGGGGATCATTACCGGTTGGTTATGACCTGACCAGGCTAAAAGCCAGACCACATTATTAGAAATTTTACAATATATCCATTCGAAGTTTCCTGTTATTAAAAAAATAGCGCGCAATTCAAATTTGGCGCGGGTTAAAATTTTCGAGCATCATCGTCACAGGACATTTGGGGATCATTCAACCATAAAATTGTGCTTGATTCATTGCTTATTTGCACAATTTATCAATCGTTATTTTCTCAGAATAAAAAAACATAAAAACGGATTTCATTAATCCAAACGTCACATGAACGCAAAAAAATGTCGCACGTGAAAAACATAAGAAAAACTGTTTTTCCCAATAACAAGACCCTTTGAATAGATGATAGCTTGTTCAGGGTTTCTCGTTATCAAAAATTTATTTTGCAGGTCGGTTTCGCACGTATTTTTGGAATGAACGGTTTTGCAATGAATTAAGCGCAATTTTTGTATGTTTTCCAAAATAGTGTAAAAAGTATTTATTTCTCGAAATTTTGAAAGCGCGCCAAAAACAGATTTTAATTCAAACTGCGAGCCAAAACAGTGTGTGGCTAACAAGAAACTTCGAATAGATTAGATTACTATTTCATCAGTCCAGCTCATCGATTTCCTCCATGACAGTACGTCCATCATCCGCCGATTGGCTTTGACTAGTGGAGTTGGCGGTTGATGACTGAGTGGCTGTGGCTGACTGACCAGTGGCGGATTGTCCAGAGGTTGCGGTTGTTGTATCCATTGGTTGCTGGGGTGGCTGACCCGGGTTGGCGACGTTTTGGCGACAAATCGGACAGGTGCCATGCTGCAATGGGAAAACAATGTAGATGATTGAATTGAATGTGGATTGGATACTAAAAACTTTACTCAAGTTCAAGACATACTAATACACAGTTTGGTGTTTTCGCAGGGGCTGAAGACGTTGAACCAAACTGACGGGCAATGGCAGAAAGTTATAAATCCCAGAGCAACACGTCAGGATGGTGTCTCCGGTCAGGGTTCCATCTTAGGACCTCCGGATGTTTGGCGCCCTAACCACTATACTAGACGGTAACATAAAGCCCGTATGTTGTTTCTGCAAGCTAAAAAAATTCATCAAAACTTCTGATAATGAAACATCAGACAATCAGTGTTAACACGCGCATCAATCATCATCACCCCATGCTACACTGTGTTAAACTATGGTGTCGACTGAGTTGAGTTGAGGCTAGTGATGTTTCATTATCAGATGCTTTTGACAAAACTTTTGCTTGCAGAAAGAACATACGGCCTTTACCAACCCTTTCCAGCCATGGTACAATACAATCGTTATGGAATATGTGTCGGCACGGCAGTTGTCTGACTTTCTCGCCCTTGGTGAAGTCGTCGAAACACGTCGTACATTGCGACGATTTCTCGATCAGCGTATCCGTCACTTCGATCGTCGGCAATCGATCGATCGCCGCTTGGTCCATCGGCGGTTGACCGCCCTCGAACTGGTTGAGCAGCTGGAATAAATTAGATTTTTAATTTGATTAAAAAACAATTAAAATCTACTGGCAAAATTCACTGCAAGTTGATGGTCGTGACTCGTGAACAAGGGTGGGCCGGGTTTTTTTCGTTTTTGAGGGGGGGGGGGTAGCCGACAGAAAATTTCTTCCTACCCGCTAGTGATCACTAACGAACGAAACGAAACGAAATTTTTGAGTTTCGTTTCGATTGATTCGAAACGAAAATTCCGAGTTTCGTTTCGTTAGCTACCGAAACGAAGAAAATTTCGTTAAGGGTTTCGATAAGGTTTAATAATTTATTTTATTCTTACAACCGAACCTCCATAGACACATGAGACGTATAGCTCACGTTTCATAGACACTTCCATTATATAAAACATTAGTCGGTGAGTCAGCGAGTGAGTAAGTGAGTGAGTAAGTGAGTGTAAGTGAGTGAGTGAGTGAGTGAGTGGATGAGTGAGTGAGTGAGTGAGTGAGTGAGTGAGTGAGTGAGTGAGTGAGTGAGTGAGTAAGTGAGTAAGTGAGTGAGTAAGTGAGTGAGTAAGTGAGTGAGTAAGTGAGTGAGTGAGTGAGTAAGTGAGTGAGTAAGTGAGTGAGTGACTGAGTGACTGAGTGAGTAAGTGAGTGAGTAAGTGAGTGAGTAAGTGAGTAAGTGAGTGAGTGAGTAAGTGAGTGAGTGAGTGAGTGAGTGACTGAGTGAGTAAGTGAGTAAGTGAGTGAGTGAGTAAGTGAATGGTCAGATAAGTTGTTCACAGTTACTGAAAACCCACAAATCGAATCGAAACTCTTATCGAAATTTTTCGTTTCGGTAGCAATCGAAACGAAACTTATGGAATTTCGTTTCGAGAATATCGAAACGAAGTAACGTATTTCGGAAGGAAGGTTCGTTTCGGAAGTTTCGATAAGGTTCGTTTCGTTAGTGATCACTACTACCCGCTCAGCCCGAAAAATGGGGGAGTAAGGACGGGTAGGGGGAAGGGGTATAGAAAAAATTGGCTTCTTAAAAAAGCCCCGTTTTTGCTCAAAAATCTCTTTTTATAAGGTATAAACATCACATGAACCGTTTTTTTTTTCAGGTTTTAACCAAAAAAATTAACCCAAAAAACGTATTTGTTCAAAAAAAGTTCTCACGGCCAAATTTTTTTGAAAAAATGAGCCTCTAAAACTTTGCTTACGGTACCGGCAAGGTTTTATAGTTGATCCAAATGAGACAACCCCAAACCAAAAAATAAATAAATAAAAAGCTCACCTGTGTGACAATTTGATCCAGTCCACCGGCGCCCCAAGCGTAGTCTCGTGGATCGCCATGTATTGTTCTGAAAATGATTAGAAAAGAAAAAAAGACGCTATTTCATGTTATAGTTTGAAATTTAAAGGCACAGTTAACTTTATCTGAACTGAAGTACTCGTACTCACCAATTTTAATGTTTTTTTCTGGAGTGAAAAAAGTGCGGAATTTCAAATAATGCATCCTAATTAATCGTGAACGCAGTATGGCTTGAATCAAACTGAATTGAAACTAAATAAAACATACTTACGTTATTAATCTGTTATAAATCGTTAGTGTCACAGTTTCGTTTGTATGTTATGTTGTTATCAATCTCTCTAAAATCCCAAAATGCCATCACCAACTGTGTGCCGGGCATCATAAACTGGAACGTACCGCCCTCATCGCCGTGCAACTGAAACTGCAGTCCACCACCCGCATCCGTCGCCAAATTTGTCATCAACGTTTGTAGAAATCTGAAATTTATTTAATCATTTTGTACCCGCTCCCCGGTATTTACATGTTCAAATATATTAGAATAAAGTTTGATTGGATTTAAAAGTACATGGCTTGAAAAAATCTGATTTGACGAAGCCGTTTTTGTAACTCTGCGTGATAAATTCATGATGGTAGCACCCCGTACCGTGTAATAGCCCAGTTAGAGAACGAGCAATGAAACTGACATAACCATAGTCATCGTATACCCAGAAGGAGAAGACCACTCATCTCAATTTGTATTTCAATTTCGGTAACTAAAACCAGAAAAGTTGAGTCTAACTGTTGCAATGGTTGAGGTTGTGCGCCGCCAGCTGGTCGAGCACCTCCCGGACCAGCACCGGCACCACCAGCTCCTGCAGCCGGAGGTGGCCCACCAAATACTTGACCGAGTAACTGCAGGATAATTTATTCATTAATCTATTGTAAAAATTCTCTGTCAATAAAACTATATCCAAATCAAGTGAGCAGAGAGCAGAGCAATGAGCAAACATCAATTGAATAAAAAATACAAATTAAAAACATTTATTAGTCGATCGTGGTGAAAAAACAAATCCCCGTCGATAACATAACAAGTATTTGAATAATACTAGACATAAATTGAATTGAATTAAATTGCATTAAATATAATGTTGTTGTTCTAGTGGCCAAATGTGCCACGATTTCAACTGATTTCAACATTCATTCCCATGCAAGTTCAGGTTTTATTCAGACTCAGACTCATCACCATATAAGGGCAACGAAAATTCAAAGTCACAGAGTGAAATAACCGACCCGACTTTCCGAACCTGTGCAAATTGTTGAAAGTCCACATTGTCACCGGCAGCCCCTCCGCCACCGCCAAGTCCACCGAAAAACATGCCCGGACCATGACCACCCCCACCCGCAGCCGCGGCTCCACCTGAAAATAAATTTTTTATATATATTCAAAAAAATCTTTTCAATATTTATAACATTTTTGCAGCAAATTCTACAATTAGTATACGGCTCCACCGGAAGATCAACTGTTTTTTCC
Source organism: Daptonema setosum (assembly GCA_964036265.1). Classification (NCBI taxonomy): domain Eukaryota; kingdom Metazoa; phylum Nematoda; class Chromadorea; order Monhysterida; family Xyalidae; genus Daptonema; species Daptonema setosum. The sequence continues at coordinate 28,141,876 of OZ038443.1, forward strand.
TGTTTCAAATAATTTCTTCCATTAATATTCATAACATTTTTGCAGTAAATTCTACAATTAGAAAAAAGGCTGACTGAGTAACTGAATGACTGACGGCGGACTGATTGACGGAATTCAGTAACTTGCCAATTCATCCAGAAGCCTGAGTGAACTTGTGAACCATACGTCAATATGAATCGCTGACTTTTCCTGGCTATACAACAAGCAAAACACAACAACTGGCTTATGCCAACTTGATGAAATATTATGTAATGAATGGCTTATGCCAATTTAATGAATGACTCTGTAATGAACGGCTTTATGCCATTATAATTGTTCCGTTATGAAAATATTCGAAGAAAAAAATTCGAAAACGCTTCTGTAAGTGTAAAACATTAACGAACCTTCCAACATGTGGGCCAAATCTTCGTTCTCTTCTTCGTCACCCGGCTCGATCACTTCAAGGAATCCCCCACCGCACGTCATACAAGTGAACTCTTGCTGGAATTGAAGTTATATGCTGATGCCACCCTTTTACTTTTAATCTTTAAAAAAAACATTACTTTGTGCCAGCCAGGTTATCAGTTTCCCAGGCTGGCGCCGTATGCCCTAGACTAGACAGATGACTAGACTAGACAAAGACTACTAGGCTAGACAACCAACCTCATTTATATCGACCTGTCTCTGACACTGATGACAGAAATAACGCGCTGGCGTTTGTGAGTCATCGCCAGCGGCTGGCTGAGTAGTGGCTGCGTTATCTGCATCAGCCGAACTAGCTGGAAACGAAGAAAGTTCAAGACTGGAACTGGCAAAGTTGAACTGTATCTCAAACTTCCAAATAGACCAGCTTCAAACGGCGATATGAATCAGAATCATTTCAGTTTCAGAACCACAAAGCTTACGTCATCAAAATAAAAAGTTTGAATAAAAGTACTTAACGTGACGAACGGGCAGTGAAATAATAACTAACCTTGCGCCTAATGAACCCAGAAGAACAAAAATAACATATGAGAAATCATAGAAAATGATAGTAAAAAGAGCACGTGAATGTTACCAGAAAAACAAAAATTAACCTGGGGGACCCGTCGCTGACGACTGTTCCGACATTTTGCTTGTTATGTTTCAACGATAAACGACTATTTTCTTCCTCCGATTTGTTGTTTCCTGTAAACGTACACCTTGTTGAACCGTTTTATTGTATTTAGATAATCAAAAACTTCCTTCAATAAAGAAAATTAAAAAAAAAATAATCCGGAAAAAAAAAAACCAGCAATGCGCAAAAAATTTTAATTTGTAACACTTCGGCTTCCAACTAAAAACTTTTAACGAAGAACACATCGCACAAAAATTCCAACGAGTTAATGGCCCGAGCGAATGAGTGAGTGAGTGAGTGAGTGAGTGAGTGAGTGAGTGAGTGAGTGAGTGAGTGAGTGAGTGAGTGAGTGAGTGAGTGAGTGAGTGAGTGAGTGAGTGAGTGAGTGAGTGAGTGAGTGAGTGAGTGAGTGAGTGAGTGAGTGAGTGAATGAGTGAGTGTGTGAGTGAGTGACTGAGTGAGTGTGTGAATGAGTGAGTGAGTGAGTGAGTGAGTGACGAGTGAGTGAGTGAGTGAGTGAGTGAGTGAGTGAGTGAGTGAGTGAGTGAGTGAGTGAGTGAGTGAGTGAGTGAGTGATTGAATGAATGAGTGAGTGAGTGAGTGTGTGAGTGAGTGAGTGAGTGTGTGAGTGAGTGAGTGAGTGAGTGAGTGAGTGAGTGAGTGAGTGAGTGAGTGAGTGAGTGAGTGAGTGAGTGAGTGAGTGAGTGAGTGAGTGAGTGAGTGAGTGAGTGAGTGAGTGAGTGAGTGAGTGAGTGAGTGAGTGAGTGAGTGAGTGAGTGAGTGAGTGAGTGAGTGAGTGAGTTCACTCACTCACTCAATCACTCGTCCAAAAGAACAGATTGCAATTAATCGAAATTGACAGTTCGTTGAAATTTAGAAGCATTTCCTTGAATAATATTTTACTGCAACATGTATGTCACTCAAACATCCCAGATAAAACGATCAATACAAAGGCAAAAAGTAAGGAAGGTTTATATCTGCGTTATAAGAAACAGGCCCCCCTACCTTGAACGTGCGCCAACACTACTAATTTGGAGAGTACTTTTATAAACTCTGCATAGTCCTGAAACATGAACGTTCGAATAGCGTTGCTATTTCATTGGCTGTCGTTACCCCGCTGTTCGGCCAGAGTTCAACCTTATTCATCTGATGGGGTTGAAAAATTAAATTCATATTTAGTCCACAACATGAGACCAATCTTAGCAACTGTCACTAATTTCAAAGTGACTGTCGTTACCCCACAAGTCGAGTAGAGTTTTACCTCCGCTCTTTCGGAACTGCTTTGAAAGAAACATGTATGGAAGTTGAAACGTGAACTGTGTTTTGTCTACCATTCGAGCCTTTTTCTGGCTGTCGTTGGGCAGCCTGCGCCAAAACTGAATATGAAACGAAATTGATTTCTACTGTCTGACTGACTGGCTGACTGACTGACTGGGTTACTGAGTGAACAATTGACTGACTAACTGTCTGAATGACTGAATGACTGATTGACTAATATGACTGATTGATACAATAACTTGCTGTCTGAATGACAGGCTTACTGATTATAACTTTATTCACTTACCTTCACAATATTACACAGACTCGCTCACTACGTTCCCTGCTCTGTTACCCAACTATTCACTCACTGACTCACTCACTCACTCACTCACTCACTCACTCACTCACTCACTCACTCACTCACTCACTCACTCACTCACTCACTCACTCACTCACTTACTCACTCACTTACTCACTCACTCACTCACTCACTCACTCACTCACTCACTCACTCACTCACTCACTCACTCACTCACTCACTCACTCACTCACTCACTCACTCACTCACTCACTCACTCACTCACTCACTCACTCACTCACTCACTCACTCACTCACTCACTCACTCACTCACTCACTCAGTTTTTTGCTCTCAGAAACGTTGTGTTTCAACTCATGTCAATCTACTGTTTTACGAACAAAATTTTGCTCAACTGCTTGTATTTATACGTTACAAAATATATTTTTAATTAAAGTCAATTAAATGATTTTTCTAATTATAATTCGATAATAATAATCGAAGTATCGCATTGCAGGATGTGGTTTCTGGTGGAGAAATGCCAGAAAAGCTACTTGGATTCGGAGCACTTGCTGCAATTGGTCTCCCGTCCGACGCCAGTGGACCCGGGCACGGCTGAACAAATCACGGGTTTAGTCAGGTTAGCATTTGTGTTTGCGGAAAACCTGTTCTTCAACACCAAAAACCTGCTACACCAAATCTGCAACACCAAATCTGCAACACCTAAGCCTAAGCCTAAACCTAAGCCTAAGCCTAAGCCTATGTCCTGGTGCTGCAGATTTGGTGTTGCAGAACAGGTATACCGTGTGTTTGTATTTTAGACCTTTTTTATTTATTATTATTTATTTATTTATTTGTATCGATCATAGCAATAGGCACACAAAATATAGAGCAATCGGAATTAAGTGACAGGTTGATCAGAATAGTTACAAAAGACGAAGATGAATTGGACAGAAAATACAGAGACGGACGAATTAAAGGCAGTAGTCACTTAGCGGGGAGACGAATAACCTTTACATGCGTCAGTGAGTGAGTTTCTGAGAACGTGAGCTTGCACTTAAGGGTGAGAGTGCGTGAAACGAGTAACTGACAGTTTTTTGAGTTATTATGGTAAGGGTAGTGGATGAGCCAGTGCCCAATACGTGGTTGAGTTAGTTCGGGATTCCATAAGTTATGAGTGTTGAATCATCAGTTAATCAACGAGTGAACGAGCACATGATGAGAGAGAGAGCGAGTGAACGAGTGAGTTAAGTAAGTTAATTTGCATTTTTCAATTTGTTTATTCGTGGTCTACACATTATATGTAATCATACCAAGTATATATGTCAGGGATGTATTGAATGGGATAATGAGACCAGGTATGTAACCTCGCTAGTCGAGGCTGTAAGGATTGTAGTGAAGTAATATAAAATGTACAGGGTGTGGCAAAAGTAACTATACACTTATTGGAGACCAATTTCCTAAAAAAATTATATTGAGTGTATAAGATGTTATTAGTTAATGGATAAGTATGTAAGCAGAGGCGGGCCGCTGGGGGGGGGGGGGGGGGGGTAGGGGGTTACCCCCACTTTTCAGGGTCGGCGGGTAGCCTACCCCTCCCCCCTAGACAAAAATTTAGGTCGCCTACCCCCTTCCCTCCCCCCTACTCGAAGTTTTTGAGAAAATCGGCCTCAAAACCTCGATTTTGAGGCTCATTTTTCAAAAAATTTTGGCTGTGAGAATTTTTTTCCGAACAAACACGTTTTCTGGGTCAATTTTCTTGGTTAAAACCCGAAAAAACCGGTAAATGTGATGTTTATACCTTATAATAGAAGATTTTTTAGCAAAACAAGCAAAAAACCAGGCTTTTTCGCGAAAATTTTTCCTACCCCCCTACCCGACCTTACCCCCCCCCACTTTTCGAGGGGGGGGGGTAAATTGAGATTTCAAAATTCTACCCCCCGCCCCCTGCAAAACGCCAAAAAACCCGGCCCACCCCTGTATGTAAGTATGAAAGTAGATGACTTAGTGAGACTGTGAGAAAGTGAGTTATTTAGCTTGAGATTTATTGCGTGAGTGAGTGGAGCAGTGGTTACGTGAGTTAGCTAGTGATTGAGTTCGTCAGTGAGTGAATGAGTAAGTTAGTAGTAAGTGAATGTCAGTGAGCGAGCGCCGAGTGTGACAGCCTGTGAGTAGTAGAGTAGGTAAGAGAGTGGGATGCATTAAAGTTGGATTACTCAGTGTTCTATCTTTTTAAAACACGATAAAAATTTTTGAATGACATTCGCTATTGAACTGTAACGGTTTTTTTTCTTGAAACTAAATAAACACTTTATATTGCTCATTTCATTATCTTTAGTTTTATATGGTCAAACTCAAAAAATAAGGTTTGTTTTCAGGGATGGTGCCGACCTAAACCGCGTCCATGGCCACCTGTTGCCGCTGCAATCGGCCTGCATCACCGGCAATGCTTCCATGCTAAAATTGCTGGTCAAGTTAGGCGCCGATGTGAGTGGTTGTTTCTTGATTTTAAAGTCAGATTTACTATTTAAAACTCTTGTTGTTATTATCCTATTCTTGACTCGTTTTGTTCATGGACTGGCACGTATAATATTTTTGTTAGGTTTAGTGTTACATCGCTTGCAAGAAACATTGTAATTTAACACTAAGCCTATAAAATAAGGAACATTGGCGTCTTGACAGTACAAAGCGAAGTTGAGGTGTTATTCTTTATTAAACTAATTGTTGTGGTTATGTTATTTTGTATTAACTTAATATAATTGGACGCATGAGTCAAGAATGGAATAATCTACTTCACCTACTTACTGTTGCAGGTAGATCAGTGTGATGGTTACGGTCGAATGGCCTTGCACTACGCCGCCGAGCGCAGTCATCAGTGCGTGCAGGCTCTTATTCGCGCTGGTGAGTGCTGATCAGATATTTCATAGTATATTACTCATAGTCATATCATAACATTTTTATGTCAATAAGCTGTTGCTTTTGTATTTTGTTGTATAGTAGCATAGCCGAAATTCATAAGCTGGTTGCGGCGTCAGTGTTACAAATGTAGCGGCTCAAAATATTCGGTTTTTGTGCTGATTTGGCAAATTTACATAATATCATTAATTTTCATGATATCGCCGAATTAAACAAATATATATATATGACCACCAATAAAGATTTTCTGTAAAGCTGTATCTTAGCCGGGGTTCTGAACCAGGATTACCCGTTCGCGGGGTCGGTACCTTAACGATCAGACCGAGGTAGCGACATATTCCCATCTTACCTATAATGAATTTGTATCCAGGCGCGTATGTCTCATGTCGTGACCGCAGCGGCAACACCCCATTGCACTGGGCCGCTTACAAGAACCAACCGCGATGCGTGGCGCTGCTGCTGGATGCGGGCGCCGACATCGATGCGGTGGATAATAGCGGTGATACGGCATTGAATTGGGCGGCGCTGAAGGTACTTTGAGAGAACATTTGTGTCTTATTTGTTAGATTTTTGTCTCGTTTTTGTCCAAGTTAGTGTTTGGTGGAATATTTATTTCGAAATTCATATTTTGGTTGTTAGGTTCTGACCATTGAAGAGGATTTGAAATGAGTAATGGGGACGGGGTGGCAGTTATGCTTCGTTTTATTTTACTCAGTCATTCGTCGGTTGAAGTTGGATCGTGGGATAACTAGATGTTTCATTTTCAGGGCAACCTTGATGTGATCCAACTGTTGCTATTATACAACTGCCGAACCGACGCGCGTAACGTTTCAGGTTGATTGTTTTTTTGCGATGGGATTATTGATTTTCTACATTGAGTCATTTTTTAGTTATCATACATTTAGATAATATCCAAGAATCTCCAATTTTCGTGTAGTAAGCAGGCAACGTCTTGTCGCCTGTCTAGTCTAGCGCGTATGGCCAGTTAATTCAGCTCTCTGCCATTACCATATCAGAATGGTGTTTTCGTAGCTGCCAGAGAATTGAATAAACTGACGTGACGGGCAATGGCAGAAACCCCAGAGCAACGCGTCAGGATATGTGTCTCAAGTCAGGTTTCGAACTTAGTTAGGACCGTCGGTTTTTGAGGCCGGCGCCCTACGCACTAGACTAGACAGGCGACAAAGTGGCTTCAGTTAATGAAGAAGTCCAAGTAAAAACGGTTTTCAGGCGGCGGTGCCATCAGTCGTCTTATAGCCACGATCTCGATGGGCATCGGCTCCAACGTGGATGCCGAATGCCTTCAGCTGCTAATCGACGCATCGGCGCAGATCCAGCTAAATCACGAAGTGTACGACATGGTCAATGGGGACGACGAAATGCGATTATGGGGTTCGTGGATGTGTACGGTTGCCTTCATTCATAGTCAGTTGCCAAAAAAGTTTTTGCAAGTTTTCCGTAATCTCACGAAATTTTTTTGGCCGACGGAAGTGCAAAAATGTGACATTAAGAGGGGTTTATGGGAAAATTGGCAAACATGTTGCAACCTACCAGAACAGAAGTGTTTTTTTTATGATTTTGTCATTCACTTGGTCGTCAATGAGAATGGTTCGATTTTCAGTGTTGCCGATGGTCAACAACGTGCGATCATTAGAGCAACTCTGCCGGTACACCATTCGTCGGTTGGTCGTCTTCTCGCTGTTCATGCGAAAAAAACTTAATTTTGTAAAACTTTTTACGTGCGAATTTATAAAATCACATTTTGGCGCGAAAATAATGTTTTTGAATTTAGCCCGCCAAAATGGAAATTCTAAATTTCGCACTTGACCAATTTTTACAATATTGATCCATTCGTTCGGGTCGCAATGATTTCCGGCTTCCCCATACTACTATAAACATATTGTTGTTTCGATTTTGTTGACAAAAAATCCAAAAAAAACAACTTCAAGCCCACCAACCGGAGATAAATACATTTTGAACCAATTTTTTATTGCAGATTCATCATTAATTCATTCAGTTTGCCTTGACAACATTCAGTGGGCAAAACAAGTGCGATAATATTAACTTGAAATGTAAAAATATATTGTTGATATATAAAATTGTAGTGTTGTTGGCACTAGCTAATCCTCCAAAGGGAGGGAATTTCGTCAAAGAGGGGGGAATTGGCAGGTTTGAGGCCATTTTACCTACACCTTATGGATTGACTCTAATTTTTGAAAGTGTCAAAGAGAGGGAAATTCCACTTTTCCCTCCCCTTCTCGTCCGCCAGTGGTTGTTGGTACTTATATTAATCTGATTTTTCGCAGATACCTCGGTGCCGGCCGTCTGCCAGATCGGATCGATCGATTACCGGTCTCCCGGCCACTACAAATCTACCTGGCCATTCCCGGCCTGTTGGCCGACAGAAACGATTCCACAAGAGACGACGATTTGTCTGTCGACAATTTGACAGAAATATCAAAACCGACGACATCAGTGTCGACAGAAGAGGTCGACGAGTCTATTGTGCTAACGACGGCGCGACCGTATTCGCCCGGTTTATGATGAAACTTACTGACGGAATGAAAAGGTAGTATTCCCTTCTGTTCAGCAACTCCAAAAAGTGAAATTTGGTTCCGTAAGATAAAGGTAAAAAAAGCTTCTAAGTGACTGATTCTCCCCTGTTTATCAAAATTATTTGGAGCATTGTCTCGTTTGCCAGTGTTAAAACTATAATGAGATTGGATTCCATTGTGCGCGCTTTTCCGGTGATCTTTTCAGACTTTCCGCGATATTTTGTAAAAAAGAAGGTGAATTCTTTGATCTTTTCACATATATGTGTATTGCACATTATGGAAAGTCTCACTACAGTACAAAAATGACGGAATTTCAAATTTAGTCTCCTTATTAATTAACCACCGCTATACTTCTTCCCGTGTTATGTTCCATACTGTATATCCAGGTTATAAAATCATAATTTACCGTTGTCCTTCAAAAATAACATTATAAAAATATAATTCCAGATTTTCCAGATTTCTACAGATTTTTATTCAAAATTTCCATTATTTTGTATATTTGGTAGTTTTATTTGGTGGTTCTTTACGTTGGGCTTCATTTCACAGTAATAATGTTTTTCTAAAGCCTATCCAAGGTTTCTTGTCAGCCAAAAACTTTTTGGCGCGCAGTTTAAATTCAAGTCTGTTTTGACGCGCTTTCAAAATTTCGAGAAATTAATACTTTTTTCACATTACATTTGGACAGCATACAAAAACTGAGAATAATTATTTGCATACTTGCGTAACCGCCCGCAAAATTAATTTTTTAGAACAAGAAACCCTGACCAAAGCTATATGATATGTTGTCCAAGAGTGGTTTGAAAAGTTTTTTGTTGAAAATTCAAACGCGCGCCAAAAGGTGATTTGAATTCAAATTGCGCGCCTTAGTTTTTCTGGGTAACAAGAAAACTTGGTTAGACTGTACAGTTCTCACTTGGATTGATAGTACAAGTGTACATATTTTGCTGCGGTTTCCAACCTTTAATGTTCTATTTTACGATTGTACATAACATTTTTCTGTTTTTAGTTAATTTGTTCACGTGTGTGTAAGTGTTGATATATATATTGCTAGTCGAATAAATATTTTTTTGTTACACAACTATAATCTCATAATTCTACAACAGATTATTTCTATGTTACCACAACACTTATATCTCCATTAATTTGTGTTTCTCTTGATCAACAAACCCGGTGACTTTCACAGAAAATAAACTGTATATATTTTCTAATATCATGGCTCGTGTTGGTTAATTTTACCTTGAGTAAAATGGTTTTGCTTACCTATGCTTAACTAGCTGCTGTACTATTGCTAAATTTTGCAAACTCTTCAACGTTTGAAATGATACTAAATATTTTCAAGTCGGTTTTCTACGTGCAGAGATTCAGTTTGGCGCCGAAATGTGGCACGAAACCTTTAAAAAATCCATGCCACTATATTTTGTTCTACGTTAACCGGTCATCGTCGCATATTTCCAAACCCCAGTAATTTTCCTAGTATTTTCCAGTACACGAAATTTTATGAGGTGGCTGACCACTGAAATACTACCGCTGCGCGGACCTAACGCGCTTGTCCTCGCTCCCGCTCGGACAAGCCAGCCTTACGATAGTTAATCGGGGGTTAACGGACAGTAAAACTATTTATATGGAATATATATAGTGTCGCCTGTTTAGTCTCTGCGTAGGACGCCGGCCTCGAAAACCGGCAGTGGCAAGTTCGAAACCTGACTTGAGATACAGATTCTGACGCATTGCTCTGGGGTTTCTGCCATTGCCCGTCAGTTTATTCAACTCTCTGGCCACTACGCAAAACACCATTCTGATATGGTATTAGTCACTGGCGGACGACCTAAACCTCCAAAGTGAGAGGAATTTCGCCAAAGAGGAGGGAATTTTCAGAAATTAGGTCATTTTACCTACACCCTAGGGAACAAATTCTACTTTTTGAAACCGCCAAAGAGGGGGGAATTCCAATTTCCCTCCCCTTCTCGTCCGCTAGTGGTATTAGTGTGCCTTATGGCTCCAGTTATTGAACAAGTCCAAGTAAAAAAATCATGTTTTTGTTTTAGTTGCCATGCACTGGCGAATATCATGGTGGAGTGGAGCGGATAATCTTGCTCCACATTGGAGCTTAACGCTCCGCTTGCTGTTTTTCCTTCAAATCGTCGATAATATTTTATCTCATGGTGATCATTCACATCACGGATTCCGCTCCGAGAGAAGATTACTGGTGATATCGTTTGATGGATTTCGCTCCGATTATATGGTTGGTTATCGGTGGGCATGGTGGTGTGAACTATAGAATGGAAAGTAATTATTGTCTCACAAAAACAGGCTTCCACAAGCAAAACACACGTCCGATAGTTTTGCTAAATAGCCAAGAAATGCAGTAAAAGTACCTCAACGTTATGTTACACTGAATAACTTTATATTATAACCAGGTGGCCTGAAAACAGCCATTTTGGAGGTCTCCCGACTTACGAAAAATAGCACTTATACTTATAGCACTTATATAATCCGACGTGTGCTCGATGCACCAGACACGCGCTGAAAACAAATACTGCTCATTTTGTATATATTTGTTGTTATTTGGTTATGATATACATGTATTGTAACCATAATTTATAAACAATTATATTTATCATATTTTTTACGTTTTTTTAACCAATTATAAACTTAACTAATGAGCGCTGTTTTCTCCCTGAGGAGGCCCAAACAGCTGTTTTTTAGGAACGTTGTCGGAGGCAGGGCCGAAACAACGTTTAGATTTTATTTTTCTCTTTTATAAGTTAGCAAACATAATTGTACAGAAAATATACTAGATTTTTATTTTTACAAATAAAAACAAATTTACTTAATAATAGTTTGTTTATTTATTTATTTTACATTAGTTTTTGCTTTACTTATAACCTATAAAAAACTATTTTAATTCCATTCCTCAATAAATATGACTGTTCGCTATTATACAGATGGGCAAAAAGAAAAATGTCCATCAATTAAATTTCGTCAGAAGTCGTAAAATTTGTGATAATCTAAAAGTCGCATTTTTTTATTTTAGGCGCGTTTGCGCGAAAACACAACGGCGACGGGAGAGATCAACCATTTCGACCATCTGATCGCCAATGGAGTGCACGCACCCAATGGCGTACATAACGTGTTTGTCACTGCCACCTTTCCCAATCACTACACTCTGCTTACTGGTTAGTGTGTGGTTTTGTCGCACTCACTCACTCACTCACTCACTCACTCGCTCAATCCCTCAGTCACTCACTCACTCACTCACTCACTCACTCACTCATTCGTCACTCACTCACTCGTTACTCACTCACTCACTCATTCGTCACTCACTCACTCACTCACTCACTCGTTACTCACTCACTCACTCACTCACTCACTCCCTCACTCACTCACTCACTCACCCACTCAGTCACGCACTCTTTCACACAGTAATCCCTATCGAATTCAGGTTTATACGAAGAGTCACACGGCATCATCGACAACCACTTCTTCGACGATGTCACCAACAAAACGATTGACTTTCCACACGAAGCGAGGTTCTTCGGTGGTCAGCCGATTTACCAGACGTTCGGTCAGCAACGCGATAAGAATAAAATCGCCTGCTATATGTGGGTGTCTTGTGATGTGGGCGTTAATGGATTCAGGTGAGTTTTTCATTTTGTCGTTTGTCTGATCGTAGTCTAGTGCGTAAGGCGGCAACCTCGAAAACTGGTGGTCCCGAGTTCAAAACCCGCCCACAGCTCCCAATTCGTTGCTCCGGGTGTATCTGCCTTTCCTGGCCCGTCAGTTTATTCCACATTTCTGTCCACAACGAAAACACCATTCTGATATGGTATTAAATCGCCCTGAAGGCCTCAGTAATGAAGAGAAACGGTGGAAAAGCGGACGAGAAAAGTGGAAGTCCCCTTCTTTTTGGTGTTTTCCAAAATTACTATTTGTTCCATAAGGTTTAGGTAAAATGACCTGAATACTGCCAATTCTCCCCTCTTTGACGAAATTCCCCTCCCTTTGGAAGATTGGCTCGTACGCCAGTGGTAAAAAAATCCGTTTCCCACCTTTATGACCACACTGTAGCTGAACTGTTCCTTGATAAAAAGTGTATTATATTCATTCAATCAAACGTCACCGAATCAGACAACACAGAATCGAATATCGTTTCAGTTTCCCGGCCGTGGTACCGTATCAGGCTTCGGAGCAGAATTGTGATGCACACGTCAATGCCCTGGAAAACTGGATGAAATCCGGTATGGAGTTCGTGTTGATGTACTTCGATCAACCAGACGGCGATGGACACAAGTGAGTGAGGGAGCGAGTGAGTGAGTGAGTGAGTGAGTGAGTGAGTGAGTGAGTGAGTGAGTGAGTGAGTGAGTGAGTGAGTGAGTGAGTGAGTGAGTGAGTGAGTGAGCGAGCGAGTGAGTGAGTGAGTGAGTGAGTGAGTGAGTGAGTGAGTGAGTAAGTGAGTGAGTGAGTGAGTGAGTTAGTGAGTGAACGAGTGAGTGAGTGAGTGAGTGAGTGAGTGAGTGAGTGAGTGAGTGAGTGAGTGAGTGAGTGAGTGAGTGAGTGAGTGAGTGAGTGAGTGAGTGAGTGAATACGTGAGTGTTTCAGATTCGGACCGAGGGCACCGGAGATCCTTGATCGACTGCTGGATTTAAACAAATGTATGGGTCGGATACTCGATCTGTTACGAGAGATGCAGTTATGGCCTGATGGAATCGATATATTGGTTGTTGGTGGACAAACTTAATTTTAATTTTAGTGAATATAAGTAAGAAAAAGGAAAGTTGAAATAAAGTTACTGCATTATTCTTGTTGCACAAATTTCGCCAAATGTGCGCGTGGGGACACTCACATCTGATTCACACGTAGTAACCATAATTTAGCCAGTAATTTGAATTTGCAGGATATACACAGATAACAATAAAACAATAATAGCGAGTTAGGTGCCAGGAAACAACTAAAACTTTTTTGACAATAATTGTATTTTTTAGGTCAGTGATCATGGTATGGAAACGATGGAGAATCGTGTGACTATTCCTCATAACGATGCTTTGTACAACATCAGGAGCAGTTCGTATATCAACGCCCAAATCGACCCCTTGCCAGGTAGGGTTGAGGCATTTGATCATTTACCATAGAGCAAATATTCTTCTATTGATCAAAAATGCTGATCAGTTATGTTTTAGGATTTGTATCAGAAACCCGCCTAAGGATTGATCTCGGTTACCATTGCGTAGTTCAGCTAGTGCTAAGAAATTTTCATATTTCTACGCACGGCCAATTTTTATAACAGTGGCGGGTGGCGCACATTCAATCCAGACTCATGATTTTTTAGATTGCCTTATAGCTGAAGCGTTGTCAGTTATTTATTCTCCTTAATAAGTTTCTAACATACTGTTTTTTTTTCAGGCAAAGAGGATGAAGCGTTGGCCGCTTTGAAAGCAATACCCAATGTTACAGTGTACCGTAAACAGGTTTGTTTTTTTCCTTGACGACACCAACTCCGTTAGGTTTTTTGCGTCGGATGGAGAAGCTAGTTTCTAGATAATTTCTAGTCTAGTCTCTTTTCTTTTTCAATAAGTAAAGTAATCTGAGTTTGCTAGTTCGTCATGTTTTGTTCATGTCATTTTTATTTGTTAAGGACATCCCCGACCGACTCCACTATAAGAACAACGATCGGATCGGCAATATCCTAGTCGTGGCCAACAGTCACAACGATTTGGTCGACGATAGACAGGCTGCCGTTAGTTATTGTTCTTGTTGTTGTTGTTGTTGTTGTTGTTGTTGTTGTTGTTGTTGTTGTTGTTGTTACTGTTGTTGTGGTTGTTGTTGTTGTTGTTGTTGTTGTTGTTGTTGTTGTTGCTGTTGTTGCTGTGGTGTTGTTGTTGTTATTGTTGTTGTTGTTGCTGTTGTTGTTGTTGTTTTTCGTTGTTAATGTTGTTTTTATGCATACAAATGTTTCCAGGTCCCATTCAAAGGTGGTCACGGTTACGATACTAATGACCCATTGATGTTACCAACATTTATTGCGGCGGGAAGGTCATTTCGACAAAAGCAATTGATCCAACCAGTCGACTTTTGGACGTTGGACGTGTATCTGCTGATCTGTAAACTAATGGGACTGCATCCCGCGCCCAATAACGGCAGTGCTTATCGGTGAGTGAGTGAGTGAGTGAGTGAGTGACAAGTGAGCGAGTGAGTTGGTGGCACTATCGAAGAAGTGATTGTCGATGATGCCGTGTGACTCTTTATATCAACCTCAATTCGATGGAGGTTATTGTGTGAAAGAGTGCGTGACTGAGTGAGTGACTGACTGGGGGAGTGAGTGAGTGGGTGACTGGATTGATTGCTTCATTGACAGACTAACTGATTATTCCAATTATCCCCTCTGAATGATCATTATTGATTTCAGTGTCAACTCGGTGCTATCTCCCGACTTTATTAACGCTCTCGCTGTTGAAGTTTCTGAAGCCGAGTCTATGAAGTTTCCGCACGATTTTGGTTGGTTGAATAAATTTCTGTATAGATTTTTCGCATGGAAAAGTTTTTCTGTGGTCTGAAATGTGCTAGGCTTTTAGAGATTACTCAGAGGTCAGATAGTTTTTAGCGTGTAGTTCGATTTCAAATTTCCCATAAATGTGCCTAGCGGGTTCGTAAAAAATTCTATAGTAATATTAGGGTGTGTTTTATGTGTGTACGCAATGTAATAATAGTTGTCATAGTATGTGCCGGCCACGAGCCATACCAGGCGCCGGCTACATACCATACATACCAGTTCCACTATCGGCTGTGTGAACGTTAGTGGGTCGGATGAATCATCACTTCAACCCACTGGCGTTCACTACATAAACGCCGTGTTCAGTCGGATTGGGCAGTCCAGTTCAGTCTACATTTCACCCGGCTACTCTACGCACCCGTTTACTCGGTAGCTGTACACTACCGTAAACCTGATGCTGCGTACATACGCAGATAGGAGTCAGGGTTCCGGTAGCAGGTAATGTACAGTCGAGTAAGGTGCGTACGCTGTGGCTTGACTGAGCTGGGCCGCTGCTTTTCCCCCAGCTAATAACGGGCTTGACTTGACCTTTGTTTGATTATTACTTATCATATTATTTTATGTACATGTTCATTTCGTGACCCTACTGGTTCTTTGGAACACGGGTCATTATCAATTTGAACATGATCGCGTTGTATATACATTGCCACTATTGCCTTGCCTCATATATGAAATGGTCAGCCCAATTGTTTGGTTAAACCGTTGGTTATTATTGTAGTTAAACCGAAGGGAACACATTAATCCTATTAGCTGAGCCACGTTTTATTAAGTAAGTAAAGCAACTCACAGAAGATTATTACGAGTCATGCCAACATTAGATAAGGCGTACCGTAATAATATTGGAGGCTCCAACGAGTTTATTCTACTCGTCCTTCATTCCTGTGAGTTTGCTTTAAAAACTGTAAAACTAAAAGGCCTGGCCATTTTTTGCTTATGTACATACATACAAAGATGTAGGTATAGAAAGTCTGATCAGCTTTCTGTTAATACATACATCGTATACATGTACATATTGTAGCGCGCTTCCATTTTATTTTATCCCGTTCGGTCTATCACATATAATTCAAAACGACTATCATCATGTGAGTCACGGCAATTAAAATGCTCATATTATTTCACCCTGTTTATCAGTGTTTTCAGGAGTTTTAGGTAAAAAGCTTCATCGCAATCATGCAGGTGGTACGAAGAGCGCACACGGCTATTAATGCCATGATCCTAGGCAGTACGGTAGTTTTTACAGTTGACAATGCATGCCTCTTGTCCAACTGCCGGTTACTGAATTAAATAGTAACATTTAGTCGTTATGGGTTCTACCGAGTGTAGCGCTGCAATTATTGCATATTTGACTCGAATTGGTTAGATTAGCACGTGAAACCCATCACTGTGTCCCGTCATTAAGACATGTATTTGTACATTTTTATTTTCGTTTTTACACCAATAGAGAGTTTTGATTATACCCGTACCCGCCCATTTATGTATATATCTACATATATGGGAGATGACTTAATCATGTGCTGTACATTTGTTACAGTATATGTCTTTACCGTACTCCCTAAATAACTTTTTTTCGGCCATGGTGCGCCGAAAACATTCCACATTATGTTTTGATGATTCCCAAACGTTATCAGATTACCATACAATCGGGATGGATGGAAACATTTTTGCCTCGACATTTACATATTTTTCCTGTACAGTCGACAAAAACATTCCCATCCTGATTCACTGATTTACCGATTAACCATCATCAGCCCAACACCCCCCCCCCCCTCAAACGGAACGCCTAGTGTTGCACGTATGTATGCTTATCTGTGTTTTGTGTTCGTTTATAATAACATCCCGATGGTCGACGCCACTCATCTGGGCAACGGACAACGCTACTAATGCATACATAATTGTTTTACTTCGTTCGTCCGACATATTTGAGTTAAATGCCATCCTCGCCCAGTCAGCCTTGATTATTCAACAGTCCCACTGCCGACACCGTGGTGCTTGTCTGTCTCCACCGGCCTTTCTGTCTGTCAGCACACATTGGTTATGTCTATGGGTTATGGTACATACAGTAGTCAGTCAACCGGACTATGTACATACTTTGGTTATGGTGCATTTATCAGTCAGTTAATCTGACTATGTACCACCTGACCTGACATACACTTACAAACCCAATGTTGAAAGTCTGTCAGTCATGACTATCACATGCTTTAGCTCTCTTCCTTTTTTGAAAAATGTTGCTTATATACAGTTGTTGTGATACAAACAAAATAGTCAGTCAATCTGATTTTGTATAAAACAACAAACTACATAATCAAAAATTTTCCCTCCGAGAAACAGAATATATTGATGCGTAATGCCATATACTTCATGTTTCACATCGGTGTGAGCGAGGTCCAGCTAAATCTGTCATTTATTTGCAGTTGTCACTTTTCAATTTCAAGTTTCGTCATCAACGTTAAGCGTGCCGTGCCCATCCCCTCAAACCAGCCGAGTACAGTTGCTGAACATTGGTTATGAGTTAGTTTTACGCGTCGTACAATTGACATTTATCGTAGACGAATAAATCTTCGTCCAAAATGATAAACGCCAATGGTAATGCGCCTATACCTGCTATGGGTCCCGCTGCTGGTGCCGCAGGTGGTGCAGCGCCGATTTTTTATGCTGATGTTGGTGCGGTCGCAGCAGCTGCTGCTGGTGGTGGTGTTGTCAACCCTGCAGATAATAATGTCGAATTCCTTCAACAATCTCTCAATATGCCATTTCCCTTTAACACATTGACAAAGTTCAATGGTGTTGATGGTCTTTCTATTGTTGAGTTTTTGGAGGAATACGACAAGATTACGACTGCTGTGGGCTTACCACCAGCCAAACAGGCTGAGCTGTTGCGCATGTTCCTCACTGGGCCGGCCGAACGTATGTACCGCTCGTATGATGATCAGATGCGTCAAGATTATCAGCAGGTATACACGCGATTAATGGGTGATTTTTCTAAACCAGAGCACGCTGATGCTGCTGCTACGGCCTTCTACGAACGTAGACAAATGGTTAATGAAGCAGTACTCAGCTATGCTTGTGTGTTAGAAAAATTATACCGTCGCGCTTATGGTATGACTGCTGATAAAAAGATGCTTAGAGATCGTCTCATTCGTGGTCTACAACCAGAACTTAGCCGAGCTTTGATTTACCAGCCTGACTTGCCGGATGACTTTGAACAGTTATTATGCCAACTACAGAGTGGAAATTACGCGGTGCTGCTCTTCAGTCAACAACTGTAAATTCAGCTCATGCTATGGCTGCTTTTATTTCACCATCAGCCAACGCTAATGGCGTTGCTGCTGACTCAATGGAGGTGAATAAACTCAAAGCCAAAGTCTCTGCCTTGGAGAATGAACTGTTTCAGATTATCTTACAAGGCAATTAAGTTGATGATTTTATTATGGCTAAACCACCAGTTAAAACACGTTTGTTTGCTATGTAGCTCAATAGTCATTATATGATTTGGCTTATAGCTTTGATGAAACATATTTCAAAGTACGTTGGCGTTTAATTACTATTGGTATGGTGATTAAGAACATCTCTGAATCGCATGTTTGGGAATATCATACATATACAGTGTACATGCAATGGATTATTGCATTCATTTATTTATATTCGTCACGTTTTGTGCTCAAGGTTGTGCTTAGAATTTTATCGACTTAAACCCTTTCGGTTCGATTTAATTTCCGACGGAACGCTTGGCATTGATGTACACGGAGTTAAAATCCCTTTTCATCAATCCAACGCTAGTATGTTCCAGTCAGCGCATTGCACAAATATCTATTTTTGTAATTATACCGCTATAGCAACGCCAACTACGCCGTTCCTTGCAACTTGTATTGCTGCTATTTAGAATTGGCGCGTTCGATTATTGGGTGTTAATGACGTTCGTCTCAATTAACCCCATCGAATTAACGGCCGTAAAAGACTGAAGGTGGCGTTTTCATTTAAATGGTAGTGCGCTATGGCTTGTGTCCGCGCATTTAGTCACCCGACGTCTATAAATCTTTATATGATAAAGTGATACTATTGTCTTACATTTTTTATCTTCACACTGGGTTTTACAGCCTTCATATTTATTGCATCTTGCGTACACATACACATTTGTATATACAGGGTGTCCCAGCGAGGGGTTCACGATTTGTTTTTTGAATAACTTTTGTATGCGTTGTGCAATTAAATTGAAAATTGATACTGTAAATACCAATACCTTAAGAATTTTTTGCCTTTTTGAAATTTTGAAATTCGTTGGTTACAGCTCAAATTATAGTCGAGTGAAAAAAACCTAAATTTTTTACGAATTTTCAGAAGAATTGCATTTTGAAAAATAATCAAAACTAATTCAATGGTGATTTTACGTTATAAATAATTGCAAATTATAAGGGAAACAATAGAAATGAAAAGCTTCATTAAATATGACCACCGGATTTTTTCGATACAACGATTTTTTACGAGTTTTGAGATCGAGTAATGCGTTTGGTCGCGATTATGCAGTAATGTTCGCCATTTCCATTAAGATAATTTCTTTGGGTTCTTCCACTCTGTTGATTTTGTGGGAATTAACTAGTTCCTTGAAATGTCTTCCAACCCAGAAATCAGTAGCGGTTAAATCGGGGGTTCCTCCACGTTCGACCCGTTCAGATCGTGCACGCAGGAACCGTGCCTGTGTGGTGGGGCACCGTCAGCTTGAATGATCATCGTTCCATAAACGAATTCTTCAGTATTTTTGAGATGCTTCATTACAAATGATTGAGCCTGTTCAGGTATTTGTCACAAGTTACAATTCCATTAAACTTCAAAGAAAAAGGCCCGATAAAACCGCCTTACAAACTGCCACACCAAAAGTTGATTTGGGGTTGGTGCCTGGGTTGAGTGATTTCAGGATATGGTGAAAATATTAAATAAGACTTTCCTATTGCATCGTTTCTGGCATAATTTATGATTATAGTTGTAGTATAACACAGTTGAATTTATTTTCAATGAACGTCTGATTATGTTTCAAAATGAATTTCTTCGGAAAATTCGTTCAAAAATTGAGTTTTTTTTTCACTTGACTATAATTTGAGCTGTAATCAACGAATTTCGAAATTTCAAAAAGGCAAAAAATTCTTAAGGTTTTGGTATTTACAGTATCAATTTTCAATTCAATTGCCAAACGCATACAAAAGTTATTCAAAAAACAAATCGTGAACCCCTCGCTGGGACACCCTGTACTTACACATTTATTTTCACCCATCCATTTGATCATCGGTGATCCTCTGCGGTCGTGGGCGTGGCCGGCTTAATGTTGTTGTTTTGACTCTCGATTCACAACAGTTGTTAAACAAACCCTACGAGGGAAAGTGTTTGGAGTTGTACCGCTCTCACCTTAAGCGGCTCACAACAAAGTCCATTTCCAAGTCCAAACGGCTGACTATCCGCCATCATCGACACGCTTCACATGATCTGCCGCAATGGTTATCTCGCCGAAATCGCCAGTTCCACAACAACATCTTCTGTGTTCGACAACGGCACATTCAACGACAACGGTCATCATCACTGTCAGTGTGCTAATACGACGTGTCGTTCACATGCGATTGATCTGTCGGCGACGACGACGGCTTCCGCAAGTTCCCACACGCAGAGATATGTGACTGTGATTATTTGGATTACATAATATTATTGATATATTCAATTGTTTCCGCGCTATACTCCGTTGACTCCAACGGGGGCGTTGGTTTTTCGATCGCTGTGTATATTATTAGGGTGTGTTTTATGTGTGTACGCAATGTAATAATAGTTGTCATAGTATGTGCCGGCCACGAGCCATACCAGGCGCCGGCTACATACCATACATACCAGTTCCACTATCGGCTGTGTGAACGTTAGTGGGTCGGATGAATCATCACTTCAACCCACTGGCGTTCACTACATAAACGCCGTGTTCAGTCGGATTGGGCAGTCCAGTTCAGTCTACATTTCACCCGGCTACTCTACGCACCCGTTTACTCGGTAGCTGTACACTACCGTAAACCTGATGCTGCGTACATACGCAGATAGGAGTCAGGGTTCCGGTAGCAGGTAATGTACAGTCGAGTAAGGTGCGTACGCTGTGGCTTGACTGAGCTGGGCCGCTGCTTTTCCCCCAGCTAATAACGGGCTTGACTTGACCTTTGTTTGATTATTACTTATCATATTATTTTATGTACATGTTCATTTCGTGACCCTACTGGTTCTTTGGAACACGGGTCATTATCAATTTGAACATGATCGCGTTGTATATACATTGCCACTATTGCCTTGCCTCATATATGAAATGGTCAGCCCAATTGTTTGGTTAAACCGTTGGTTATTATTGTAGTTAAACCGAAGGGAACACATTAATCCTATTAGCTGAGCCACGTTTTATTAAGTAAGTTAACCCGTTGGTTATTATTGTAGTTAAACCGAAGGGAACACATTTACTCTATTAGCTGAGCCTTGTTTTATTAGGTAAAGTAACTCACAGAAGATTATTGCGAGTCACGCCAACATTAGATAAGGCGTACCGTAATAGTAACTCTTGAATGTTATAGTTTTCTTCTACAATTTTCATTTGCATTTTTCTAGTTCCTCCACATCGACCATCTTTGAAAAGAGGTGATGGTATTTTGAATTCTGTTGTAATTTTTTTGTAATGTTGTCGTATGTCTTAGTTAAATTTTCGAAATTGTGGTGTTTTTTGTTTATTTTGTATTGTAATGTGTTGTTCTATTGTTCGACATGATATCTTTTTTGTATCGTGGTATGCTTTTCTATATTTTATTCAATGATTCGTTGTTTTGTTGTCGATTGTCCATGTTGTTTTCGCTGTCATTCTGATGTTTTTTGCCGCAATTATGTTTACCTAAACATTCTGGTTATCTTGACACCACGATCCACACCTATCATACATTTTGTATATACATGGCCTATTTCAGTGTTGCTCTTCACTGTGGCGGGCGTCGCGGCCTTCGTTAGTATTTTCGGTGTTTTCTTCATTGCCTCACAACGATATAGAGGTGTTGCCCGAATGTTCCATAA
>OZ038443.1:28163792-28196292 GCA_964036265.1 Daptonema setosum
GTTGGAATAAGAGAGCCGTACAATTACTTTGTTAAACATGGGAATGGTCAATGCTTTTTTTAATCAAAAAACAACCATTAAACTTCTGAGTTGCATTAAAATAAAATTGCATTCAACTGAAATTAAAAAGTGAAAAAAGTATTTAAAAATTTAAAAGTATCAATCATAAATCACCGTATTTCAGATTTTCTCATAGAGTTTTTGAATGAAAATTAAGCGGTGATAAGAAGTACAAACTCAACGGGTTGTTTTTTTAGGTCTTTTCTTATTATAATCGTAAAAATGAATCGTGTGAATTTTAGTCAAAACTGTTTAAGAAAATGATAAATTTAGCTTTAAAAAGTTTATGGATGATCGGGTTCTGTTCTTGAATATTACAGTACAAAAGATGAGCAGCTTAACCTTATTTTCAAAAATGATCGGTAATGAATTTCAAACTCCATAGGTTGTTCCAAGATGTTTTTACAGATTCCACTGTAATCCTGTAATTTAATCATTCGTAGTTTTCCTTACCACGGGACTGTAAAACATAATATATCATGAAGAAAAATAAGCTCTTCACAAGTGGCTCTAACTTTTTGCAACAAGCTTAATTTACTGTTTTTCTGCAACTGAGTTTACGAGTCGTGTGCTGTAATTATTTTAGACGTTTTCAAAACAAGATTCCACACAAAGAAATATACACTGCGAATTTCGCGGGTATTCAAACTTTTCCACGGGATATCAATTCGACGGTTTTCATACAAATTGTTTCGAAGTGTTATATGTCAACTACAGTGTTGACATAAAATTTTGCTTCGCATAAAATTAAGCGGTGATCAGGTACAAACTTAACGAGTTGTCTTTAGGTGTTTGATCTTTATAAAATAAACTTAACTTTTGTAAATTTTGTAGATCCGTGTAAATTTTCTAAAAAAACTGTTCAAGAACATGATCGGGTTCTGTTATTTAATATTACAGTACAAAAGATGAGCACCGTATCCTTATTTTCAGTTTTGTGGCAACGGGTTTACCCAACTAAAGTATGGGTTCTATTACGGGTTAAAAACAGATATTTTATGAAAAAATACGCTACAAATTTCATAGGCGCTAATAAGTTGTAAAATAAGACGAAAATCAATTCGTAATTAAACACAAACTTTACGGGTGGCTTCCAAAATTTCCACTGGGTTTTCTCACTCTAAATATCTGATTTGAACAAATATCAAAACGAAAACGTCAGAGTTAGATTTGAATGCATCAAGTAAGTTATACGTATTTGAACAACGGGTTACGATATTTATTGTAAAATAGTTAGCTTTGTAAACTTAACTCTCAGTTGCGTAGCAACGGGTTTACCCTAGTCTATCTATATATAAATTAGACGATGTATGTATGTCTGTCTGTTTGTCACGCTTCAGTATAAATATCACGAAAGAACACTGAAAACCTTTTATTCCTTCATGGAAACAACGAAATAAATCATCGCCTTCCCTTCATTCTGACCAGAATGTATGTACGTACCTCAACCGAGGCTAAGGTCATGATATTTCGGTGAGGTCATGATAATTGCGATTCATTAATTTTTTTATTTCATTCACTAATTCACTAATTATTTCTTCTCAAAAAAGGTTGCAATCATCAGCACCCTCCTCGAATGGCTGAACTTACGGACAACAAAACTTTCGATCACCACCCTCCCAATCGATAAACACCATTTCCTGAACACAACATAACATGTTGCTTCCACTTCGATGTATGTACATACCTCAATTATCCGTGAGGTGAAAACAATTAAGATCTAATTTAACTGTTTCTGTTCTTAAAAAATTGAAAAAAATCGTTTTGGGTTTGAAACGGAACGGGTGACAATAATTTATTTTATGAACGAAAAACACTGGGAGATAAGGAATTATATTCTCAGAGTTCATACTGTAATTTGGATTAATCTTAGGAAAACAGTTTTTAAACAAAAACACAAGTCTAATGGGTCGGGTAAATTTTATGTATTGAAAATTCAGTTAAGTTATATATTACCGTACATATGTACGTATTCAATCAAACGACGCGTTGTGTTGTGGAGAAGGGTGTGTAAAACTCCACGCCGTTAAGCTAAAATAGATTATTAAAGTAATGGATAAAAAACCATTTTCAACGGGTGAGCAATTTCAACTGAATAAAGAAATTATATTGATACTCAAAAAACAGGGGTTAGTTATTTTACATCGCGTCAGCATACATATGATAATTTCCTGTAAATGAGCTAAAGATAAGCTAATGAACGAGTGTGGAGAAGGTTGTGTAAAACTCCACGCCGTTAAGCTAAAATAGGTTATTAAAGTAATGGATAAAAAACTACTTTCAACGGGTGAGTAATTTCAACTGAATAAAGAAATTATATTGATACTCAATAAAACAGGGGTTAGTTATTTTATATCGCGTCAGCGTACATATGATAATTTCCTGTAAATGAGCTAAAGAGAAGCTAATGAACGAGTCAATGGGTTTTGTCTGAGTTTGAATACAATAGTTGAGTTTAGTACAATCAAAAAACAGTTGCGTAGCAACGGGTTTACCCTAGTGATGCACAATAGTTGGCTGTCCGACTCAACTCAACCCAACAGCTGTATGCTATAACATGCAATCATCATGTTCAGTGAGTGTTTTTCACCACTATTGCATTGCAGCTCGTCACACAACGGAGTCGTGTACAAAATTTACGCAACGACGTCAGTGCACATTTGCAACAGATGACTGAACAGCTGACACAGGTGAAAACTCACTCACTCACTCACTCACTCACTCACTCACTCACTCACTCACTCACTCACTCACTCACTCACTCACTCACTCACTCACTCACTCACTCACTCACTCACTCACTCACCCACTTGAGGTGCTGGATGCCGACCTGAAAGTTTTAAATGAAGTCATCGAAAGATTGAAAGATGATGATGAACCTGTTCAGGCTGGATTGAATTCCAATCGTGTCGAAAACATCCGGATGGTAAAGCATGTGGAGACGATGGTGAGTGAGTGAGTGAGTGAGTGAGTGAGTGAGTGAGTGAGTGAGTGAGTGAGTGAGTGAGTGAGTGAGTGAGTGAGTGAGTGAGTGAGTGAGTGAGTGAGTGAGTGAGTGAGTGAGTGAGTGAGTGAGTGAGTGAGTGAGTGAGTGAGTGAGTGAGTGAGTGAGTGAGTGAGTGAGTGAGTGAGTGAGTGAGTGAGTGAGTGAGTGAGTGAGTGAGTGAGTGAGTGAGTGAGTGAGTGAGTGAGTGAGTGAGTGAGTGAGTGAGTGAGTGAGTGAGTGAGTGAGTGAGTGAGTGAGTGAGTGAGTGAGTGAGTGAGTGAGTGAGTGAGTGAGTGAGTGAGTGAGTGAGTGAGTGAGTGAGTGAGTGAGTGAGTGAGTGAGTGAGTGAGTGAGTGAGTGAGTGAGTGAGTGAGTGAGTGAGTGAGTGAGTGAGTGAGTGAGTGAGTGAGTGAGTGAGTGAGTGAGTGAGTGAGTGAGGAGTGGGTGAGTGAGTGAGTTAGTGAGTGAGTGAGTGAGTGAGTGAGTGAGTGAGTGAGTGAGTGAGTGAGTGAGTGAGTGAGTGAGTGAGTGAGTGAGTGAGTGAGTGAGTGAGTGAGTGAGTGAGTGAGTGAGTGAGTGAGTGAGTGAGTGAGTGAGTGAGTGAGTGAGTGAGTGAGTGAGTGAGTGAGTGAGTGAGTGAGTGAGTGAGTGAGTGAGGAGTGGGTGAGTATTAGGACCCTGGTCATCAGCCACACCAGCCATTAGCCACAAAATCTGTACCATACCAGTCTCAACCACAACAACACCGCTCTACACAACAACAACAACAACAACAACAACAACAACAACAACAACAACAACAACAACAACAACAACAACAACAACAACAACAACAACAGCAACATCGCTCTCATCAACCAACATCATCGTTGCAACAATATGCTACCGCCTCATTGTCAATACCACCCCGACCCAACATGCGAAACTTATCTTATGTTGGATATTTTTATAGCATTTTCACTTGATGAAGGGACTCAATTTGATTGAACACGTTACTGGGAGTCACTTATATTGCTGATTCAGAAAGACTCTCCGACTGACTGACTCAATGACTCACCTGCCTAGCCGATTCACTGGTTCTCATGTTGACTGACTTTCCGAATCGCTCATCTTATATTCACCGACTCATCCACTTTCATGTTTCTCGACTCATTTGCTGACCCCCTCGACTCAATGACCCTTCGACTCACAATCCGGCTCTTCGACTCACTTAAATACAGTACTCTTTGACTCACTGACTCACTGACTCATACTTCCAGGCTCTTGACGTATCCACGTCAACTACACCAATCAGATAGCTGATCACTTACTGATGATACTGACTCAGACACCCATCTGACTCTCTGACTCACTGACTCACCGATTGACTTACTTTCAGTCCGACTCCTTGGTTTTCCGAGTTGCTCATCTTCTAATCACTGACTGACTCACTTGCTTACCCTTCGACTCACTGACTCTCCGACTCACTGACTCTCCGACTCAATGACTTTCCGACTCACGGACTCTCCGACTCACTGACTCTCCGACTCACTGATTCTCCGACTCACTTGCAGGCTCTCGACCGTGTTCACGCCAACTACGCCAATCAGATTGCGGCCATCGTCAGTCAGTTCGACCACCAGAATCTCAACGATTCTCGGCACTTATATAACTGATTATAAAGATTTTTTATGATTATAGCATTTTTTTTTATTATAGCATGCTCAATTGGTTAGAATTCTGAACTTGGAAAGTCGCCCTTTTTCTGTTTTATCTGCCAGGTCTTGACTGATTCCGATGCGTATGTTCTTGAATGAAGGAAAAGTCTTATGAAAGTGAAAATACTGGCGAACTTCGGTCTATAACGCAAATTTCCCAAACCCAAAAATTTTCATAAAATGTTTTCCGAACACGAAATTTTTGCGTGCATACTAAGGCAGGTGTACCGCTAAAATACCACCGCTGCGCGGGCCTTACGCCAGCCTCACGATAGGTAATCGACGGTTAACGGGCATTATGGAATATTTTTTGGCGACCGAAAAAGTTGGCGTTTAGAAAAAAGTAAAGGACAATTTTCGGGGTTCGGAGTTTTGCGTCTATATCAGCGTCTAATCAGTTAAGAATGTAAAATCAAGAAGTTACGATGACATTTTTTCGCAGGGTTCATTGTTCACTTTATAACCCCAGTAATAATTTTGCTATACAACTCAATTCTATTAGTTACACGTGGCCGATTGCATTTTTGTTCATTTGAACGATTCGATTCATTAAATTATTGTACCCCTGAATTTAATAAGAATGAAAGGCTTATCTCTGACTCCAGTGAATAATGCAACAGTAAAAGTGTAACATATAACATTTTTGTTGAATATGAGTCGATGAAACAGTCACCAAAGACGTTTTTTTTAGACAAACAGCTGGATAAAGGAATTTTCCCTCATAGGACTACATTCAAACATTGTGCTATAAACTATAAGAAAGAAAAACAATATAACCTACTATGGTAGAGAAAAACAGTTGTATAGGTGAAGATGGGATATATTGCAACAAACAATTTGAATTTGTCTGGTAAGTAAGTTCCCAGGCAGGAATTTTTTTTTGGCGGGAATTCAAATTTTTTTGGGATTCTCAAAAGTTTTTGGGTCGGCGACCTCGGTTCACATTAATTTAGAAACTTTATCAGAATTTTTGTCTCAGATTCGAGTTCTCCATCAAACTTGGAGCCTACATGAATTTTTCGATCGTTGAAGTCAACCGATTTGAAAAATTTTGAAATTTCTCCAAGAAACGGGAAGAAGAAAGCGAAAACCGCTGAAACCGTTAGGTACGAAGCTGAAAAAATTCATGCGGGCCTAAAATTTGATGGAGAACTCGAATCCGGAATGAAAATTTCAAAAAAATCACTAAAATAACGTGAATTAAAGTCGCCGACCCGAAAACTTTTTAGAATTAAAAAAAATTTGAATTCCCGCCAAAAAAAATTCCTGCTTGGCAACTTACTTATTGTGCAATATCGAAATCAACTGTTGCAATATATTCCATCTTCACCTATAACTTACTATTGAGTCTGAATTCATTGCATGTGCTTTACGGGTCCTTGGGGACAACCTATGATAAAATGATACATTGACTAAGCTTTATATCAAGCACGTTTCATCCCATTAATCGACTTACCAGTCGTGTGTATCTGGCAGTGTGCCCTGCCCATAATATCTTGCCTTAGATTTGAAGATAGATAGGTAGATCATAGATTTTTATGTGTACGTACAATGAATCATGGATGAAGGTCATCAAGTGATTAAAAGCTTCCTCAGTGTAAATTGATACCCAGATTATCGCGACGCGACCCGCCTGGAATTAATGAGGACAATCGAATAATGTGAGGACGATAAGTAATTCTGGCATTCGCAAATGATTGCGTGATTAGAATTTGAATTCACGCCATTTTCTCGATATTTTTTTGGTCTGGCATGAAGTTAGGAGTGCCTTTTTATCTCAGTGCAGGCGTGGATAAAATCACTGATATGAAAAAAAATTCCATTCAATTTTATATCTTAATCAATGGAGAATCGTATGAACGGGCTTTATATTTAGGGGATAGAAAGAGGAAGCATTTTGTGCCCCAGGCTCCAGGGGAGTAATCCAATTTCGCTTTGGCACATGGAACATAACGATGTGATTGTGGGAGCCTCAGACAGTCAGTTAGTCACTCTGTCATCTTCAGTCAGTCAGTCAGTTAGTCACTCTATGTCAATGTCTTATTGAGTCAGTCAGTCAGTCAGTCAGTCAGTCAATCAGTCGTTGAGTGAGTCAGTCAGTGAATCAGTCCGCTCGTCAGTTCGTCAGTCGGTCAGTCAGTCAGTCAGTCAGTCAGTCAGTCGGTCAGTCAGTAAGTCAATAGACAGTCAGTCAATCCGTAAATAAGCAAGTAATTGAACTTTTAATAGAGCTGTTTCTGTCTCTGGTTCAAGTCAAACAAACCACTCTCACTTTCACACTAGGAACAATACAATGTCATCCTATGAGTTCTTCAGTCATTCAGTCGCTTAGTAAGAATTTTGCATGCGACCAAAGATAACGGTGGGCTTTCATTTTAATTTCGTAATTCATACAGATTGCTTTAATCTATTTCTACATCAGTTTTCCTGGCCCCTATGTATATATCTACTTTGCAAACGTCTTCGTTTCCTCATCGCGTGCCCATTGAAACCCTTCCTCATTTCTAAATATAGTTAAAAGCGAAACATCCTGTTATTGTCGTTTTTAACTTCCTCGTGCCATTTGTCAAGTCGTACGTTAGGGCAACAACAACAACAACAACAACAACAGCCGAATCAATCAAAATCACTCCACGGTGAACCGAATGTTGCTATCGAGTACTCTGGGCTGTGGGTTTGGGTAAGAGGACCCCCCCAGAAATGGCCGGCACTTCCTTGTGTTGGGGAGGGGGGGGGTATTGGTATACATTGGCCCCATGTAGTTGAATTTCTTGGTGACGTACGCCAGTGATGAGTGACTCATCCCGACACCAACAACAACAACGACAACAACAACAACAACAACAACAACAACAACAACAACAACAACAACAACAACAACAACAACAACAACAACAACAACAACAACAACAACAACAACAACAACAACAACAACAACAACCGAGACCGCAACCACATTTGCAAGATCAAAGTTTTTTGTGTTAAAGTGTCAGAAACTTCTCGGAAGACACATAAATCAAAGCCCGTAAGTTGTTTCTGCAAGCCAAAATATTGCCAAAAACATCTGATAATGAAACATCAGTAGTCTTAACTCATCTCGGTTGACACCATAGTTTAACACCAGAGCATGGGGTGATGATGATTGATGTGCGTGTTAAAACTGATTGTCTGATATTTCATTATCAGAAGTTTTGGGCACGATTTTGGTCGCAGAAACAACATACGGATTTCTTGTGGTGGACGACATCACCAGCGGACGAGAAGGGGAAGGAAAAATTTCCCCCCCTTTGGTACTTTTAAAAAGCTGAGTTTGTTCCTTATAAGGTGTAGGCAAAATGACACAACTCCCACCGATTCCCCCCCCCCTCTTTGAGAATATTCCCCTCCCTTTGGAGGATTAGCCTGACATTTACTTGACAAGAAATGACATCATGATGTTTATCGATGCATTTTACATACCTACTTGAAATAAAACTTAAGTGAATAAGTGTTACAGTGCAAAGTGGTGTTGATACCTGTCCGTTTATATTATCACTGAAAAGTAGAGTTAACAA
Source organism: Daptonema setosum (assembly GCA_964036265.1). Lineage (NCBI taxonomy): Eukaryota > Metazoa > Nematoda > Chromadorea > Monhysterida > Xyalidae > Daptonema > Daptonema setosum. The sequence continues at coordinate 28,172,090 of OZ038443.1, forward strand.
AACTAAAATTGGTCTGAGAACAAACTGATAAAAAAACTAAGCTAACTCAAACAATTTGACCTGATACGATTATGTGGCTGTCAGTTAGTGTGTCTGTCAGTCAGTCAGTAAGTCAGTCAGTCAATCAGTCTGTCAGTCAGTCATCAGTCAGTCAGTTAAGTCAGTCAGTCAGTCAGTCAGTCAGTCAGTCAGTCAGTCAGTCAGTCAGTCAGTCAGTCAGTCAGTCAGTCAGTCAGTCAGTCAGTCAGTCAGTCAGTCAGTCAGTCAGTCAGTCATCAGTCAGTCAGTCAGTCAGTCAGTCAGTCAGTCAGTCAGTCAGTCAGTCAGTCAGTCAGTCAGTCAGTCGGTCAATCATTCATTCAGTTAGATAGTCAGTCACTCACATAATAATTTCATTGACCACTAAACATCAAAGCGCTTTATGTGATCTGATACGATCGGCAGGCTGACATTCCATGTACAGGGTGTCCTATTAAAAAACTCCCGTTTTGTTTTACGTGCAATTCCGCGGTTATGAGATGTTTTTACCGGGAGTTTGTGGAAGAGTAATAACAGTCAAATCCATGATTCATACAATACCGCTTATATTCAAAAAATACATTCAACATAGCAAGAATTAAGGAGTGAAAAACGTAACGAGCCTTTCAAATGGGACACCCTGTAAGCAGATGTGTTAGCTGATTAACTGGGCTGGCTTCGGTTGCCATAAATTGCATGCCGGGAAAGATGTAGGAAACATGATGTCGGGTCGGGTCGGGTCCATGACATTGAAAATTCACACCAACAGCATCATTTTGGAAGATATGATTTCTCTCCAAATTTTTTTTCTCCCATCTGTTTCTTAGATATGAAGCTAACCTCCACTGTAATATTCTATTTTGATTACTCTAAATGTCTTACTCAAATTCTTTGCTTTTTTATATGCCAATGACTCGGACACCGAATTTTTCCCAACATTGCACATGTACAGGTACTTTTTAACGGGCATTGTATAAGCATAAACACTGGCGGACGAGCTAATTTCCCAAAGGGAGGGGAATAACGTCAAAGAGGGGGGAATTGGCAGAAATTAGGTCATTTTACCTACACCTTAGGTAACAAATTATACTTTTTGAAAGCGCCAAAGAGGGGGGAATTCCACTTTTCCCATCCCTTCTCGTCCGCTAGTGAGCATAAATATACAGCCGTCTCAAATCTCAATTGATCAGAAAGCCCACTTGCAGCAATATGAGAATACTATTTATAGAAATAAATATACTGACTACCACTATAGCGGAGGAGAAAGGGTAGGGGAAACGTGGAATTACCCCCTCTTTGGTGTTTTCAAGAAGTTAACTTTGTTGCCTCGGTCATAAGTAAAATGGCTTGAAAACTGCCAAATCCCCTATCGTTAACAAAATTCCCCTCCCTTTGGAGATTTGGGTCGTCCGCCAGTGACTGACTACATTTATGTTTCGTTCTAGATATGGTGGGTATGTGATGTTGGTATAAGCTGGCCTACACCGACATGTTCTGTTTTTTTTCTCTGTTAGTCAGCTTCCACAAAAGCACGTACACAGATGTACAATGTATTTTCCATGCAAGCAAATAACATTCCATAGGGTGGTGCCTTCATAGTCCGTTACCTTTTTCGGAACACTTTTCGACGTTACGAAACATTTCGTTTCGGAATTTCCTCCTGTTTCTGAAGTTCCGAAATACTTCGGAACGTCGATAAGAGTTGCAACTTTGTTGCAAGGGACTATGAAGGCACCCATAGGGCCATAGACCAGGCCAGAACAGTCACATAAACGTTTGTGTTGAGAGAAAAGAATTCGATTGTAGCATTCGCAAATGTAAAAACACGTAAGTGAAAAAGGCGGTCTTTCAAATTTAGTTTCCTAATCGAGATTGCTTCATGTACATAAGTTTTTTATTCAATTGCACAAAATCTCTTTCAAACGGCATAAAACGTGATCAAGTATCCCATTTGACTGTTTTCAACGTCTTTCATTCGGTTCTTCTGATGTTTTTTTGTGCCTGCGAGAACCGAACCCCTATCCCCTTGCTAGCGGGTAAGACGCGTTTCCGCTGCGCTATGCCGACCGACCCGAGTAGTGGTATTTTTATACAAGGAAGTGAAGAAGTGGTACAACAGGATACGGCTGAAGTAACCGGTTAGAAGGCGGACTATTCCGCGTTTTGATTGGCGGTTCAGATATACGGCATTCAATGATTTTGTATAGCATTTGTACTGAAACAGAAAACCACTGAAATGCTATATATGCTATACAAAATTATTAACTGCCGTTTAGTGATAAAACTTTTGCATGCATGCGCAGACAAAGCAATGAGGTCAGTGCGAGATAAAAATAAGCCTACATACATGATTAACAAGAGTCTCTATGACAGGACACAACCCACAAAACATATAATCTCTCATTGCAGGAACTTTTTTTACCAAATGATAAAGCATGAATAAAGTATGTGAACCCCCGTATGATGTTTCTGCAAGCAAAAAACATCGCCCAAAACGTCTGATAATGAAGCATCAGATAATCAGTGTTAACACGCACATCAATCATCATCACCCTACTGTGTTAAACTATGGTGTCAACCGAGTTGAGTTGAGGCTAGTGAAGATTTATTATCAGACGTTTTGGGCAATACTTTTGCCTGCAGAAACTACATACGGGCATTAAATACCAAATTCTCTACATCATTAAATCTGAAGTATACAGAAGATTCTACTGATTTATCGATTGAACTCCCATTCCCAATCAAATGGTCCCTCACCAAGTAGTCACCAATATTCTCAAGCACACCGGAACCCATATGTCTCTCTGGCCGTCAAAACATCACGTCATTGCGCGTAACTTGGTCACGAGTTCGTATGTAAGTACTTTACCATATGTACGTTCAGCCCGCTTGTCAACAGCCGTTACGCACGTAGGCAGCCTCGGCAGCCTATATAAACTGTCACGGCACGGCAGTACCACTGATTCGTGTATGGACGGAATGGAGTTGATATGATCTATGTATATGTTCGAACGTTCGTGGTTTTTGTTTTTGCTGGCTTGCAAAATGGGTTTCAGCATATAAAAATTTTACATGCATATGTCAGGTTTGTTGTTTGAAAAAAATCTTTTTATGAGCTCGTTACAAAATGAATTAAGTGCACCGTTCGTGAGTTATTCAGTCAGGTACCAGCAGTTACATATGAGAAGAGATTTTTTCCAAACTTTCAATGGCTCTCCCAATGAATCAAAAATGCTCACCTGTTCATTTTGTTTAGATATCATTTTGTTCTTCTGAAAAAATTCAGCCACACTGTAAGTATATAGTTTGTTTGTTTTTTCGTTTCAGTATCAAAATAGTTCTATAGTTACATATGTAGTGGTTCTATGGTTATTGAGAAACTATGCATCATTTGTTCATTTTGTTTCATTCTCTACTTGGTCTTCTGAAAACCTTTAGCCACACTGCGATGATGATTCATGCGCCGTGTTCACATGCGTGTTCAAACGGAAAATTTAATTTGCGGTTGAAAACTTTTTTACGACTTCGATTTTTTTAATAACTGACTTGGTTACAAAGAAAAATGTTCAGTTGTCTTAGTTATGGCTTTCATCACATATATTCCGAAAAATCCCCTAGAAAAGTGACACCTTTTCAAGTTTGGTCGCCCAATGCTATACAATTGATAAAAATGCTGAACAAACCGATTTTCATCGTAGACCCATGCTTTTCCACTCTGTAACTCTTATCAGACTATACTTTTATATTCGCTGCTATCGGCTTACGTTCCAGAAAGTTCTAGAAAAAAACAACGGTAAAGGGCGGAAGGGGGTCCCTCAGCGGGATCCAGGCAAGAGCGCTCAATAAAAGTTCGGGTGCTACACACATGTACATTTATGTATTTGCGAGCCTCCACTTATGGACGAGCTAATCCACTAAAGGGAGGGAAAATTACCAGTTTTTTACCTACACCTTAGGAGACAAACTTACCTTTTTTAAAACGCCAAAGAAGGGGGAATTCCCCTTTTTCGTTCTTCTCTCGTCCGCTAGTGGGTGGGTATATGCGGGCATAGATTGGCTGTCCCTGCCTCAGTGAACAGTTGGAAAAGCCGAATTCTAAAAATAATTAAAAACGATTTTTTTCGAGAAACGAGAAAAACAATTTGAAGCCTTTCATTTACATCTTAAACGCCGTTTTAACCTTTGAAAATTGTCAAGTACAGTAGAAATTCGCTTGTTCCACCCCTTTTCGTCCGCTTCTACTGAAGTCTGTCCCTGCCTCTATGAACTGCCGCGGAGAAGCAAAATTCTTCAAGAAGATTTTAAAGACAAGGGGAAAAAACAGTTTTTTTGCTGTCAATATACCTACATTTTAGAGTGGTATATAGAATTATAATTTTTCTAACTGCCAAAAACGTGGAAAGTCCATAATTCCATCGCTTTCTCTGCCGCTAGTTACTGTATGTACTATACGGGCTTGCGGGCACTGGCGGACGAACGGACTATCAAAAGGGAGAAGTATGTTCCCAAAAATCTGCAGGAAGGCTTTTTTTCACTAAATTTATAAAACTATTTCACATTTTTGTGGGAACCGCCAAAGAGGGTAGAATTCACCTATTCCATACACTTCTCCACCGCTAGTGCTTGTGGGCACGTTCTGTTCTGCACTATGTATGTTGGTGAAAGGCCGTTCATGGCACAAAAACAGTCCGTGTGTGTGGTGACCATGTGTGCCGCAGTTTTTTCATGGCCTACAGTTTTTTGGCTTCAAGACAGGAAAGCACGCGATGACCCGGAAACCCGGTTTCATGCTTTTTTTCTAAACTGTGGTGGTATTAACTTATGTACTTTAGCCACTAGCGGACCAGAAGGGGTGGGAAAAGTGGAATTCCCCCCTCTTTGGCGGTTTGGAAATGTAAAATCGGGTTCCCTAAGGTGTAGGTAAAACGGCCTGAAAACTGTCAATTCCCCCCGCTTTGGGAATATTCCCTCGTCCGCCAGTGACTTCGCATGCGTGTTCTACATGTATGTAGGCATATAGCTAACGTTCGGTCGCACAAACTGGCGGACATACCATACCTCCAAAGGGAGGGAATCTTCCTGAACGGGGGGGGGGATGGGCAGCTATTGGGCCATTTCACCTACACCTCGAGGAGCAAACTCTACTCTTTAAAACCGCCAAAGAGAGGGAATCCCAATTTTCCTTCCCATTCTCCTCCGCTAGTGTGTCAGCTATGTTCATGCCAAAACAACGTGTTGCTGCCTACATATAATATATGCCGTCCGTCCACCATGGCACGCGTAATGAGTTGCTATCTAGAGTCTAGGAAAAGGGAGGTCTAAAGGGAGGAAGTTCTCCCAAAGATTGAAGAATTTGCTGTCTTAACTATGTACTCGTATACGTGAAAATTTGCATTTCGAAACCGCCAAAATTATGGGAATTTCCGTTCACGATCCAACTATTATATACAAACCACACAACCCCGACCCGACAATCAAACAGTTGTTGTTATTGCTTATTTCGAGCCGTAGCACAGCACCGATCTGATTTTGAGCGAGCCCAGATGTTTTTGGTGCAATCACCATGAGTTAAAGTTTTATAGTAATTAGCTTTATAGAATGGGTTGTTTAATTGGGAACAAGTTTATTAGCAATCATTTAGCGTTCAACAATATTTTTCAGTACTTTTTGAATTAAAGAAATAGGAAATTGCTCATGCATGAAATCGACTACTAGAGCCCTTATCCTTTTCAGACGTTTTTCTGTTTTATTTATTCGTAAATCTTTTTAAGTGAAAAGTTTCCAACGTGATTCATAGTGAGTTGGAACAAATTTTAGATTTTTTTAGATCTGTTAATAAAGTTTTTCGTTCATCCCCTTTTCTCGTCCACTACTGCTTCATATCTCCTCCGCAGTCGACGATAGACAACGTTGAGACTTTTCAGCATTTCTTATTATTTTGTGAATGGATTTGTCAGGTTGTTGGAAAATATTACACTAACAGCTGAACGATGTTTGCTGGTCGTTGCTCAATCCCACGTGGTTAATGTTGGCGTTTTACTACAGAAAACATGTGGTGTTCACAAATAATTGTGAGATTGAATTTGAATGCGCGCCATTTTAACCAAGGGTCTTTTGTAACCGCCATTGAGGGGGGAAATTCATTTTCCCTCCTCTTCTCGTCCGGAAGTGACAAAACGGATATCTAGGGAAATTTTTTCACAGTTTAATTTATACTAATTTTTTCATAATCTGTAGGAAGTGAAAAAATCATAATAAAGTATTGTTGACTAAAATGGCACAAATTCAAATTCAATCTGCTAAACAATTGTGAGTGCTTCATCTATCGAACAAAGCCGGTTGAAGCCGGTTTATGCTCTTTTCCTGTTCGACCTGGTGAATGACGAATTGTCAACATATTTTGATGGAAAAGGGAAATCTGATTAAAAAGCTAATTTTGAGAAAATGCCTATTGCAGAGAGTGCTTACCAAATTTTGAAGACATTTTCGGCTCTACGTTTGTTTGATACGTGCGAAATATATAAAATCTTTACTCGTTTTCAAATCATTTACTTATATACAACATATACATTTCAGTTCCACAAAATATATTTCTGTTATCGTTTTCGAAAACTAATATTTTTCATGTTTCACAGTTCACCGAATGAGCTAAAATTACTTCAAAACTCTCACAACAACTTGAATTCTACCTAAAATGGCAAATTTTCGTAATCAATACTGGGAATTGTTATTGTATACTTATCTGTCGGCTCGAATAAGCCGATATGAATATTTCTCATATTCAAAATCAACCAAACGGATGAAAAAACATGACTTTGGACATTTTATCATAAAACATTAATCAAGTGAAATTGTGGGAAAAATACCACCTTTTCAGAAGTTAAAATTACTGAAGAGTAGAGAGTATTTCCAAACATTCATATTTCTCCCCCGCTAAATAGAAAAAAGTTGTTTATGCCGCATTATTATACTGGTGTTTTCACGTATTGACGGTCGCTCATATATAGTCAGAACACAGAGCAATTGTCAGTTACATAATTGCAAACTCTGTTTCGTGTTTTGAACTTTAATTTCCTGCTTTGTAGGGAATTTTCGTTGGTTGTGGGCTAAGTATACGTTCTTGTTCTGTTACAAAAGTTAGTTTTATTTATTCTATGACTGTACTATATGTATGTGTACATAATCAGAGTAGTCGCATCCGACGACGAGGTGGGAAAAGTGGAATTCCCCCTTACTTTGGCTTTATAAATAGAGTTTGTTCCTATTTAAGGTGTGAATATTTTGTAAATATTTGGGTAAATTTTTGCTGATCTCCCCTCTTTGGTGAGATTCCTCTCCCTTTAAAGGTTGGGCTCGTCTGCTAGTGATCACATCTATAAACGTCAATCATCATTCCACCACATCATTCCAATCACGTTTATAAGCCATCAAAGACGCCCTTATTATTCAATTCATCCCTTTTATGAACCAGAAGCCACTTATGATTTATGGTATAGGTATAACTCGAAAGTAGTCCTCAAGTTCAAGTAGTGTCCTGGGTCGAGTCGAGATGAATTTTCCCCACCGGGGGGGGGGGGCATCGGCAGTATAGAAGCCATTTACACTTTGAAGGAAATTTTTTGGCGAAAATTACGAAGAAGGGGGGAATTCCGTTTTCCCACTCTTCTCGCCCGCTGGTGGCCACTTACAGTGGCGGTCAAAAGTTTAGGAACACCCTCAATTTGGGTGTTTTCTCACTATAAACCATGGTTGGATGTATAAATCGGGCTGAAAACTTCAGGAGAAGTGAAAAACATCTGTTAGAGTCCGTTTCGGGTACAGACTTGAACATAAGCAAAAAGATTTCTTTTCTAAGAAGTTTAACACTGCTTTGTTATAGCACGCGTTTGTACGTGGCTCACATGCGCCGACGGTGTTTGCAAGGCCGTTAGATAAATATAAAATATTCAATTGAGTTGTAATCATTAGAAATATGTAACTGGTAGTTATGGTATCTATTGCTGTCATTTAACAGAAAGGAAACAAACCTCAAGTTGCCCTGTGTTGCGTGATAATAAGTAAATGGTGTTCTAAAAGCCAATACTTTAAAATTTTTCGATTTGAAGACTAGTTCAATGGTTAATCAACAGAAAGAAACACCGAAAATAACGTGTTTGCTTCAAAACACGCCATTTATAACCATGAATAAACTTTCTTGCTTCAAATCTCATTTTTATAAGAAGTTTTTTCTAATAGTCCCTCAGTGACATTATACGCATTATGTATGCGGGACTCGCCCCAAGGGACTTTAGGAAGTGTTGAACACAACAAAATTTATGCAAGAGGTTTGGATAGTACCACTAACTATCATCAAGCTGATTTCAGTCTCAATGTAAAGTTAAAATTTTTGTAACTGCCGTCAAACTACCGTCGATGCGTGTCAACCACGAACAAACGCATGCTTTCATATATCATGTTTATACAAACTGAAAACCAACTATAATGAATGAAACATAGTTATACAAGTATAACAGGCTGAAACACATGTTTTTCAAATCTTCTGAAGATTTCAGCCCGATTTATACACCCAACCGAGTTTTATAGACGGAAAACACCCAAATTGAGGGTGTTCCTAAACTTTTGACCGCCACTGTATGTGGTAACACTTCCTCAGCACCTTTGTACATATAAATAGCTTCCGCCATAGGGATGCTTAGCTTCTGTTGTCGATTGCAGTGTCGGCAGTAAAGCACACCTACATACATAAATATGTGCACTAGCGAACGAGAGGGGGTGGGAAAAGTGGAATTCCCCCTCTTTGGCTTTTTCAAAAAGTAGAACTTGTTCCTTAAGGTGTTAGTAAAATGTCTAAATTTCAGCCAATTCCCCCTCTTTGAAGAAATTCCCCTCCCTTTGAAGAAGTAGCTCGTCTGAAGAAGTAGCTCGTCCGCTAGTGCCTTGTGCCCTCACCTATGCCTCGGGTCAAATGGAATGGAACCCCATCTTTTCACGTTAGCCATTCTGGTGAATATGGTATGTAAACGTGCCTTTCATAACGGCCTCTACGACGCCAAGCATTTGTTATTGATGAGAAGATGAAAAATATTAGCATTTGATGTTAGGAAATAGAAGTTCAAATGTGTTTCATCGATGCGCAACCCATTTTATGTCTATGATTTTTTCATTGATCAGTAGTGAAGTGATTTCAAAACTCTTGATCTGAAAACTCAAGAACTATATTGACTCGGATCAAAGAGTGCAAGCTTTCGAAAAATAAGTGAAGTATCACTGTTAAGGTAAATTTACCAGCAATAAATCTTGGGAGGGAACCGACAACACCTTTGCATGACTCAACATTTTTATCCGCAACCTTTCCAGTCAGCAACAACTGTTGCGGTGTTGCTGTGGTCACGTTGTTATAAATCTGGGCTCCTGCTGCCCTCGCCGTTCAGTTGCTGCTATGACATGGTGGTTCCTAGTTTTATTTTTGTGGCAGTTTGGACTTTGGAATATGCTAACGAAAACTAACGTTGCTTAATGCCTGCCCTAAGATGGATACTTCCTTCTGTATAGCTTTTGTCAGGGTTTCTTGTTAACAAAATTATTTTTATGGACCCATACATTCTTCGTATTTTGTCGAATGTCGTGTGAAGTAATCAATTACATTACTCCCATATTCAATGTTTGAAACTTTTCTGAGAAACCCTGGATAGGCTGTATTTTGTCCCACTTTTATGAAATCAAAACAACACCGTTATGGTTGTTCTGTGCAAGCACTTTTTGCAGTTTGAACGACAGAACGACAGCTAATCTAACGTCTGAACGTGGCGATTCTTATCAACAACAGGTAATTTTATTGTTACGGTAATAAAATACTTGGTGTTTTACCTAGGTTATGGTTTATTCTGAATTTTTCGTTACTGTGAACAAAATTTCATGTAAACTTTGCAAATTTCGGCGCGCGTTCAAAATTCTGAAACAAAATTGCGTTTTTATAATTGAACGACATTACACTGTGAGTAAACTTATGATGTGTATTATAAAATCTTTGCATGAATAAATTATAGTTACAAAACTTCACAAACAAGCTGTAAATCCATGTAATTCATGTTGTTGTATAAAAAATATACCTGTTCTATAAAATGAAAATTAATTTTCGATAACATTATGTTTCACCTTGACAGTCATCTTCTTAGCCACATGATGCCTGTTTTGCGATACATCACCTTATCAGTAATCATCTTGTCTGGTTCGATTTAAAAAAAAACGTCTAGCGGAAAAGCGTTTAGTCCGGGTTGCCTTCACTTCACATACAATAGATTTTGCGGGTTAAAAAACACGAATGATAAACTGTTTTCTCGGTCCTACACCTGGAGCTTTTCATTTCCAACCTTTTTTTCCGTCAATCCGCTCATGCCCATAAAACCAGTTTCTTACAACCAATATCAATGTGAACGCAATATAAAGTGCAAAATAATACGTGCTTAGCGCTCAGGTAAAGGGAGATGATGAGCACTTGCGGATGAGCAAAACCTCCAAAGGGTGGGGAATCTCTCTAAAGAGGGGGTAATTGGCAGTTTTTAAGGCTATTTTACCTACACCTCAGGGAAAAAATTATTGTTTTTGTTAACGCCAAAGAGGGGGGGGGGGAGAAATTCCACTTTCCCTCCCCTTATCGTCCGCTATGCTATATAGTGATGGACGCCCGACAGCTGTCAGAGTTGTTTACGTCGAACGGATGAAACCCGGGTTGTTTTCGGTTCCGTCCGTGTTATTCGCAGTTCTACCGATTTGTTATGATTGTTGCTGGTTTCTTCCGACATGTCATTTTTATGAAGAATGAAGGATGGTGGAACTAGAATTACTGTCTTTATTTTAAAGTTTGAGCGCCTTTAAATTTTTCAAAAAAGTTTGAAAACTGCCATTAACCTTCCATTAGAATAGGGCGACCACAGCCCATGGAATGAACACTCTTCATAAAATTCCAACTACGAACTAATTATCGGATGAATTTGTTTCTCAGGAAATTTTTCCGCGCCCAAATGAAAAATTCAAATCTGAGTTTGGCGCGCGTTCAAATATTTGTGAAAAACAAGAAACCTGAAAATGTTTTTTCGTGAATAACAAGAAACCCTGTTCAGGCTATAAATATAAATGATTTTCAATCGAAGACGTTAGTGAGGTTGCCCGAAAACCCAATTGGGCACGTATTGTTTTTGTTGTCGCCGTGACCCCCGTACATAAGCTGTTGTTTTCGAGTGTTACACTAGTTACATATTTAGTGCAAGAAATGTAGGGAATCCCGGAATTTTCGTTCGGAAATCAACAATAATAGAATTTTGTTCTAAAAAGATGGAAATTACACTTTTTCTAGTGCGCCAGTGGTAAAGTGGCAACCTTTTTTTCGACCCAAAGGCAACTCCGGCGAACCGCCCGCATCCGGTTTCTTCCGCCCACCGGCGGACGAGAAGGGGTGGGAAAAATGGAATTCCCCCTCTTTGGCGTTTTCAAAATGAAGTAGAATTTGTTCCCTAAGGTGTAGGTGAAATGGCCTGATAACTTTCAATTCCCCCTCTTTGACGGAATCCCCCTCCCTTTGGAGGACCCCTTATTTCAAACGTTCATATTTTTTCTATTTTTTTTTATAATATATGCGCTCTTGTGTTTTTTTCCCTGTTGCTGTCAGCGGAAAATGTCATCCATTAACTGGTTTAAACTTGACGATGACCTGAATATTGTTTTTGCCGCTGTGTTTTTGTTGTTGTTCATCGTCGGGATGATGTGAGGTAAATAATGACTGTGGAAAATTGACGATTAGCACGTACCATCAACATGTTGTTGCCGCTGTTCAACGCACTGGCGAACGAGCTAAATCCCCCAAGGGAGAAGAGAATTGGCAGTTTTCAAACCATTTTACCCAAACCTTAAGGAACAAATTCTTATTTTTGAAAACGAATAAAGAGGAGGGAATTCCACTTTTCCCACCCCTTCTCGTCCGCTAGTGCTCTCTTGAAGGATTAGTTTGTCTGTTCACCAATGGCACGTACTATCAACATGTTGTTGCCGCTGTTGTTCAACGGGGACGGCCGAGCGCTGTATATCAGGCTGCCCGTTTCCGTTACTCGTTCATAAAATAAGCTTCGTTCCTGTGTGTTGAATGTGAGATGCCGCCAAACCACAGTTCTGGAAGTATTGAACCTCTTGTTACAGCTGATTGGATTTTATTCCGTTGAATATTTTATATTGCTAAATTGTGTATTTTATGAATCCAATTTTAATTTATTATTATTATTCAGTCTCGAAACTAAATTTATTCTGTTATTTTATTGTTATTCAACAGTCTCATAGATTTAAAAAAAAATCTAACGAACGACAACCAATAAATTTGTCTCATAATTTCAGTTAACCCCGTTTATTTACTCTCGATTATCGCCCATAATCATTATGGCCGCCAATATCCCGCCCCATCCCTCGGAGGCTCTGCGCCAGATCTCCGACGATGCCTTCTACGTCGTCAACGAGATCGTCACCCGCCGCCTGGGTCATCTGCCCATTGCTCAGGTGCGCGGAATTTTGGAATCAAATTTTTTTCGATGTTAATGATAAATATGGATAACAAAACAGTGTAGAAAAAATCGGATTTATTTTCTGACACATCTAAATTTTCTAAATCTCATTTCAATTTTTGTAACCGCGTTCTGACGAAAAATCGCGCGCCAAATTCAAAATTCCTTAGCTACAACACGTGGTGGTTTTGGCGCCAAATTTGAAACTGTTGCAGAGTGCGGTTAATGTTTTTAATGAAACTCAAATTTTTATTAAAAAAACGCTGAATTTTTTTTCAAAATCTAATTTGAATTGAGTTTCAGGGTGACTTCCACCTGCTGCCCTTCAAAGTGCAGCGCTTCATCGCCGAAAAGGCGGAGCTGATGAAACCTCGCGGTATCTACATCTGCGATGGTTCTCAGCACGAGGCCAATGAGATCATGGGCAAGCTGATCGAGCGCGGCTCGCTGTCGCCGCTGAAAAAGCTTGAGAACTGGTATGTTTCCCATATTTTTTTCGATAGTTCAGATTCGATTGCGTTTTTTCTAGAGGAAAGCAAAAGTTACTGGACTTTGTAAATGTGCATGTCTTGAAGTTGCGACTGTGTCCATAATAAAGTAGGTAAAAGGGGAATTTAACCATGTCCCCATTCTGTTCCATGTAATATTTCACTAAAGTGGTAAATTTCCTTCACAGTAAAAAATTAGTTATAAACTTTGTAATTTTGCAGCTACATCTGCCGTACCGACCCACGCGATGTGGCCCGTGTGGAGAGCAAGACTTGGATCGTCACCAAGGTACTGAATTTATAATTATGAAATCCTAAGCGTAAGCTTATTCATGGTTTCCTGGTACTCTGAAAAAAATATTAAAAATGTTTTCAACGAAAAACTGTTGAATTTAAAAACATTTTCGGTCCACTTTGAATTCTTAGTCTCAGGTAATTGTAATTGTTCCAGGACAAATACGAGACGGTCACCCATACGCCCGAGGGTGTCGCCCCGGAGATGGGTCATTGGCTGTCGCCGGAAGCTTTCGGTGATGAGCTCGACAACCGTTTCCTCGGCTGCATGAATGGTTGGTTGTAGTTAAATTACGAGTGGTTGTTGGTGTGTTAAATGTTTCCCCCCAAGTAGTTGTGTTGTTGTGTATTTTTTAGAGTTCTTTGTGTTTTTAGTTTGTAATGAGATAACTATCTTGAAAATCATCTTTTTTCCCGAATTGTCGATCATACTGAATCAGCAAGGCAGACAAAATATAAAAAATATACAGGGAACAATTCTGAAAGTAAAAATGTTGATGATATATATTAAATAATGATTTCAATTTCAGGTCGTATGATGTACGTGATTCCGTTCTCGATGGGCCCGGTCGGTTCGCCGCTGTCCAAGATCGGCATCCAGCTGACCGATTCCAACTACGTCGTGCTGTGCATGCGCGTCATGACCCGCGTCACACCCAAGGTTTGAATGCGCGGGTTTTTACCCTGTTTGTAAAACTCGCTCACTCACTCACTCATTCACTCACTCACTTACTAACTTACTCACTTACTCACTCACTACTCAACTCACTCACTCACTCACTTACTTACTTACTTACTCAACTCACTGACTGACTCATTAACTCACTCACTCACTCACTGCCTCACTTACTCACTCACTCACTACTCAACTCACTCACTCACTCACTCACTCACTTACTCACTTACTTACTCAACTCACTGACTCACTCACTCACTCACTCACTCACTCACTCACTCACTCACTCACTCACTCGTATGTTTCAACTTCCAGGTGTTCGACGTGTTGGGAGACAGCGACTTCGTCCGTTGCATCCACTCCGTCGGTCTGCCCCGCCCCGTTCTGAGTTGGTTACGTTTCAGTTGCTGAACTGTTTGATCTCTATAATATTTCAATATAGGTGAACTTTCCTATGCTCTGTAACTGTAAACACTTAACTACGAACATATTGTTATTTGTTCCGCCAATATTCAAAAACTATAGTTCGCGCCGAAAAACCCAGCTGATTAGGTTACTTTCTTACTGATCATGGGTTACTTTCTTACTGATCATGTTGCAGTATTTTTCGTAACATGTTTCGCCTTTTTTTTCTGAGTACCGAAACGTTTCGAAAAGCGATACGAAAAGTTCAAAAAGAAATTAAAGCATACTACCTAAGTGATTCACGTTTCACCCCTTTCTTCCAGCCAAGGTGGTCAACCACTGGCCGTGCAACCCCGAGAAGGTGTTCATCGCCCACCGACCCGCCGAGCGTGAGATCTGGTCGTTCGGTTCGGGCTACGGTGGCAACTCGCTGCTCGGCAAGAAATGTTTCGCCCTGCGTATCGCCAGTGTGATCGCTCGTGATGAGGGCTGGATGGCCGAGCACATGCTGGTTAGTGAGTCAGTCAAGAGTCATTCGATGAGTCAATCAGTCATTCTGCTATTCTGGTGACGAACTGTCTATCAATCAGTCAGTGAGTCATGAGGGCTGGATGGCCGAGCACATGCTGGTTAGTGAGTCAGTCAAGAGTCATTCGATGAGTCAATCAGTCATTCTGCTATTCTGGTGACGAACTGTCTATCAATCAGTCAGTGAGTCATGAGGGCTCAATAGCCGAGCACATGCTGGTTAGTGAGTCAGTCAAGAGTCATTCGATGAGTCAATCAGTCATTCTGCTATTCTGGTGACGAACTGTCTATCAATCAGTGAGTCATGAGGGCTGGATAGCCGAGCACATGCTGGTTAGTGAGTCAGTCAAGAGTCATTCGATGAGTCAATCAGTCATTCTGCTATTCTGGTGACGAACTGTCTATCAATCAGTCAGTGAGTCATGAGGGCTGGATAGCCGAGCACATGCTGGTTAGTGAGTCAGTCAAGAGTCATTCGATGAGTCAATCAGTCATTCTGCTATTCTGGTGACGAACTGTCTATCAATCAGTCAGTGAGTCATGAGGGCTGGATAGCCGAGCACATGCTGGTTAGTGAGTCAGTCAAGAGTCATTCGATGAGTCAATCAGTCATTCTGCTATTCTGGTGACGAACTGTCTATCAATCAGTCAGTGAGTCATGAGGGCTGGATAGCCGAGCACATGCTGGTTAGTGAGTCAGTCAAGAGTCATTCGATGAGTCAATCAGTCATTCTGCTATTCTGGTGACGAACTGTCTATCAATCAGTCAGTGAGTCATGAGGGCTGGATAGCCGAGCACATGCTGGTTAGTGAGTCAGTCAAGAGTCATTCGATGAGTCAATCAGTCATTCTGCTATTCTGGTAACGAACTGTCTATCAATCAGTCAGTGAGTCATGAGGGCTGGATAGCCGAGCACATGCTGGTTAGTGAGTCAGTCAAGAGTCATTCGATGAGTCAATCAGTCATTCTGCTATTCTGGTGACGAACTGTCTATCAATCAGTCAGTGAGTCATGAGGGCTGGATAGCCGAGCACATACTGACTCAATCTGTTAGTGAGTCATCCAGTGGGTAAGTCACTTATTGTGTCAGTCAGTAGAGCGTTGCAATAGTGAATCAGTCAGTCAATCATTCAGTCGGTATGACTCAAGTATTCAGTGTGGATCACTTACACCTGTCAATCGCCCAATCAGTATGTGTCAGTATGTTGAGTAAGTCAGTCGGGCAGAGAGTGTTTCAGATGAGTCACATTTAACTCCTTAACTTCTCAAGCACTCACTCACTGACTCATTTCAGCTCATGGGTATCACGATCGACTCGATCGGCAAGGAGTACTTCATCGCCGCCGCTTTCCCATCGGCCTGCGGCAAGACCAACCTGGCCATGTTGCAGCCGACCATTCCCGGATTCAAAGTGCGCGTCGTCGGTTGGTTGAGTTGTTTGTTGTTGTTGGTTGTTGTTGTTGTTGTTGGTTGTTGTTGTTGTTGTTGTTGTTGTTGTTGTGGTAATCATGGTTGTTATTGTAGTGAGAGTTTTGGATGTCTTTATGTCGTTATTACGGTTGGGAGAGCTATAGATGGTTAGTTTGGTTGTTGTTGTCGTGGGGGTTAGGGTTGTTATTGTTAGGAGGGTTATAGATGTTATTATGGTTGTTGTTGTGAGAGATGGTTGTTGTGTGAGTGGTTGTTGTTGCTGATTAAGTAAGAGTTGTTGTTGTGGAAGTTATGATTGTTATGGGAGTTTGTTGTTGTGTGAATTATGGTTGTTGTTATAACATACATGGATCAGAAGATAAAGCATTGAAGTTTTAATGGATCAGATCAAAAAGCAAAGCATTTTTTTATGTTTTTTTTTTTATTTTAGGTGACGATATCGCGTGGATGCGCTTCAACGAAAAGGGCCAGCTGGTCGGTATCAACCCCGAGGTAGGTTAATAGGAATCCTTTGAATATAATTGTGGAAAACCCTCTTTAGATTGATAAAAAAACAATGGAAAATAACAATTTATATCCTAATAGAACAAAGATTTGATAATAGTTAACAAATTATAAAAAATACGGTTTTCAAGTCTGAAGTCTCATTTTAGCGAGACTCCAGAGGGGAGTTCAGAGTGGAGTTAAAATTTCATACCTTTTTTATCAAATTAAATTTTTATCGAAATAAAAATATAAATTTTGCAGGCCGGTTTCTTCGGTGTCGCCCCCGGCACCAACCACAAGACGAACCCGATGGCCATGGAATCCTTGAAGAAGAACACCATCTTCACCAACATCGCCGAGACCATCGACGGCATGTACTTCTGGGAGGGTCTGGAAGAGGAGATGGAGGATAAGGTGAGTGAATGAGTCAAGTCAGTGAGTGGGTGAATGAGTGAACGAGTAAGTGAAGGAGCTGATTGAGTGAGTTATACAGTGTGAGTTGTACATCTAGTTCTGTTTCGGTTGTATTCAGGCTGGATTTGACTTCACATTATATCTGAAATCTGATACTGTTCTGAAATCTGATACTGTCTAACTTTTATTTTCACGCCTGCATTTATATCGGAAAATGTCAAACTTTTATCTTACACGTCTAAATTTAAATTGTTTCATACAGACAGTTAAATATTGACTTTGACATCCGAGTGACATCAGTATCTATATTGATTCAAACATCCAAGTCGAGCGTTGTCTTCCTCTTCCCTCACTCAACTTCAACATCCATTTGATTCACTCGTCACGGTAATGATATTTGATTGAATTTGATATTCTTCTGCCGAATGTCTTGATCATGATACTTGATTAATTATGATATTCATCTGCAGAACGTCGAGATCATCACCTGGTTGGGCGAGAGCTGGAAGGTCGGACAGCCCGGCAAGGCCGCTCATCCCAACTCGCGTTTCACCGCGCCCGCCCACCAGTGCCCCAACATTCACCCCCAGTGGGAGGACGTCAGCGGTGAGTTGTTATTTTCATGATATATAAATACTTGAATATATCAATAAATTAAGATATATAAATACTGAAATATATCTATAAATTAACAAATCAATTAAATAACATTGAGGTGGTAAGTCTGAATATCTTTAAAAATTTTCTCTTATTTAACCATTAGTGAAGAAATATTCAGGCCAGGGATATTCAGGCCAGGGAGAATTATATCTTGAATATGCATCTTATATGTTTTTTTTTCTATAGGAGAACTCAGTTCATTCGGGTTACGGGAGGAAAACCTGCTGTTCGGATTTCATATTTAAAATACGTGTTGAATATCCAAAGTTCCAATGATTATTTCGAGAATATAATTTGGTGCATGCTAAGTATTCAGAGTCACGAATTATTTCGATGTTTCGAGATTGTAATTTCATGTTGTATTCAGGTGTACCCGTCTGTGCCATCCTGTTCGGTGGCCGTCGTCCGGAGGGTGTTCCCCTGGTCTACGAGTGCTTCAGCTGGGAACACGGTGTCTACACTGGTTGGTTGTCGTTTTATTTGCTGTGGTTATCGTTAGTGGTTCGTTCAGTATACACGGTTTATACACCTCTGATGATGAAAATTTCGCGCGCGCGGGCCAAAATTCAAATATTAAAATTATTTCAGGCGCTTGTGTCAAGTCGGAGACCACCGCCGCCGCCGAGCACACCGGCAAGTCGATCATGCACGACGCCATGGCCATGCGTCCGTTCATGGGCTACAACTTCGGCAAATACCTGCAGCACTGGCTCGATCTCAAGAAACCCGGACATCAGGTTCGGGTCTATTCACTCTAAATTATATCATTTTTTGTCTTCTTTTCTTTCTCTGCATACTACGCTAAACGCAGCAGCCTAACGCGCGCAGCAGCATACGCGCAGCAGCCTAATGTATATGTCAAAGTTGATCACTGATCAAGATAAGATACCAGTAGTAACATGGAAAAATCATTACGGCATGAAAATAATTTATCTGAAAAAAAATTACGATTAGTCAATTTGGTATAACTAATCAAGTTGATCTCTTGCAGCTGCCCCGTGTGTACCACGTCAACTGGTTCCGTCTGGACAAGAACAAGAAGTTCCTGTGGCCGGGATTCGGCGACAACATCCGTGTGCTCGACTGGATCATTCGGCGGTGCGATGGCGACGACAGCATCGGTGAGAGCACGGCCATCGGTATTGTGCCCAAGAAGGGTTGGTTGTCGTTTTACCATAGATGGTTGTCGTTGTTGAAAAAATTAGTTCACTGGTTGTCGTTGTTAATGGAATAATTAAGTTGCCTGAGTCTGAGAGATTTTTTTCGATCCATCGGTGAGAGCCCGGCCATCGGTATTGTGCCCAAGAAGGGTTGGTTGTCGTTTAACCATGAATGGTTTTTGTTAAAATTGATTAGCTGGTGACGTTCTGTCAGAAATGCTTAACACGCTCACCAGGTTTTTTTCAGGTTTTTCAACTTTATTTTTGACGCACTTGATAATTTGGATGTACTAGTTGAATACCCGTTGCCAGCAACGTATGATCGAGTTTTATAGGAACCGAAGCTTCACGGGAAATCATGAGATGCATATACTAAACCCGTTGATTTATTCTTTTTTTTCCTGTTTAGACAAAAATTGCATTCTGTAACATTTACCCGACCCGTAAATTTTTTATATCATCTAATATCGGAAACTACATCAGTTGAAAATTAAGATAGATTCTTCGTACTGTTCAGCAACACAATCCTGTGTTTGAATAGGTACATGACAGTTATGTAATTGAATGGAAGAGGCAAAGGAATTGATTACAGTAGTTTTATGTTTTCTACTCATCCCGTGAAACATCTCATAAAATTGAGATAAATATTCAAACAAAAATCGTGATCAATGACTCAACCATCACGTCCCAATATTGCTCATCCATTCCGAAAAACTCCATTCGTCCCGTTAAAACGTCCGAAAATAATTTTTAACTGTGACCAGATCCAAAAATTAATAGTGAAGATAAACTGAACTAACACAACCCTATCCAAAGATTAATTGGTTCAAATATGTATTTTTTGCTACCTCAGTATTTTTTGGATTCGTATCGGCGATTGAGCTGAAAATAATGAAAAAAAAAACATATTTTTAGAGCCCGTTGTACTTGTGGCAAAGGCAAAAATATTTGATCTGTGATGAAATGGCTTGACACGACTTTTGATTGATGTTTTCAGTTAGCAATTATGTAACAGCTCAGACGGTTTATAATGTACGTTCAGCAGTACAGTAGATTTCCTGAAGTAGCACAAAGTACATTCAGTATAATTAGTTTATTTGAACACCTTACTAAAAAACCCTAATAAAAATTCAATCATCTCGTTTAATTAATTACTGTTTTGAAAAAAAATTTTATCCACCCGACGGATGAGCTAAACCTCCAAAGGTAGGGGAATTTTAACAAAGAGGGGGAATTGGCAGTTTTCAGGTCATTTTACCTACACCTTATCAACAGCAGGAACAAATTCTGCTTCTTGAAAACGTCAAAGAGGGGGAATTCCACTTTTTCCACCCCTTCTCGTCCGCTACTGATAAAGATCAATTGAACCAACCCAACGTGATCCAAAGATAATTCTCTCTGATACTGCTACCGAGAAGAATGTCCCTTTATTGCAAAGAAAACAAACGTCATCCATTGAGTTGTTAATTTAATTCATCGAAAATGAAACGTTTTGTATACCCGTTGCCGGCAACTGTGAATCAAGTTCTACAGACAACCATGTACTTCAGTTAAACAGTAAGATAATTTCTCCTTCCATGTACAGCCACACAACCAGTTGTTTGAGTGAATACAGCAGGTACATACATACGTACTGTACGTACATATGTAGATACAAGTCAGTTATGAAGTTGAGTAGAATATGCAAAGTATAAAACGGTTCATTCAAAAACTTCAGGGTGGGGCAAAAGTAACTATACACTTGTTGGAGGCCAATTTCTCAAAAAAAATTTATTGAGTGTACATATATGATGTTAGTAGCAATATACACGTTATAATACCTGAAAACCCCGATTCTGATGTCTATTTGACCGTATCTTGAGTTATTTTCAATTTAAAACTGAATTTCAGTCTTTTCATGGTTTTCCTCTTTTTAACGTCTTTAATTGACCTCATGGTCTAATCAAAATTCTCAATAAAGGATAAGAAGTGTGTAACAATCCATAATCCGATCCGGTAATGCAGTTCCCGACTCCGCGAATATTTACGGCACCTCAATTTAGTCAGTCAGTCAAACTAAAAAAATATTACGACTGTCTGGCGATTATGTCAAACTATAGTCGGTCAGCCGCTATGTTAGGTATCAAGCTATAGGCTAGCGTAGTGAGTGATGCCATCCGGGTAAGCCAGTTCCCTACTCCGCAAATGTTTACGGGATCGTAATTTAGTCAGTCAGTCAATCTGTCAAATAGTCGGTCAGCCGTTATGCAGAAAATATTAAACGACAACCATGAAAATGAAGAAAATTCTCTCTGATACTGCTACCGAGAAGAATGTCCCTTTATTGCGAAGAAAACAAACGTCATCCATTGGATTGTTGATGTAATTAATCGAACATGAAACGTTCTGTATACCCACCCGTTGCCGGCAACTGTGAAACAAGTTATACAGAAACCATCCAGTTAAAGGAAATCAAGGGATTAAAATCTTAATCGTTGGTTATATCTTAGACCGACCCGACCCGTATAATATACTAAATAAGTTATTTCATCAAATACTTGAAATTAAATTACTTCAGTTGAACAGTAAGGGAATTTTTCCTTCCATGCACAGCCACACAAACGTCTCAATTGAAACAAATGGAAGATAAATATTCGAACAAACATTAGATTGAATGATTCAATCATCAAAAATTATAGCAGCATCGTTATCCATCAAAATTTGTGAAAAAAATATGTAAAATATATCCAAATTTCTCGCATAAGAAAACTTTAAACGACAACCATAAAAATGAAGAGAATAAAGAATCGAACTTTGCAACTAACTCGGCGCGTTGAACGACTACGCTACTTAACCGTTGCTGAAAAGAGGAATTTCTTACCTTATAAAGCTCATACCGCTGCTGTCAAAATCAGTTCCACAGTTGACAGTAGTGTTAGGGCGCGTTCAGAGCCGTCTTGTGAGTTTCTCAAGAAATTTTTGGTAGCAGATGACCATTGGGAAACTTCCAAAATTAAATTATTCAGCCGTTCTATAAACTTTGTAAAAAAATTCAAGGTAAATAATCTAATTTAGGGAACAACTTTCATGCAGGATGAAACTTCAATTATGAGTTTTCCGGTTGATCATCCGCGACTCAAATTTTACCAAGATTTTGCCTGTTCATGCAGAACTGAAACTTTTGGACAAGCATACATACATACACGACCCAAAAATTTTCGTTGTCAAATTTATATATAGATTGTCGTTTTGAATGGGAGGTTTCGTTGGTAATAAACGAGAAAAAAGTCATAATATATTGTAAAAATTGATAATAATACTGTTGATTATGACGAATATTGCTCATTTTCTGAATCGTAAGCAATACCAGAACTTCAGAAACTTTAGCAGAACTTTTCTAAATATAAGATTGGTTGTCGTTGCAGGCACGCTGCACCTGGAGGGCATTGAGACGCTCAACTGGGACGAGCTCTTCTCCATCCCCAAGGACTACTGGCTGGCCGATTGTGCCGAAAACCGACGGTGGCTGGAAGAACAGGTTGGTGCTTGATTTTTCACTCATTCTTGTTTAAATTCTCAATTGATTATTCACTCATTCACTTTCACTCATTCACTTTCAATATCTCAATTGATTTTCACTCATTCACGTTCACGTTCAAACTCTCAATTGATTATTCACTCATTCACGTTCAAATTCTCAATTGATTTTTCACTCCTTCACGTTCACGTTCAAACTCTCAATTGATTATTCACTCATTCACGTTCAAATTCTCAATTGACAATTGATTTTTCACTCATTCACGTTCAAATTCTCAATTGAATTTTCACTCATTCACTCTATTAGAGTTAATTTTTATAACTGATTACGAGACTAAAATTGAAAGCCCGCTATTTCTCTGAGCTCAATGAGACTACGGTTATTAACAATTGATCATTCCATTTACTCATATTCACTATTTCTCATTGAATCTGTCTGTTTTCCGCTCTTTCATCCACTCATTCACTCACTCACTCACTCACTCCTCACCTCACGTACTCCTTTACTCACTCCTTCACTCACTCACTCCTTCACTCCTCACCTCACACACTCCTTCACTCACTCACTCACTCTCTCCACTCACCACTCTCTCCACTCACTCACTCACTCACTCACTCACTCACTCACTCACTCACTCACTCACTCACTCACTCACTCCTCACCTCCTTCACTCACTCCTCACCTCACACACTCCTTCACTCACTCACTCCTTCACTCCTCACCTCACTCACTCACTCACTCACTCCTTCACTCCTCACCTCACTCACTCACTCACTCACTCACTCACTCACTCACTCACTCACTCACTCACTCACTCCACTCACTCTCTCTCACTCACTCACTCACTCACTCACTCACTCACTCACTCACTCACTCACTCACTCACTCACTCACTCCTTCACTTACTCTTACTCACTCACCCACCCACATCACTACTATTTCCAGGTTGGCTCCGACCTGCCCGCGGAGGTTCGTGCCGAGCTCGACGCTCAGGAGAAGCGCATCAACGAGATCAAGTAGATCGTTAACAATATCCATGACGTCATTGCTGACGTCATACCCCATCACGTGTAGGAACCGGACGCCATCATCGCTGGTCGCTCTCGCGGCCTAGCCGATTTTACGGCCGTCTCACCATCTCCTTCTTCGTTCTATTCCATATTCGTTTGTATTGTACACCGTTATCGTATACTTGTGTGCTGGGTTATACTTATTCGATATTCTTAATGAGTATACTTATACAAGCGTATATCTATACCTCACCTCACACAAGTATATTCTAAACAATTGAGTATATTTGAGTGCATTTGGCCGGTTTTGGAGATCTGGGAATTTCTATGGTTGAATAGAGTATTATGAACTGGAATTTTCTGGAAATTTCGAAACAAGTCGTTGCACCACTGCCCAATTATTATCTGAATATCTATAATTGGTTATCGTTCTGTGGGTAGCGCTTTAGCATACGTGTTTAGATTTTGTTCTCAAATTTATTGTTTTCTGTTCATAGTTGTCTGTATTTTTTCATTTTTGTGAAAAACCACCAAGCGTGTAATATTTTGGTTATAAACGTTTACTTGTTG
>OZ038443.1:28201292-28221292 GCA_964036265.1 Daptonema setosum
TGCAATCTAATCCTACCTGCCCCTACCACCAGGAACTTGATGTTTCCCACTTTCCTGGTATTTTAGGACTAGAACTTTTCATCAATCTGCGAGCCAGTTATAACGCCTCTGCCAGATTATCCAATCAATTCACATAACTCTTTTAAGATTACGATTTTATTAGGATGCTAATTGACGGACTTTTGCCTATGGCTTGTCAAAGCCATGACTTCATGTGATTGACAGTGATGAACTGACTAATTGACTTGTCGTCTGAGTGACTGGCTGACTGATTGATTGACTAACTCACTGACTTGAAAACATTGCGATTCCTACTTTACAACAGTAGAGTCATTGTCAAAATAAGTTTTATTTTTAGTAATTCATCAGCAGAGCAAACTGCCGTCATTCGGAGACATACTTTTCCAAGCCTACGGTTTCGCAATTTTTTGTAGATCCATGAGTTCTGGATATTGCGTTGAACGCATCGAAACTAGCAGACGAGAAAGGGAGGGAAAAGTGGAATTCCTCCCTCTTCAGCGACTTTGAAAGAAAAATGGTTTGTTCCTCGAAAGCGGTGGTAAACCGGCCAACTCAGTTTCTCTGACGAAATTCCACTCCCTTTGGTAATTTGGTTCGTACGCCAGTGGTACACACAATGATGTACGGGTGCGTCAAGAAATTAAGCATGTGGTTGAATTTCTATCTTTTAACTACGTACATCAGTTGCAATAACGACTAATTAAAACTACAGCCAATTAACGACTACAGAAAACCACAGCCAATTAAATACCGAATGCCTCAGACTTCATTTCGCATAGAATTCTTCCACAATAAAAATCAGTAATGTTAGAGAAGGATGGAACGAGTGAAGAAACAACAAATAAGACAGAACAACCGGGATAGTGTGGATTTCGAGGCAATTAATTGGTTCACCAAAAAAACACGATGAGTTTGTCGGTTTCTTCTTGTTATAATTTTTCTCTGTAAACCTTTCATCACATGCGCCTTAATGTCAATCACATACAACATGTGAACTGATAAACGTTCTTCACTAACTGGCGCCAAAAATTTGCTGTTCTTAAAAGGTTTACACAAAAAACCGGGAACAGAAGAGTAGCCTACACTCACAAAGCAACAATTTTCACTATAAACAGCTAAATTATTGCTAAAGAAAAAAGTTACCCAATTTTTTTACAACAAAAGCCATTATTGATGAGGAGAGGACAATCTTAATTAATCATTTTCTCGAAAACATAAAATTTCCCAAAGTTAAAGAAAAATACTATCACAACTGCCAAAGCAAATCTCCTAGTATTAATCTCAAATGAAAAAATTGTCCTCGAAAAGAGAAAGTCAAATGATACACTACGGCAAATACTGTAACATGTAGTTGGAGTACAACCGGATGAAAAAGTATAATAAACGGTTTTGATCACATATGAAGAACATAATTCTGATTAGAACGTTTTCGGGTCCTCCATGAATCACGTATTTAGCGAAAAAATAATTAAGGACACTTACTGAAAATCGCCCTTATAATTACAGATTTCAAACAGTAAACAATAAAAATAACATAAATCGCTATCACAGCTGGATGATATGAAAATATAGTGAATGGCTATCGTTATAGGCACTGAGAGTTTTGTATAAGGCACTGACAACCTGCATCTTACAACTCTATTATGAACTGTGTTTTGAAGATAAGATAAATTCCCATTTAATATGATTTGAATGCTTAAATTTTATTTCGCGTGTCTTTATAGGATTAAAAAAAACACGTGACTTTCAAAACAAAGACTTAATCAAATGTATCAACGCTACGTAAAAACGCTATTTTTCAGCTTTTGCAATATGTTTATCAATTTGACACTTACTTCAGCTTAAGATAACTCATGACTTGGGCTGAACCTGAACCCTCTCCTTATGTGAGTTCCACCAAAAGAAACTTAAAGCCAGAAAAACCTAAAACCTACGCCTAAAGCCTTCACACAACAACCGCTCGGCGACCCGAACAATCACTCATCCACCACAACCTCATATTACCCATCCGTGCTCGCAAACAAAACCCAATCTATAAGCTTTTTAATTATTAAGAGACTGAATTTGAAAGCGCGCCATTTTTGATGATTTTAAATGATATAAGAAATCTATTCCAACCAAGAAAGTTAAAAATTTCAAGCAATTCGAACCCACGACTTTCCGTTGTCGTGTACGATTTTTCTTACACACAGAATAAGAGAGACCACTGATAATATTGCATGAGCGAGTAAAATCAAAAAAAAAATCTTACAAAATCAGAAAGAGGCACAGCTTCAAATTCAGTAGCAGCCTAACTACTTGGAAATGTTATAGCAACATTCCAATCCTACATCGTATTTTTACCAAGCCAAAACAAATACACATAACCCAACGACAATCGAGCAACGTATCAGGCAATAATCTCATGATATCCCACTAAGTTAGTTGTAATCACTGCGGTAGCGCCGATGGCCAAAAGCAGAGAAACCATCAAGGTGTCTGTTGGGGTGAGGTTATGGCAGGTGGTGATGATGACTATGACATGGAGATCAGGAGAGGTGACAATCCACGGGATATAGAACCTCTACGACCGAGTTGTTGAATTGACATCCTGTAAAATAATAAATTTCAAACAACATTGAGGAAGCTTTTTGATATATTAATTAACTAAACGGTCCCTATTTTAAATCACACAAAGACACAAGGCGGATCTGCTTTATTGTAATCCTTATGATCAACAACAACAGCAACAACCTTTTAATCAACAACAACAGCAACAACCTTTTAATCAACAACAACAACAACAACAACCTTTTAATCAACAACACAACAACAACCAGAACAACCACAACAATAACAACGAATCCGCCACCACCAACCTCTCCAGTTGCAACGTTCCACCGAAGGAGTGATCCCCAGCAATCTATCAGTCAGATGCCGCATAACCATTATCATCAGGCATAAATAAAGGTAGAGATTACGATAGAATTTCATTATTGATTCCACTGTTTTATCATCAGATTCAGGTACCCCTGGACGGTATTGTAATGGCACATTTGATTAGATTTCCAAAGCAGTACCGATTATTTTTACCACCCAATAACTGACGATAATTTCGGCCGAGTATAATTTAATTGGCTCCCAGATTGTCTTCATCCGAACACACTTTTTGTTTGGTTAATTCTTCATTGAATATTCCCGGTTTCGATATTCACCCGAGCGGGGATTATTATTTCATTTTATTCAGCATGATTCAGAACTGACTGGCCGGATGGTAGTCGTCCTGGGTGTCGCCCTGAAAAAGGACCAAGTAAATTAACCCTTAATAGCTTGCTTGGTACACTAGCGGACGAGAAGGAGAGGGAAAAGCGGAATCCCCCCCCCCACTTTAGCGATTTCAAAAAGTTGAACTTGCTCCGCAAGATGTAGGTAAAATGGCCTGAAAACTGCCAATTCCCCCACTCTTTGACTAAATTCCCCTCCCTTTGGAAGAATAGGTCGTCCGCCAATGGTTGGTCAGGGTATCTTGTACTCTAAAAAATAATTAAATATGCAATGAATTAGGTAAAAAAATCGTATGGTAATCAAGCGTCAAATGGAAACATGATTTTTTCTCTCTTTCTCAAAAACTCGAATGCGCGCTAAAGTCAGTACTCAGTTTTGAATTCAAATTGCCTGCCAAAAAATTGCCGAGTAACAAGAAACACTGGATACGTCATATCGATTCGTTCATCTTAGTATTTTCTGTCACAAAATCAAAATCAATTGTGGAAAAGTTAAAATTTAATTGAGGAATGTCGAATTTCAAACATGTGTTGAACCCTTACAACGGGAGCTTCAAAAATCAGACCACTTAATTACTGGCAATGTCCTACCAACCTTTCTATACTGCGATCCGGTACCACCGGCGTACATCTGACTGCTGCCACCACCACCGACCATGTCCTGCGACAGCATCATCGAGTCCAGCTGCGATCGCATGTCACCCACGCCATCGTTCTGAACATTTCATCCAAGTTTATTCCCGTTTAGTTTATTGCCTTTTAAGGTAATATAGAGCGCACACAAATGTTATAGAATTATAGCCAGAAAATCTTTTTTCATGGTTTACAGCGTCATCATAGTAAAAAAGCTGGCGTCCATATTGACGACACGACCCAAATTGGGGAAGGTGGTTTAAAGCACGAAATTTTTTCAATTATGAAAATTGGCCTGAAAATCTGTTTTGATTAGCGCTCTAAACTGGAAAAATCTTTATCATTATCAGCGTCATCATGATGTAGAACAACAACAACAACAACAACAACAACAACAAAAACAACAGCAACCACAGCAACAATAACAACAAAAAACATTAACAACAACAACAACATAATAAACAACAACAATCACATTAACAACAACCACAACAACATGCCAACCTGACTGAACATGGGCTGATGGTGCTGACTGCCCGGTTTGCCGTCGTACATGCCTCCGCCGATACCCACCGACGCGTGCTGGTACTGCGAGAGTGGTGCTTCGACGTCGCCGGCACGCATGTGATCTGTAAATAGTATTCTAATGTTTGTAACAACAACATTTGTTATAACCGGCATCGGGCATGTTATAAATAACTACAACTACAACAACAACAACATTATTGTTATAACCGGCATGTTATAAATAACTACAACAACATGGTTGTAACAGGCATGTTATGATCATCACTATCATCATC
This sequence comes from Daptonema setosum, assembly GCA_964036265.1. NCBI lineage: Eukaryota > Metazoa > Nematoda > Chromadorea > Monhysterida > Xyalidae > Daptonema > Daptonema setosum. The sequence goes on from OZ038443.1 coordinate 28,206,013, forward strand.
ATCTCATCATCATACATCATCATCATCATCATCATCATCATCATCATCATCATCATCATCATCATAATAATCATCATCATCATCATCCTCCACCACCTCCTCATCCTACCAATGAAAACCAACCCGCGAACGAGCTACCCGGCATCTGTTGACTGTTCATCGACAACGAGTTGTAGTGCTGGAAGGCGTCTTGGGTGCCCATCACGTCCTGGGAGAGGGCCACCTGCTGCGACTGGCTGTGTTGCTGTTGAGGATGGTGATGACCGCCGACTGAACCACGACCACCGGGTGGACCCTGCGATAAATACATTAGGAATCAATCAAAGAACACTTAATCTTCATATAGCATATTGAAAGATGAATCGCCACGTTGATATGTAATTAAATCACTGCAATATATACCAGAAGCTACCGCTGATATGCTTACAACAGCGACAAAATTACTGTAGAGAAAAAACGTGGTTAACAATATTTTTATTATGTCCATATAACAAACTCATCGCACTCTGATTAATGCTTCATTTACAGCACGAATCATTGTCTGATTAATTTGGTATTTTTTCAGAAACAAATTTTTTTGGTTCTCATACTATACACGAAACAATTCCATTTCAATTTTATAACATGGAAGCACTAAAAGATCAGGGCACACATACCCATAGTTTAATGTAGGGATCATCGGCCAAGAGAAGCTCACACATACCTTCATTTTAATGTACGGCTCACCAGCAAACAGAAGCCGAGTATGATTTGCGATTCCGATAACATGAATTCCAATAGAAACTCGTTTTAATTCAATGTCCAATTCATCTGTCTAGTCTAGTGCCCTTATGACCATTATGGATCTGTACCATTATGACACGGTAATGTGCCTCGGTGGCTCCAGTTAACAAAAAACCAAATACAAAATATACGAAACATAGTTTAAAATGGTATTAGTGTTCCTAGGTAGCTTAAGTGAATGAAAAAATCCCGAAGATTATTGACTATATTTTCCAACCTAGAGAGCGTTGGTGGCTTCAGTGAATACAAAAATCCCAGTGATAAATACCGACTATATTATGTCAACCTGCTGATACGCGTGCTGGTCATGCGCCATGTGCATGGGTGCGGGCGGTGCGAACATGTTGAGCGGAATCGGGATGTTAATACCGGCGGGCGCCGCCTGCAGCCGCTCCGGCATGATATACGACATTGGGTCGTGGTACGCCGCGTAGTTGGGACGCGTGGCTGATTCTAAAAAAGAAAAACAATGAAGAAGCAACTTATTTTGTAAACTACCATCCGTTTATCTGACTATCATCTTTTTTCCATTTCAACCACTGTTCATTTCAATTCGGCATCTTTTATTCATGAAAATGCAAAATATATAGTCAGGCCATGGGGTACCAAAGGCTGCAAATCATTTTAGAGTGCTATCCTGACGTGAAATAAAACATCATTGTGATTTTCTTACAGTGAAATAAGCTGATGCTCCGAAGAACACCAACGCAAACCATAGATGATCCCTCATTAAATTTGTGTTACATATTGTTACAGAAATTAACGATTGGGTGCTTGTGGTCGTATTGTGGTGGTCCCGATGAATGCCACTCGCTCTGAGTTTCGTGGCAGCATCGCCTCTTTGGCACTGTACATGGCTGTGGACATGAATCGACCGCCCTGCAAATGAGATATGATGAAAAAAACCTTCATTGTTACTAAACTTTATATATTTTCTCTGTTTAACCAGTGATTGGAATGGAATGTTACAATAACTTTTCATTTTCACTCGAAATTTTCGAATTTTTTCCTTCTTCTTCATTCCTCTATTATAATCACTACTCCGCTACGGCTAAGGTGTTGGTCATTTGGTGCGTCCTATGCATTCTATCTAATCAACGTAAAAAAATTACCTGACATGACTTGTAAAGGTCGATTAGGGCTTCCGAAAAATCCACACACTAACCGGATTCGTGGAATTGACGAGCGCCTTGGGTTTGGCCAAATGGATGGGACTCTCCTTCAGGTTATTCAGTGGACCCTCGACGAGTACGCGCTTGTCCTTGCAGTAAACGAGCAGGTGATTCCAGAGCGCCTGTCGGGACAACACCTTCGGGTTGCCCACAATGATTACGCCGTACCTAAATAAATCAGAAACAGAATCAGTTCCCATTCTCTAAAAGCATAAGTGAATGTGAAATTAATGCAAGTTTCATATTCAATATTTGCGACCTTGTCTCGATCTACATCCCGCCCCCCACTTTCTCCACCCGAAAAGCAAGGAAGTAAGTTGAAGAGAACGAGGTAGGTAGAGAAGTTTCATGGTAAAAATGCGTGAAAATGAATTCGTTGAGTTGAAGATCAGTAAGAACGACGTATAAAACAAAAAAATATACGTAACTAGTTGCTTTTAGCGGGAATAGTGTGAGTGAGCTGAGAGGGAGACGAGGTACGTGAACGTGAGTGATAATGATTATTGATTTTGTATGTACACATATTTTCTGTATGTACTTGTATGTACACATATTTTCTGTATGTACTGGTGCACAACTGGTCGCTGATTGGTCGGGCAATGCAGGGCCCCGCCCCCTCAGCGATCAGCAACTGCATCGGGCCAGCCAGTCAGTCGGTGCGAGCTCGCGCTGGAATCGGGCGGCTGGAATCAGCTCCCGGTTCCAGTGAACGTAAGTTAGGTAGTTAGGGTAAACCCATAAGGTTACCAAATTTGTAGGTTAGCCAGTTCTTATGGCTACTGGCTGGTTTTTGGTTTTTGTTTTGTTTTACCTTTTTCGTCTTTATTACCTTTTTACTTTTTACTTTTTACTTTTTATTCTTACCTTGTTTTTGCGTTTTACCGGTTTACTTTTACATTTGTTTTGATTACTCTATTTTAACTTTTACCCGTGCCTTGATTTTGCGTACTTTATTTTGTTCGAACAGTTAACTTGTGTAACTTTTTATAATAAGAAGGCTGGCTCAGTAAGAACTGACTTGTTGTGGGAATTAATTTAGTAAGCGACTCACTCACAATATATTGTGAGTGAGCTGAGAGGGAGACGAGGTACGTGAACGTGAGTGATAATGATTATTGATTTTGTATGTACACATATTTTCTGTATGTACTTGTATGTACACATATTTTCTGTATGTACTGGTGCACAACTGGTCGCTGATTGGTCGGGCAATGCAGGGCCCCGCCCCCTCAGCGATCAGCAACTGCATCGGGCCAGCCAGTCAGTCGGTGCGAGCTCGCGCTGGAATCGGGCGGCTGGAATCAGCTCCCGGTTCCAGTGAACGTAAGTTAGGTAGTTAGGGTAAACCCATAAGGTTACCAAATTTTTAGGTTAGCCAGTTCTTATGGCTACTGGCTGGTTTTTGGTTTTTGTTTTGTTTTACCTTTTTCGTCTTTATTACCTTTTTACTTTTTACTTTTTACTTTTTATTCTTACCTTGTTTTTGCGTTTTACCGGTTTACTTTTACATTTGTTTTGATTACTCTATTTTAACTTTTACCCGTGCCTTGATTTTGCGTACTTTATTTTGTTCGAACAGTTAACTTGTGTAACTTTTTATAATAAGAAGGCTGGCTCAGTAAGAACTGACTTGTTGTGGGAAGTTACTTAACTTGAATCATCACTCACTTCACTCACCCATTCATCCACTCACTCAGTCGGTCACCCACTCATTTATTCACTCACTCATCCAGCCACTCACTCATCCAACGCCTGAAACAAAGTTGTTGTGGAGATTCCTGATGGGAGTGCACGCCCACTCTATTGTGAGTGAGCTGAGAGGGAGACGAGGTACGTGAACGTGAGTGATAATGATTATTGATTTTGTATGTACACATATTTTCTGTATGTACTGGTGCACAACTGGTCGCTGATTGGTCGGGCAATGCAGGGCCCCGCCCCCTCAGCGATCAGCAACTGCATCGGGCCAGCCAGTCAGTCGGTGCGAGCTCGCGCTGGAATCGGGCGGCTGGAATCAGCTCCCGGTTCCAGTGAACGTAAGTTAGGTAGTTAGGGTAAACCCATAAGGTTACCAAATTTGTAGGTTAGCCAGTTCTTATGGCTACTGGCTGGTTTTTGGTTTTTGTTTTGTTTTACCTTTTTCGTCTTTATTACCTTTTTACTTTTTACTTTTTACTTTTTATTCTTACATTGTTTTTGCGTTTTACCGGTTTACTTTCACATTTGTTTTGATTACTCTATTTTAACTTTTACCCGTGCCTTGATTTTGCGTACTTTATTTTGTTCGAACAGTTAACTTGTGTAACTTTTTATAATAAGAAGGCTGGCTCAGTAAGAACTGACTTGTTGTGGGAAGTTACTTAACTTGAATCATCACTCACTTCACTCACCCATTCATCCACTCACTCAGTCGGTCACCCACTCATTTATTCACTCACTCATCCAGCCACTCACTCATCCAACGCCTGAAACAAAGTTGTTGTGGAGATTCCTGATGGGAGTGCACGCCCACTCTATTGTGAGTGAGCTGAGAGGGAGACGAGGTACGTGAACGTGAGTGATAATGATTATTGATTTTGTATGTACACATATTTTCTGTATGTACTGGTGCACAACTGGTCGCTGATTGGTCGGGCAATGCAGGGCCCCGCCCCCTCAGCGATCAGCAACTGCATCGGGCCAGCCAGTCAGTCGGTGCGAGCTCGCGCTGGAATCGGGCGGCTGGAATCAGCTCCCGGTTCCAGTGAACGTAAGTTAGGTAGTTAGGGTAAACCCATAAGGTTACCAAATTTGTAGGTTAGCCAGTTCTTATGGCTACTGGCTGGTTTTTGGTTTTTGTTTTGTTTTACCTTTTTCGTCTTTATTACCTTTTTACTTTTTACTTTTTATTCTTACCTTGTTTTTGCGTTTTACCGGTTTACTTTTACATTTGTTTTGATTACTCTATTTTAACTTTTACCCGTGCCTTGATTTTGCGTACTTTATTTTGTTCGAACAGTTAACTTGTGTAACTTTTTATAATAAGAAGGCTGGCTCAGTAAGAACTGACTTGTTGTGGGAATTAATTTAGTAAGCGACTCACTCACAATATATTGTGAGTGAGCTGAGAGGGAGACGAGGTACGTGAACGTGAGTGATAATGATTATTGATTTTGTATGTACACATATTTTCTGTATGTACTTGTATGTACACATATTTTCTGTATGTACTGGTGCACAACTGGTCGCTGATTGGTCGGGCAATGCAGGGCCCCGCCCCCTCAGCGATCAGCAACTGCATCGGGCCAGCCAGTCAGTCGGTGCGAGCTCGCGCTGGAATCGGGCGGCTGGAATCAGCTCCCGGTTCCAGTGAACGTAAGTTAGGTAGTTAGGGTAAACCCATAAGGTTACCAAATTTGTAGGTTAGCCAGTTCTTATGGCTACTGGCTGGTTTTTGGTTTTTGTTTTGTTTTACCTTTTTCGTCTTTATTACCTTTTTACTTTTTACTTTTTATTCTTACCTTGTTTTTGCGTTTTACCGGTTTACTTTTACATTTGTTTTGATTACTCTATTTTAACTTTTACCCGTGCCTTGATTTTGCGTACTTTATTTTGTTCGAACAGTTAACTTGTGTAACTTTTTATAATAAGAAGGCTGGCTCAGTAAGAACTGACTTGTTGTGGGAAGTTACTTAACTTGAATCATCACTCACTTCACTCACCCATTCATCCACTCACTCAGTCGGTCACCCACTCATTTATTCACTCACTCATCAAGCCACTCACTCATCCAACGCCTGAAACTAAGTTGTTGTGGAGATTCCTGATGGGAGTGCACGCCCATCCAGGTTTCCCCATGACAATAGGGAGGATATATTATTTTTGTTTGTATGGCCATCAATTCACAAAATCGGTGAACCACATACGGTGAGGGAAATGTTGTTTGGGATTTGTTCTGTTCTCACCGGTAACGTCTCACCCAACAGCCTCAGAGTTGGAGAGGATCTATGGCAAACGCCACTGGAACGTAATTTTTGAGAAACTTTGACTCGGAGGAGAAACGGGCAAGGGTGAAATTTTCGGTTAAGGGAGAACGGTAGAAGGGTGGATGGTTGGTAGAAAAACTGTGATTTCCAGGCACTGCAGTACAACCCTACTAGCGGATGAGAAGGGGTGCGAAAGTGGAATTCCGTCCTCTTTGACGTTTTTTGAACGTGAAAATTGTTCCCTAAGGTGGTTGGTGAAATGACCGAAAACCCAATTCACCATTTTTGACCAAATTCCCCTCCCTTTGGAGGTTCAGCTCGTCCGCCAGTGCTCTTTATCAATTAGGAATGCTATAGAGAATACCAACTTGGCACGAGTCAGCGCCACGTTCAGACGTCGCGGATCGTTCAGGAATCCGATGCCCTGATGTTCGTTGCTGCGTACGCACGACAGAAAGATGATGTCCTTCTCGCGGCCCTGGAACGCGTCCACACTGGCCACCTCGATGTCCTGGAAAAAATATATAAAGGAGGGTCGTGGGAGTGTAGGAGGAACACGTTTTGGCCAGGGGAGAAGTTGGCTACCCACCCACCCATAACGGGGGGAAGGGGTAACCCACCCCACCCTACTCTATGGTGAGAAATGAAAATCATATCCTTTATAACTCCATTTCGGGAGTCAAGTCACCCAACCTGATATAACTTGGTGTTCAACGATCCGTGATTCTGCATGTAGTTGACGATGTAGGCCCGTTGACCCTCATACGGTGTGATAATGCCGATCTGATCGGGTCGGACGCCCAGCTTCAGGAATCGGGTGGCTAACTTCTCAATGTTGGCCGCTTCGGCGCTAGAAACATTAATTAGAGTTTTTAATCATGTTTATTTAGTTTAGATACATTCAGATTGAAGAAAATTTATTCGGAGGGTGAACTATTCAAGAAGGAAAACAAGAAGATGGGAAATAGCAATAGTACTCATCATATTGATATTCAATCTTGATTCATAAACTTTTCCTCGATTCTTGAATATTAAATTCTTCAACCTAACTTCTTTGGTACTAAAGCCATCAAGACAGCACCCTGATAAACAGAATGGTGTTTTGCGAATACCTCAGAGCAAAGCCTCAGGGTCTGTGTCACCTGTCAGGTTTTGATCTAACGACCTCCGGATTGCGAGTCTGGCACTCTAACCACTAGACAAGGAAACCTAAAACAAGTTATCCAAACCAACATATTTAAATATGATGTGCCACTGCTGCCTATTTCTTCGATGCCACTGGTGCTCCAGAAGAACAGCGGCTTGTCGGACTGCGGCCACGGAAAGTTCACACTCGGCATTTGACGTTCGGCTGCAAATTCAAATATTCAAATTTGCGCGCCAAAAAATCACACATCAGATGAATTCATAAGAGCTAAAAATATAGTTGAAAAATTATGTTTCCACATCAGGTTTCCTGATCCGGGATTTAGATCACTCTGAATCGACCACTTTGTCGGTGTAATTTCGTTTGAATGATGTACACAGCCATGTTTAATGGACTTTTTAGTCAAATATCCGAGAAGATGATCATCAATCGTGATGTCAATGATAATTTTTACTGGTTGATTTTCGGTTGTTTCAAAGGTAAGAACCACATCCTGTATGCTGAGAAGACTGTTAAATCCGTGTCATTCATAAACTTCGGTGAGAAGCGTGTTAACAACAGCACGATCATTCGGGAAAACGTTAATAGCATAACTCACTAAATTACAACCTTCAGTAACGCCATTCTGTAGACTGCCCTCGTAGAAGATGTTCGACGGAAAGGCACTGAGCAACGGGTGCATTCGGTATTGAACCTATACAAAACTTGATATTGATACACCGAATTTTTTCGAATTTAATTTCATCAATCATTCAAGTCAAGTCGTTAAAATTATGCAATCTACCGAAATTTATTCACGTGCCTGAAGAATTTTACCCGTTTACAAGAAAAAAGTTTCTTAGTGTTATCTTTGATCACTTTCAGGGTTTACACCACTACACACAACATTGCATTCAAATATCAAGTTTATTCCCTTTTTTAGTTTTAAACCCGTTCCAACCTGTAATCGGATAGGTTTTATGCCGGCAATGACCAGACGTTCGAAGAGTGACTGACTGAGTCCAGCCTTGGCCGCCTTCTTGCACATGATGACCGGGCCGAGCTGGCAGTGATCGCCGACCAGGACCAGCTGCCGGGCACCGCATACCACCGGCACCATGCACTCCGCTTCGGTGGCCTGAAACGTATGGTACTGATTACTGAAACAATTCTTACGGATTTTTTTACGGGACTTCTTTATTACTGAAGTCAACAGGGCACACGAATACCATATCAGTTCAGTATGGTGTCCTCGTAGTGACCAGCGAGGCTGACTACTACTGACCACTGGCCAAAACGGCACTGGCAATGATTTTACGTCACTGCTTGTATAACTATAGTCGAATCTATATAGGATAATTTCAAGCAATTCAAACCTGAGTGCTCTCATCGATCAGCACGGACTTGAACTTCATGTTGACCAGACGCGGATCGCCGGCGCTCACGCACGTGCAGCAGATCACATCGGCGGCCTAAAAAATAAAATCCATTAAAAAAACATGCGAGTGCAAAAAATAGATTACTATTTTATTTGCAAATGAATATATATGCCATTTTATTTGCAAATGAATATGTACCATTTTATTCGCTAATGAATATATACATATATATGCAAGAATCCATGGAAAATTCGGCTGATGAGTTTCCAATACTCTGGATGAAAACACGGGGATCACTCGTGGCAAAACAGTTATCAAATGATGGTGCACAAAAGAAGCAATATGAAGTTTTTGGGGCGCAGTTTGAATTAAAATCTGTTTTAAAAGAAAAGCCAATCAGACAATGTACGAACCGACGAAACTTGTGCTTGATTCATAGCATATGTGCGTAGAACTAGTACATAGACAGAATTTTTAATATTTTAAGATCACTTGCCCAAGCTGTACTGATTAGGCTCAGACCCATGAAAATAGCACATTTAATGAATTGATTTTAGTTTAGCATATGAAAACGTTTAATTGTAGTAGTCTTTGAAATCCTAACTGCAATTTATTCAATGTTTACCTGCAACAAGTCACGCTCGCACGTCCGCTTCAAATGTCTCCATCGCTTCTCGTCGCGTTCACTCAGCTCGCCCGTCTCGTCCTTCAACTGCTGCAGCTTTTGCAGTTCGTTTTGACTGAAAAGTGGACAATTACATCAACAAGATCCATTACGTAATAAGTTAAAGTAGACTTGCTATTGCATCTGATAAACTGAAGTTTTCCCGTCTTTATCAGTTCCAAATAGTATAATTGGTTCCTTAAGGTGTAGAGCCTGAAAACTGTTAGCTCCTCTTTTTTATTTTTCGAAGAACCGGTTCGTCCGCCATTGATTGGCAGTAATATGTTCCGACCGACATGTTTTGTGGAATAGAAAAATGTATAAAAAACGGGGGGTTTTCGTTTATTTTTATTATTGTGAAACCCTGGAAATTTTCAGGCACAACCGCACAAATGAGCTGCGTGATCAATATATGTAAGTCTTAATTAGATGCTGGAACTGTTTTACATTTGGTATTGTGGTGAACAACCAGGGTTTAACATATACATGTTTTTTGTTGGTGTGCGCTTGTGGAAAAAAATTTCCTCCCTTGAAAAATAAGTGAATGCAAAATTTTTTTATTTTATTTTACAAACTCTGCCTACGGATTAAGAAAATATCATCCACCAACCCCTGCATGTTTTTGATCTGATTGTGTAGTGCGAGAAACGAAACCGATGAATCGATGGCTTCGCGCGACTTCGCTGCCAGTCTGACTACTTTGAGTCCGGTTTTATGTATCTTTTCGCATAATTGATCGACGGCGATGTTGGATGGGGCGCAGACTAGGACCTGAAACAATCAGATGTTTCAGATTTTTGGTTATATGGTCCTGGCTCACAAAAATGACTCCTTTTGACGATTTTTTTGGAAGAAACACCTGTTTTTGAAAGTATGGTTGGTCGTCCCACTGGCGGACGAGCCAAACCTCCAAAGGGAGGGGAATTTGGTCAGAGAGGGGGGAATCGGCAGTTTTCAGGTCATTTTGCCTACACCTTAATGAACAAATTCTACTTTTTGAAACTGCCAAAGAGGGGTGAATTCCATTTTTCCCTCCCCTTCTCGTCCGCTCGTGGGTCGTCCTATGTCTACAGAAAGCGCACCCACGACCCACGCCGAAAGTGTTGCAGTTATTTTCAGAATGATTGGCTTTCGCGAAATTTAGCGAAGTTGATTAATCAGCAATTTTCACGGAAACTGCCCACATTCAATCGGTGAATAACAATCTAAATAATCCAACCTGTCCATCCTGTGTTTGTGCGGCTTTGGCCATGTGGTAGACGACCGTGGCCGAGGTCACCGTCTTGCCCGTTCCTGGTGGACCCTGAACAAAAAAATATACAATCATAAATGAAATAAAATGAACATAGAAATATATTACAACAAATTAGAACAGTAAAATTATTGTTATCTTGCTAAATTATTTAAAGAAATAGTTCCGAAAAAAACTCTAAATTTTTTTTATCGTGTTGTCCTGGCGTGTTGTTCATCGAACTCATTTTCTATAAAACGCACGCAAAATGGCACATTTTTGTCTTTTTGTGTAAAAAGAGACGAATCCCAATCCAGTCTACTTAATGTTTCAATCTTGAACATATATTTATATGCATTTCCATGATTTTCGCTCGTTTAATGTTCAGGGTCATGAAAAAATTATCGTAATTTTTATAAACATGTTTACCTGTATGAGACTGAGGGGTCGTACGAGCACCGTCTTCACCGCGTAGACCTGACTGTGGTTGAGCTCGGGCAGACCAGGTGCCGAGAATCGTTTCGGCATGGATACCTGAAAAATCAAGCAGTGAAAAAAATTTTTTTCGCTTTCATGTGGATGTGGTCAATCATTGATATTTGCTTGAAAAACCAGTGACTGCTTATAAGCGAATGAAAAACAAACTTTTTAGAACATAAAAATTGTTTTGTTTTTATTGAAATATGTCTGCGTTGAGAAACCAGCATATTCATCCCCAAATTTTTGTTAATGTGTTATTACTGAAATGATGTTCATAAGTTGCTCAAAATACTTTTAAAATTTATCGCAAATATTCAAGATAGAACAAGTAAGCCAACTAATATTAGCGTCATGTGAAGAAATCCTGCTGAAAACCACCAACCTTTGTGAAGACAACATCATCAATTTCGTGACCAAGAATCTTGTGGTAGATGTACTGGCTAACACAGGTTTCGTCTCGGGCGAAACGATGTAGTGAGGAGAGCATGCTGAAAAATAATAATCATCGTCTATAGGCAAATATAGTTTCCATTTCCAAAAGTCGAATAACAACATTAAACAGATAACAATGGAATACAACTGTTTTCTTGGTATGATCCTGTTATAAGGTAGTAGTGTGCGATGATTGCTGTGGCATACAATACAACGAAAGTAACCAAACAACAACGCCAAAAAGTCAAATCACTTAACAACAGCTCAACATCATTATCGACACCATCACCAACAGCCATATAAATCGCAACAAGTCATTCGAAAAAAATAACAATACAAACAAATATCCCAACAACAATTCCAACCGATCGAAAGACGTGGCCTTCCATACGAATTCCAGCACGTAGCCATGCGTTTCTTCAATGGGAATGCCACCGGAGATCTTCAGTTCAATGCCGACTTCATCGCCGTGATCTGGAAAAATATAAATAATTTAAATCTAATAATTTTTTTACCATCAGCGAAATAATGCTAATATTAGCTTTTTGTTGCTGTTGTTGTTGTGAATTGAGATGCTTATAATCCCTAAAATTATCAATGTGTTAAACGAAGAAACAGTCAACCCCACCCCGTTTAGTTTACTCACCACCCCAAGGATAGCGACGTTCTGTATGTAAAGTAATAGAACCCGAAACATAATCTTTTCAGTACATAAGAAACGAAACAGAGAGAAAAATGTTTCTTAGATGAAGACACACCGTTATAAACTTTTACTTGGTTTATGCCCTTTTACGGCTATAGCTTAAACAGTTTCCTGTTATTTAAAATTATTTTTACGGGCCCGTTACCCTCATGTACAATAAATTTGGCGCAACCTCCGTATGTCAAGTTTTTCAGAATTTCACCTCCTTTTTGAATTCAAATTGCGCGCTCAAAAATATTTGCTGAGTAACAACGACGAGAAACTCTGGAAAAGATGTAGAGATTTTTTTTGTAAGTAAACCAACTATCGGGCACTTTCACGACGACACCGACGCCGGCCCACTCCTTATTAATGCCGAGAATGACGCGCAGTCGCAACTCGTCGCCCGTCATGATGCGCATGTCTGCAGAAACATAGTAATTACGCTAATTAACTGCATAACACCACAATGCTTACCAAATATAAGAACCAAAACAAGAGAAAAACATTTGTTTTCCTAACAAGTGTGAAAATTTCGATGAACATGAAAAACATTCAAATAGTTCATCACACAAACAAGTGTACTAAAATATCGTCCACCTCCAAACGACACTCCTCATGGGTCATGCTTCTATTAATAACCGGGTTCAAGTAAAAAACAGTATATTTTTGGTAACCGTGAATGTCGGCACTAAAAACAAAATGACCAGTCACAAATTGGTCATTCTTTTACTCAAAATAGGGTTCTCAAGAAAAAAAAGAATAATTTTTTCTATTTGGCCACCTTGATTGTCGGCACTAAAGACATAATTACTAGTCCCAAATTGACCAACCGCCTTCATAGAACTTAGGCACGGCAAAGTACGCCACGCGTTTCTTGTTCAACCCGACATCCCATCGAACGGTGATGCCGTCCTGCCGTTGTTCCTCCTTGGATCGTCGATCGTACTCGGCCTCCGCCTTGATCAGGGGCGCGATCACGCGTTCGTACTGGTAGGCGTCCTCGTATCTGAAAGTGATAATTAGCGTTCCGTTCCGTTACTTGCGTCTTATTCCTTACGTTACGACCAATTTGTTAGTCACTTTTTGTGTCCTCTCCTGAGTATTTACACGGGAAAAACAATTGGATAGGACTTTCGATATCAGACAGAACAATGTTTTCGCAGTGACTAGAGATGTTGAAAACGGACAATGGCAGAAACCCTAATGCAACGCGTCAGAATCTGTGTCAGTAACCAGGTTTCAAACATAAGTCTCAACTCAAAACTGAACGGAACAAGTTTAGAATTCATAAGATTTTAATTGTGAAAAACGCCAACCTGAGCAGTACTTGTTCCGGTTCGTCATCAACACCCGGCTTGTCGAGATCATCCAGTGTGGCATCGGGTTTCTCCTGTAATCCGGCAAATGTTAAAAGATAAAAACGACAATAACAAAACGTTGAAGATTTTTCAAATTTTTACAAACTCACCGACAAACTTGATAACGAAAGGTCTAGAACTTGACTCGCCCTTGTGTATGTGGTTCACCAATGATGCGAACAGCAACAACAACAACAACAACAACAACAACAACAAAAACAACAACAGCAACAACAACAGCAACAACATCAACAACAACAACAACAAAACGTCTACCGCACCCAAGTAACCAACCTTCCACAACTCCTCGAGTCTGTTTATCTTTGACGCTGTGATCTGACGTGCACGCAACTGTTCCTTGTCGGTCGGTACCTTGACGAGCCAGGACAGCAGCTGGCGGTCGTTGATCAGCGGCTTCCAGTCGTTTTGCTCCCTGAAAGAAAAGGAACGGGGAACTCAAATCAATATTCGAATTTTTTATCGGAGTATTTTTTTATCTATTACTCATCACCAGCAACAACACCACACCAAAACAGTAACAAGATCAAGGAAAAAACTATTTTCATTTTAGGTTTACAGTGTCTTCATAGTGCTGCAATTTTTTTCGGAAGTTTTCATGACGTTCCAAAATACTTCTAAACTTGAGAAGAAACAGAAGAAAATGTCAAAACTCAAAACGAGGTTGGAAAATTACGAAAAGTTCCAAAAATAGTTCAAGTTGTAATTGGACTACTAAGACACCTCAACTTCAACTTTTATTCGGGTTTCACACTATAATGGCAATGAGGAACTGGAACACCAAGTCACAAAGTGAAATAACGGTCATTCCTACCTACCTCACCCTAATAACCAACCAGTTCATATCCTTGAGATTGGCCTGCGTGGCACACGGCGTTCGACAGAGCAACACGACGACGCTCTCGGCCTTGGCCGGAATGAAGCCGAGAAGAAACAGATTCTTACATCCACAGTTGTAGCATTCGAGGAACGTTTCGCCTAGCGGACTTTCCTTGTGCAGACAGACCTCTTTGTGCTGAGCACGGACCAGGTGATTGACAATATGGCTGGAAATGAAAGGAAACTTGAATTGATTAAGTTTTATGTAAGTTTTATTTTATTGACTGTAAAAGTACAAGTACAGGAATTTACAACGTGTATAACCCTTTCCAATAAATTATGTTGGATCCTATATACTAGGGTGCCTTTACAGACGACCTGCAGTGCTGCAGATTTCCCCAACTTTTCATGGCAACTCCCAATGCGAATATCGGAACGTAACGTTTAAGAGCAACACAAATAGTTTCAATTTCAAAAACTTGATACAAATAGTTCCAAAAACCTGATAAAAATAGTTCCAAAAACTTGATACAAATAGTTCCAAAAACCTGATAAAAATAGTTCCGAAAACTTGATACAAATAGCTTCGAAAACTTGATACAAATAGTTCCCCAAAACTTGATACAAATAGCTCCAAAAACTTGATCATACAAATAGTTCTAAAAACTCGAAAGTTAAATTATGAAAACACCATCCAACCAACCTTCCTGATGTGTTGCCGCGTCCGTTGCAGAACCATTTCTTACAGTAGACGCAAAACACGACGGCCGCCGGATCGTGCAGTCCGCAGTATCTGAATAAACGAGAGAAACTTAGTTTTTCGTTTTTATAAGTGTATCCATTTGAATACTGACATGACATTCAGTAGCAGTAAAAGAACCACAGGTTTTTGTTCGGAGGCAACGCTGAGATGATTGGCTCTACTCAACGTAGATGTGTAGAGGTTTGCATTGGCTAGTCATAACAAGAGTAGATTTCAGCTTTACATGTTCATCACCATGATAGCAACGATAAATTTCAAGCTCGTTCATCAGCAGTTGGAATTTTCTTGCATGCATGATCATCAGATCAGACTGATGGTTACACTTACTTTAGTTACTTACCTTACACTGGCTATTATGTTTTTACATATTTAATCAAGGCAGAGATGCTGAACGAATGAAATGAA
>OZ038443.1:28226292-28246292 GCA_964036265.1 Daptonema setosum
ACCAAGAGCACCGCCAATGACAGTTGATGCGAACGCATGTTGTTACTGATGAATGTTGTCGGATGTGCAAATCGGATCGAATGATCATAACCACGCTCTGATTCCCTATATATATGCGGCCGAATGCTAACCCGGTTCACGTAAACCGTTATTGGAGCAATCAATTATACGAACGAAAAGTTGTAACTGGGTACGTGGTTTGTTGGCCAAGTAATTGGATTTTTGCTTTTGGGTTATACGTGTGACAATTTGTGGAAGCTAATCAAATGATGTAAAAAGTTTCTCGCTTCTTAGCGGTGAAGAAGACTAACGGAAGGTGATATTTGCAGGAATATCATGAAGACATATTTTTCCAAAAGTTGAAACTCCATTTTTGACCTCCCTGAAGGATCCTTATCCGAGGGCATTTGTTTACCAGCTGTTAGGATTCGTAAAAAAAACAGCTGCTGATAATTGATTTGCAAAAAAATTAAAGAAAATGTATCCGCCTTTTTTTCGAGAAGAAAAATGAAAATTGATTACGATTTTAATTGCAACACGTACACGCATGATCAATCGCTTTATGGCGATATCACGAGAATCAGTTAGCGAAACCATTCGTCATCCCGTAAAACGTAATTGGCATGTCAGTGAAACAGTCCCTGTCAATATTCTTTCATTAGCTCCAACTTGTTTTGATCCACGTGAAAAAGATTGCAAGGTTAGAGCTTATCTACGGTTTCTTGTTACTCTGAATGTTTTGGCGAACTCGAGTTGAATTCAAATCTGCTGTTGGCACGCGTTAATACTTGATCATGAAAATGTTGATTATTGATTAATCTGCAATCAGCATTCTCATTCGGTTTAGAGACTAAATTTTGAAAATCTGCAAAGTTATGACATAGAATTAGCCAATCAGCAAATAGGAAAGGCGGAGCTTGCTCTGTGTAAAATTGCATAGCACTGAGTCAGTCAGTCTATACTCGTTATTCTAATTCTTGTCTATTTGCGTACAGGGGAACAATACTACGTACCCTATCCAATACACAGGAAGGCTGAAACATCGAAACTAGATGTTTCAGCTTTCCTGTGTATTGGATAGGGTACGTAGAATTGTTCCTTTGCACGCAAATAGACAAGAATAACCCCCATATCACAGAAACTTTTGGCATTGGGTGCCTAAATTGGTGCATATTTATGCAAGAAAACTTTGAAGTTCTATATTTCACGTGATAATTGGTTTTAAATTAAAAACTTTTGTTCAGAGGAGAGATCGTCTATTTTTACACATGAGAAAAATAAGAAACTCAAAACAAACACAATATAATGCATTGAAAATGGTATGTAAAAACTTTATGCACTGCTGCTTTTGACAAATGCGTCCTTTGGCACCTGGTCTCGGAGCGAAAACGGAGTGCGATATAAAATGCTTGTTTTCTATCCAATTAAATGTTTTTTCTTTGCGTTTTTCGTGATTGAATTATGAGGAAAAAAAACTAACTTTCATCTGAACAAAAATTTTCTATTTTTAACCGATTATATCGTGAGTTATAGAACTTCAAGTTTTTTGCATAAATATGCACCAATTTAGGCACCCAATGCCAAAAGTTTCTGTGATATGGGGGTAAGAATAACGAGTATAGTAGAGAGCAAACGAGTAGCCAGTTAATTGTGAGTGACCGCAATGCGTTTTGAGTTTGTTAGTAAGTTTAATCAGTAAAGTAAAGCGTTATAAAAAGAGTGAATTATTAACTGATTTAACCACGTGATCAGCGCATTCAGATGGGTAAACAGAATGTGAGGGAAACTTATGATTTCAGTAACTTTAATTTTACTGTACTTTTTCTCATGTCATGTTATTAGCTTGTAGTTAAAAAGTTAAATTCAATCCTCAGCCCGGTGGTTTCATCAACTAGTTTCGTTATTTATTTTTATCATACATACATACATTCAAACATACAAAAAAAATTACTCGAAACGCTCAATCAGCGAGTGAAATTTACGAATACGCGAATAATAGTCAAAGTATAGATCAGAGCGTGAAATCGTATCCACAATATTAATCACCGAATATCGCAGCAACATGGCAGCATTGGTACCATGAAACATCTGTCTTGTGTCCTCGGCGATTGGCTCCCGTAGCATGAGAATGCATGCGATCTTGTTGCCGACTTCTGAAATTGTTTGATTGCTTGTTATTGATGTGTACCAACTTTGCAGTCATTCAAAGTCCTTCTCATTCTATGAATATGTTTAAATTTACTAACCAGAATCTGCTAGCTGATTACACTTGCGCCCGAATTCATCGACGTTCAAAAGCTCGACATGCATGCTTCATGCTTCAAGTTGAATTGGCCCGTGCATATCAGCTGCATGTTGAGTGAACTGCAACTCAAAATGTAATAATTTACAAAATTGCTTTGCTGAACAAAACCTTTATGTACACGGAGTAGATCGGCCTCCGACATGACGCTGTTGCGCATCATTGGGTCTATAATTGCTTTCCAGTTCATTATCAATCAAGTGATCTTAGCCTGTCAATTTCAGGGAGTCGATGAAAAATTTGAATGCTCTCGAGCCTCGCCGGTTTAATAGTTGAATTATAGAGCGGGTACGTTCATAAGGTGGTAGCCAAGCAATACCCTCAGCTTGAGAGCTTCGAATAATTCGATTTTCTACAAGGTGGTCAAGTACTCGAGTGACTGGGAGGAGGTCATGTCTGGAAGTGTCTGCAAACATACATGATAAAAAAACGTAGCAAAAACAAAACAAAAATGTTTCAAAGTTTAGAAAATCACCTTAAGTGCTAAACAGTTCATTACGCACAGCGAATGTGCTGCTTCGTGTTATATGAAAACTGTTTATTCCACAGAACCTGCAACGTTGCATAGTCAAAACACCGGCCGGCCGGTGTCAGCTGTATGGAAGGCTGATGGCACACGGAGATATGTATTCTCTGATTCCAGGAATCGACAGTTTATAGAAATACAAGTTTTCCTCACATTCTGTTTACCCATCTGAATGCGCTGATCACGTGGACAAGTCAGACTAACAGAAGTTGATCTACAGTACAGGACATAAAGATGTGGCCGGCTGCGCAGAATTTCGGCGAATTCGCTGAAATTCTGCGCAGCCGGCCACATCTTTATGTCCTGTACTGTAATTCACCTGCTTCCAAGAACGTACGGACGCGGATATTAATTTTCGGGCAAATGATGGATTTCTCTGAGCAATGATTTTTTTAATAAAAGTTGAAGAACTAAAAGAATTTATTTTGCAATCATTATTATTTATTTCTTATCGTAGCTTGACTGTGTACATGTATGTAGGTGTGATGTTGGTCGCTCGGGCACTCCGAGTACTGCACGTCGCCCGTTTTTTCAAGTTGGCCCGATATAGCAGTAGTCTGCAGAGTCTGGGAGATTCATTCAGATGCAGTTACCCACTCACCCACTTACTCACTCACTCACTCTTTCAATCACTCACTCACTCACTCACTCACTCACTCGAATAAAAAACTGCACCGAAGTGGAGTCGTATTATGATGATGATATAGCGAATCAGTGCTGCTGCAACATTGGCGCGTGGGGAGCGGTTGGATAACTGACTCACTCACTCACTCACTTACTCACTCACTCAATCACTCACTCACTCAATCACTCAATCACTGACTCACTGACTCACTCACTGACTCACTCACTCACTCACTCACTCACTCACTCACTCACTCACTCACTCACTCACTTTTAAGCGATAAAAAATGTGAAAATTTTTCTTGACAATATTTTTTATAGATTGAAAAAATCTCTAACGGATTTAATGGTGCCGGGGGTAGAAAAAACTTGGGTGACACAAAATATCAAATGTATAATGTTTGGTTGATGCCTGGGGGTTGGGTATCTGAGGACCAGACCACCTTCCAATGACATCATTGCTAAATATTATTGTGAATTATCATTTCTTTCAAAAAAAAACCCTTTAGTTTTTCATTTAGATATTATTAGGCGCTTTTGGTTGTGAATAAAACACTTTGAAATCTTTTTAGGTTGTTTAAGTGTAAACTGGGCATCATTATATTCATGCAATGTTCATGATGATGTTCATATAAAAAAATAAGTTTGTGAGATATAACATAACATAACAATGAAAAGTTACATATGTATGTATGATCAAAGAAAGCAATATAAAAGCTAAAATATAGAAAAAAGACAATGATTGAAAGTATCAAATAACGTAGTAAAATACACAGTCAGCCTTTGTTGCGGTTGAACACCTCCATCGACTCCTGCAAATAAAAGAACTTAATATATTTTACATGAACTTGTTCAGGCCATATTGTTACCGAGTTAGGCCATTTTGTTACCGTACGCAATGCATTCCGTGCACAATTCTTATGCTATCCAAGTGTAACATGGAAAAAATCGAAAATCTCAACGCGCACTGAAAGCAAGCAGACTAGAATTCAATTGTGTGCCTATGCTACAACACGTGGAGGAACACATTTTGACATCTTCTGTGGGACCTGTTCGATAAAAACCAAATCTAAAAATCTCTTAGGTTTGTATTCATGCTTTACCAACCCGATATGATCTATATACGAATCTGCTTACCTAGACAGCTGTAGCCTTGTACGGCGTGTTGGCGTCGTTGTCGTGGCCATCCGGAACAAACTGGCTGTTAGCCAGGTTTGCTGGTCCCTGAATGCCGATGTGACCGTCGTAACTGATGGCCAACGAGAGAGCGATTGGCTGACACTGGTAGCCCTGGCAGAATACGACGCCTTCGCGCACACACTTATTCGTGATCCATTGGCAGTTCTGGGACTGGAATAGTTTTCTGTTCTGACATGTATGTATGTACTGTAACATTTTCGTGGCAGCTAAAGAATTTGAATAAATTGCAAACGGGTGATTGCAGAAATATCAGAGCAACTTTTTAGGGTCTCTGTCTCCTTCCAGATTTCGAACCTATAGTCGAATTTTTTGGTTACTATTTTTTCTACGAACTTTATCTATAAAAACTTCCCCTCAACCCCAAATCGCGCGATAGAAAACTCGGATCGACAAAAAACTCAACTCCATCGTGTAGAGCGTGTTCGAATTGACCTAGAAACGTCTTCAACGTTCCGATCAGTCTTTTAAGTGGACCTCATATGGCAGTCGGAAGCAGCAAATTGGGGTTGAGGAAAGGTTTTACGCACAAAAAAGTTCCCAAAGAAAGTCGTAACCAAAAAATCGACTATAGGACCTCCGGATTGTTAGTCCTGTGCTTTACCGACTAGACTGCGTAGCTCATTGATAATTTAAGATTTTTGAAAAAAAACCCACAAACCTTTAACATGCTCGGGCACTGGGCGGTGGCTGTGGCACAGTCGTATCGCAGAGCGTTTAGCTGGTCCGAGTAGTCGCGCCAGATGACTTGATCTGCTTCAATGTAGAAGCCGTTGTCAATATATCTGTTTCTGCCGTAGCCGAGGTTGTTGTTGTTGTTGTTGTTGTTGTTGTTGTTGTCGTTATTGTTGTCGTTGTTGTTGTCGTTGTTGTTGTCGTTGTTGTTGTGGTTGTTGTTGTGGTTGTTGTTGTTGTTGTGGTTGTTGGTGTTGGTGTTGCTGATGATGTTGTTGTGGTTGATGTTGTGGTTGTTGTTGTTGTTATTATTGTTGTTATTGTTGTTGTTGTATTTGTTACTGCCATAGTGATGCCATGCAACACTGTTGTCTCCATACGTGTTCTGCTGACCAAGTCCGCCGTAATAAGAACCGACCGCCGTGTTGTCTTCCGTCGACCAGGAACCGCTACCGAGATAGGGCAAGGTTGGCACTACACCAAAGTAGGCCTGATTTTGACTGGTCGCACTACAGAGCAGTCCCGTGCAGTAGATGTTGCCTTTGGCACGACAGCTGAAGGACCATGTCGAGCAACCAGCTACCTGCAGTCAAACATACATTACTGACGCTGCAATGGCACAGAAGTGCGCTCGGTTTTGGCTTACCACACTTTTTGCTTGCGAAACTAAAATACTTGTTTACTATCGTATTGTAGGTATGCAATTCAGGTTTGTGAGTGAAAAAATAAGTATAATAGTTCTTGAACAACCTTCGGTGTTTCTATTATATTGGCACTGTAACATGCCTTAGAGTCTAGGTACAAAAGTAATTGATCAGCGTTCTTCGGTGTCTCTCGAAAGATTTTAACTAAATTTTCTGAACTTTTTCACTAGTGGGGGAGATATACGTCAGGCTGTGGGAAAGGTCTGGCCTTCTTAGCATACAGGGTGGGCCAAGAAAAATCCACACAACTTTGTAGGTTAATAACTTTGTGAATACGAATCGGATTATTTAACGGTGTGCGTCATTTTCATCAGTAGATATTTAAAATTTTATAACAATAATTTTGTTCAAATTTTGCAATGCAACCAGAAGTTATTCAAAAAATTTCTGAAAATTACCATTTTTCCAACCGGGCGGGAGTTTTCATACATATGGGTTACAAAAGATATTTGTTAATGTTTTATACGGCTCAGACAAACTGTTCTGGTTTCTTTTGCGTTATTCAGATAAAACCAAGTTAATGAATCTGTTTAAATAAAATTTTTACTAACTCAGACTGTTTTTAACGTGAAAATTATCATTCATGATAGCAAACAGGCTGTTGAGCGTTGAGCACAAAACGTCCATATTGAGCATTTCATCAGTTTTAATAAGCTTTCTATGTGTCTGAAACTTGTCAAAAACATTGTTTCTTAAGTTTATGTGTAAATTCTGTCCTCTTTGATTTATTACTGTTAAAATGAAATTGAATGAAAGCCATTAAAAATGAAATGGGTTCTCAGCAGAAAAACAGCAACTTTTTGATTAAAGTTTGATATCTTTTCGTAAAATTTAAATTTATCTATAATAATTATATAAATGAAAGCCAAAGATACACCAGTTAAAATAATGCAAACCGCAGTTCAATCAGATTCGTATTCCCTGAGTTATTACCCTCCAAAGTTGTGTGGTTTTTATTGGCCCACCCTGTATATAGCGGTTCCAGGCCGCTAAGGCACGGGGAACAAAAAGGAATCACTCTTGAAACATTGTATTGTAGCCTGTATTGAATAGAGGTTAGGAATTATGGACCAAACGCAGTGATGTTTCTGGAGCAACATCTTTCTGTTTCCCGCGCTTTAACAGACAGCTTGATTACGGTGTACCCTAAAATAGTAGAAAATGAAATATTCTTAAAAAAAGAGCGTGAGTTCTCGACACAAACACTGATGTTTCACGATGTAAGATTTTTTTCGATGATATATCGTCGGATAAACTTCATTAAAGATGATTTTTTCTCGTTGTACGGAACCGATGATGTAGTCATGGACCAGAAATGAGGTTGCTTATTGAGAATTCACGCACCTTTTCGGAACAGTGATGTGATTTTCGACTTTATAATATCAACTTTACCAACCTTGAGCATGAAATTGCAGCGCCCCTTCTGAGCAATGCAGTCTACTTTTTGGTCGACGGTTGAAGAGTGCAGGTTGCTCAACTGTTGGCTGAAGTCGCGCCAGGTCACCAATTGTGACGCGTTGACAATGCCCACCACCAAAAGCACAGCCAATGATAGTTGATGCGAACGCATGTTGTTACTGATGAATGTTGTCGGATGCAAATCAGACCGAATGATCATAACCACGCTCTCATTTGCTTTATATATGCTGCCGAATGCTAACCCGGTGTACGTAAACCGTTATTGGTGCAATCAATCATACGAGCAAAAAGTTGTAGTTGGGTACGCGGTTTGTTGACCAGTAATTGAATATTTGCTTTTGAGGTTTATGATTGATTGGCAAAACATTTGAGAGAAATGTATCAGCCCTTTCTTCAAGAAGCAATATGAAAATTGATTACGATTTTAATTAAAACACGTACACGCATGATCCATCGCTTTATGTCGATATCACGAAAATCAGTAAACAAAACCATTCGTCATCATGTACAATGTAATAGGCATGTCAATCAAACAGCTCCTTCTACTATTCCTTCATAAAAATGTTGATCATTGATTAATCTGCACCCAGCATTCTCATTTGGTTGAGAGAAAGAATATGCTTGAAGCTATATTCGGGCTAGGTGAGACCAAATATTAGGTTTCTAGGTTAGCCTTAGATTTCGGAATCGGCTTGACCCCGCTCGCGCCTGTTACTAAAGCCCATTACTGAGCCTAAATTTATTACTAAGCCTACGCCTCAATACATGTATGTTTAATTTGTGTCAGTTTTCAAGTTGTAGGTTATCGATTCCGATCGTGGTTGTGTGCTCTCACACGTTCACTCACCCACCCACTCACTCATTTACTGCCTCATTCTAGGATTTATACTAACGTTGACGACGAACTTATAAACTGATACAAAGGTAAAGCCCCCCCCCCCCCCCCCCACTTGCATCGTTTCTTATACTTACAAGAAACCAGCACCGAACTCATATTTCTTTAAGGCCATGACTTCGGCCTTCATAAAAGATCCACGAATCCAAGTAGCATAGTAAAACCGTTTAGAATATATTAATATACCACCATGCACCTGTGTTTGTTTGTTGGGAAATGTTGCTGTTATATGGCATACGATTGACCAAGTTCCGACTGTTTTATTATAAATGTAACTTTGGGGAATTTCGTAACAAGCAAAGAAGATTATAACAAGTTCAGAATAATTCACATCACAAATTGATTATGAAGAAGTTATGGCACATGCAAATAATACAACACGGAATAAAATATACAGATGCTACTGATGAGTTTGGCTTATAGGCAGTTCTTAGCCAGTCAGTGAATTTCCAAAATACAAAGTTGAATGCTATCAAAATATTCTTATCTTGATTGACTGAAAAGCCGATTTCAAAATACCAGTTTTCCTACAGCTGGACGGCTGGCTAACGGAGCAGATCAGATACAAGTTCATGGCTAAACCGGTCGGTTGGATTCAAAAGCTCCAAGTTCAATCACCAAAAAGCACACGACTGACGCACGACTTGTTCTTTTAAGTAGTCGATTTACGGAGCTCTGGATTTTTCAATAATCTTTCTAATCATTTTCCCATTTTCTGATCGGAGCGGATGGGTGATGCCGGCTATAATAACCCATCGTAATAACCTTATATGGATCTTGTTACCTAACTATTTCCAGGCTCATATTAAACCTAATTTAAATGACTAGATGAATATGTTTGTCTCAGTTGACTAGAAACAACGAGTATCACCAAATAATACGGGGTTCCCATTTATTTACACATTAAGGCATATCGTAGAGTTATAAGACACTTTAGAACACATTATAGAACATAGGCAACATGGTAATATGTACAAACTAATAAACATAAGAATATGGGAACCCGGTTCTCTTGGTCGGGAAAACCGGAATGAGGCCTACCAACAGTGTGGGTTAACTTAATGTCCATCCACCCTAACGTCCACTTGCGCCTACATTTGGTACATATGTACATACATATGTCTCGTGTTCATACATTCCTCAACTTCCGAGTTTGCGAACATCCAAACTTTCGTTGTTTATGGTGAGAATGAATTCATTTGATAGTTTGTTCACATTTTACATTGAATTGGTTAAACATAACATAATCATTAAAATGCTAGTCAGTGAATTACAGTCAGTAGTTAAACTTTTAAAATGTTAAATATTTTGCGGGAAAATGTGTAGGCATTCATATAGAAATATGAATGATTAAGAATATGTTAATATATATATTTTTCACAAACATAATTGTGACACATGGCGGCATTGAGCATATGAGACTGGATATGACAACGTAACATTATCACTGTTTTATCATTCTGTTGTTACAATGAGAATTGGGTGGCACAGTCTGTGTGCATTGTAACTTAGTTCTCTACATTTATTATTGTTGTTTATAGAAACCCAAATGAACGATATATGTTTAGTTTAACTGTTATTCATGTAACAAATCATAGTGAGTGAGTGAGTCTGTATAAATGGATGGGTGAGTGAGTCATGTAGTCATCAGTCGGTCAGTCAGTCCAGTTATCCCTGTGGTCAGTCAGTTGTCAGTCCTCCGGTTCCAGCGATCAGTCATAAGGTTTAGTATCCAGTTCAAGTGCCAGTATTCTTGTGTTCAGTTCAGTATATGTATCCTGTATTCGGTTGGTAATGCCAGTGTTGTCTGTTCGCCTGTCGGTACTGGACTGATTACTCAGTCGTTGGTGAATGGTATTTTATAGTGACTGGCGTGACTGGCGCTGGTATATGACTGGTAAGTGGGGGCGGGGTTTGGTGACTGTGAAGATCCGGTCCTCACACCTTAACACTGTGCTAGTTTTCTATTTATATAGTTTGTAGAAAATGTCGTCATGTATCATGAAAACAGAACAATATTTTTGTGGTGGAGAAAATGGAAAGTACAGGGTGTTTGGAAAAATAGATGTTTAGTAAATAAAAATTGTTTTAATTGATTTTAAGCTGTTTTATAGTTTTTTATTATTAATCAACATATGACTCAAGTTATCACATAGAATAGAATTAGCCAATCTGGGTGTCCGCTCATCCGAAGCAGAGCGGGATGGTGACCGATGTTATGCCTATCCACTGGCGCGTAGTACTGTCTGGTAGAGTGCGTGTGCCTTGCCTATCGCACTGTACACAGCGATGAAACGTTGCGTACTGGACCAGGCAACACATGTGCTGTATCAATGTACAAATTTGGGTATGACAAAATGCAATATTGAAAAAAGCGGAAAAATATATTATAGACTTTTTAATAGATTTATAATTATAGTGTGTGTTGTGTATTGTTTCGTGAAAAAAATTACCTATGCCTTTATCGGCGACAGAACGTCAGCGTCTTGGCAACATCGGGGTATCGGCTCCTGTGTGTCGTCTGCGTCCGAGTATTCGTCGACAGAATTCGTTAAGGTACGAGCAATATACAATGCATGAAAAAGGACAAATGGATTTCACAAATGGAACTTCTCAAATAAATATAAATTGTTTCTTCATGATATCATTGAAGGTGAATTTAAATTCAGGATGGATCTAATGTATGTACGCGCGCGCACAATAAATCTTTTGCAGAAAGCAAATTGTATTTTAATCAGCAACTCATGTTTGCATTTAACTCATGTACAAATCAACGTAAACCGTTGGATATATCAAGCTACAATCCTTAAAGATTCACAAAAATGTTATATACCACGTGGCCCGAAAATCAGAACAATTATATAATTATAAGCTCTAATATGTGTAACTCCACTCTTAGAAATTCTCGAGGAATACTCCATCGCGTATCGTGCCGTCCATGCCAGAGTTGAACGACAGATATTGTTTCAGCCATCAAGGTATGTCACCGTGCGCGCTGTCGGATGCCCACTTCCACCAGAGCAATGTCGATGCCATTTCGTTTTCATGGTATTGATGTCGCAGTGACTGTTGCGAAATACGATCTCATCGTGTCTTATTGCGGCAGATTATATAATCTATATGTGAAAATATATGAGTATTTGCCTCAAAGTTAAGACGTATTTATGATAAATAACGTTAAAATAATAAGTTTAGAAAGCAGATGACCTCCCTCCGTGATTTTGTAGAGACTATTGTATTTCAATCGTTTCGCCCACTTCTAGAGATTAATTTCAAACTGAAAGACCTGGTGATCAGAAATCGCTCAGCTTAGCATAAAATATTGTACATCGTCGGCTAATGCTAATTTTATGCAAAATAAAATTGCATGCAATCAATGAAAAAGCTCATGTTCAGATGTATGCTTTTTTGAATTACCAGCATTAATACGAGATTTAAATCAGTCTTGATTTTAGTGTGACTTTTTAATTTAACCATTTCTTCATTAAGCTGAGTATTATTTCTTATGTACTGTTTTCTGTTCTTTCATTGCATTTGTAGTTCACGAACTAGAATTTCAGCATACTCTCGTTTTCTCACGCACTCATGCCCTCCCGCAAACATGTACGTAACACACAACCAGTACACCATTCCATATTCCCAAGCTCTCGGCAACATTGTTATGACTAGCAATCTTGCCGATGAGCTGATTGGGCAACACATTTGAATTTTGAGCTGAATAACTGGTGGTTGAGAATTGATCTTATAAATTGATGATGGTATATAACTTTTATAAAATGCTGATGGTAACTCAAACTCATGGTAAATCTTATAAAATGATGATAGTAACCCAAACTCATGGTAAATCTTATAAAATGCTGATGGTAACTCAAACTCAAGGTAACTCAGATTTCAATCACTCGTTCTATCCGTCTGATACAAGGGGGAACTCGCTATCTACTTAACCTTAACTTATTCCCCTTGTATCACTGACTAACCTAACTGGGTGGCTCCTCTGATTTTATGTTGTACGTTGATTACCTAATAATGAAATAACATGACAACTTTAGAACACACACAATATTTTCATTATAATTAAAGGCGTAGACTGGTTACGGGCGTGGTATTATAAGTGAATGACCAATGATTAACATATATAATAAAAATCAAAATAACATAATAAAAGTATATAATGTAAACGCCCGACTTCCATCATCGGCTGGTCTTCCACCAAAATCGGGTCGGCTCGCTGGCTGGCTTATGTTTTACAGACTGACTGTTCGCTGGTTAGCGACTGACTGACTCAATGAATGACTGACTGGCCGAATTTCCGAAACTGTTTTATCTGCCATACGTGAAAAGGGGAGGGGAGTATGGAATGTTGACTGGCTTGATGGTATGGGTGGTGACCTGGCTAGCTGAACGCGTGATACGGGTGCGTATGAGCATACCACTCATCTTACCCGTATCACGTCTTCTACTGTATCAGAGTATGATAAAAGGCACCAACTTAAATGAACGACCTTTTCATCTTGACTCTCTTTGTTTCTGTATTATGCTGTTCATTTACCCAGTCTTCTTAACATTCTATTGCATTGTGCCCGAAACGCCAGCACTAACAAAGCGAAAACCACGACCTGTGTATTCAATTGTTAGGTTTTATAATCCCAAGTTTCAATGGGTAAAAACAGAATGAACACAATTAATTAATAAGAGAACAAAGTTAAAACAATCACTACACAGATCACATTCAAACAGTCACAGAGATCCAATTAGTCAATTAAAATATATCAATCACACAACAACAATCTGTCAATCAATCCGCACTGGTCATTCATGTTGTAACTGCCCAATATATTGGCAAAGTATCTGTCACTATTGTAAGATTGCTGTGAGTCAATGGGTGAGCGTTAGGCAGCGTGTGGACCGGACCGTAAGAGTCTAAAAAATGACTGACCATCTCGAGGTTCAAAGCTTCAAGCCTAGCGGATACATACCTCATAATTCGTATCGGCGCGCAGTCTAGTGAACAATGCGTTTGATTCACTGGTCGAGGCCGCATGGCAAGTGTGTATTCGTACCGTCGTGTGCTAAAGTCAAGTGAGATGCAAGTAAAACGGAACGTTACGTTCCCGAGACGGATAGTCTTGAGAATGTCCATGAGGATGAAATTGAGTGGACTTCGTAGCCGTTCCCCCCGGAGTTGACTGCACTTTTCTGTGTGCATGAACTTGATCACTTAACCAGCCCTCTTAACATTCTATTTCCAGAACTCCCGAAACGACAGCACCTGATGCACTGGACCATCGATCCGTATTATATCTGCCCAGAATGTTCGCAAAGTCTTTGTCATAGATTGGTTGTTGTGAATTATTGGGTATGTAATTCATCTGGTGGTTTAATGTGTGACTTGGAAAGTGACTTCTTTTGCTAACCCGAAAAATTTATTTTCAAACAACACATGACAGAATTTTAGAAACTCTTTGATTATTGAATTTTGATAGTACTTATGCTGTTCATGGTTCATGATTATATGCAGTCTTAAAAAATGATATTCAGTGTAAACAAATTGCATAACTCATAATATAGCCTATCCAGGGTTTCTTGTTAGCCAAAAACTTTTTGGCGCGCTGTTTGAATTCAAATCTGTTTTTGCGCACTTTCAAATTTTGGAGAAATGAGATCTTTTTTTCTCAAATAATATTTGGACAACATACGAAAACTGCGCTAATTCATTCCATTCGTACGTAACCGGCCCACAAATTAATTTTTTATAACAAGAAACCCTGACCAAGCTATACTTTTCCATCATGTGATCGCGTCGTAAGCAATGGTGTTCGAGTACCTGAAATAACAAATTGGACACATAATGGAGTTAAATGCAGCAAAATTGTAAAAAAACTAACCGAAACGAACACTGAAAAACACGGAGGAATTACAAAAACATTTAGTTTTTAAACATGTTCGAAAACATGGTCAGGCTGGTGAAAAAGGGCACCGGGAAGCCGGGTACACTGGCGGTCGAGCCAAATCTTCAAAAGGAGGGGAATCTTCTCAAGGAAGGGGAATTGGTATAACCTAGGCCATTTTACCTGAACCTCAGAGAACAAACTCTACTTTCTGAATCTGTGAAAGAGGGGGAATTCCACTTTTCCTTCCCCTTCTCATCCGCTAGTGGTCGACGATTCTACTTCGTCTGTCGGTGATTCACACGAATCGATGGGTCGAGACAAACCTCCAAAGGGAGGGGAAAATTGTCAAAGAGGGGGGAATTTGCAGAAATTAGATCATTTTACTAACACATTAAGGAACAAATTCTAATTTTTGAAATTGCCGAAGAAGGGGGTATTCCACCATTCCCTCCTTTTCTCGTCCGCTAGTGAATACGAGCATACCGGAGTTAACGGTCTGAATGGCACTAAGCACAGACTGACTGCCTATTCAATAACGGGCAACGTTTATGTATCGATCGAATTAAATATCCCTTATCTCAACATTGCTCGTTTCTATTTATTTATGTTGCGTGTTGCGTCTATCAAGAAGCGATGCCTCTTTATTTATACATCGGATGAGAAGGGGAGAAACAAGTGGAATCTCCCCATCCACTGGTAAATTAAAACATGTAGTTTGTTCCTTAAGGTGTGGGTAAAATTGCCTGAAAACTGCCAATTCCCTTTTGTGGCGAAGTTCCTCTCCCTTTGGAGGATTAGCTCGTCCCCATTCATTTGTGTATACAGTAATTAGCCGAAAGGAATAGGTGTCATTGAGAGCACTAGCGGATAGGAGAGAAAAATGGAATTCCTTTTTCTTTGGCGTTTTCAAAAATATAAGTCATTCCCTAAGGTGTAGGTAAAATGGCCTGAAAACTGCCGATTCCCACGTCTTTGACGATAATATTCTCCCTGTAGAGGATTAGCTCGTCCGCCAGTGATTGAGAGAGAACGAAAAAGTGAAAGGATAATACATATGTAGGTGTCATTGGTATTCATATTTTAACGAACTGACGGACAATCTAGTCCTCCAAAGGGAGGGGAATTTTCTCAAAGAAGGTGGAATCGCAAGTTTTCAGTGTTTTTTACCTTTACCTCAAGGAATAACCATTATCGGGCAATTCGGCTAATGTTGATGTACCCCACTTAACCAACGAAAACAAAAGCCATTGTGTGTGAGCGATTAAGAGAGTGAATGAGTGATTGAGTGATTGAGTGATTGAGTGAGTGAGTAAGTGAGTGAGTGAGTGAGTGAGTGAGTGAGTGAGTGAGTGAGTGAGTGAGTGAGTGAGTGAGTGAGTGAGTGAGTGAACGAGTGAGTGAACGAGTGAGTGAGTGAGTGAGTGAACGAGTGAGTGAACGAGTGAGTGAACGAGTGAGTGAGTGAGTGAGTGAGTGAGTGAGTGAGTGAGTGAGTGAGTGAGTAAGTGAGTGAGTGAGTGAGTGAGTGAGTGAGTGAGTGAGTGAGTGAGTGAGTGAGTGAGTGAGTGAGTGAGTGAGTGAGTGAGTGAGTGAGTGAGTGAGTGAGTGAGTGAGTGAGTGAGTGAGTGAGTGAGTGAGTGAGTGAGTGAGTGAGTGAGTGAGTGAGTGAGTGAGTGAGTGAGTGAGTGAGTGAGTGAGTGAGTGAGTGAGTGAGTGAGTGAGTGAGTGAGTGAGTGAGTGAGTGAGTGAGTGAGTGAGTGAGTGAGTGAGTTAGTGAGTGAACGAGTGAGTGAACGAGTGAGTGAGTGAGTGAGTGAACGAGTGAGTGAGTGAGTGAGTGAGTGAGTGAGTGAGTGAGTGAGTGAGTGAGTGAGTGAGTGAGTGAGTGAGTGAGTGAGTGAGTGAGTGAGTGAGTGAGTGAGTGAGTGAGTGAGTGAGTGAGTGAGTGAGTGAGTGAGTGAGTGAGTGAGTTAGTGTTTGTGGTGAGTGAGTGAGTGAGTTAGTGTTTGTGGTGAGTGAGGGATTGAGGGACTGAACTGTGTGAGATAGTGAATGGCTGAATGGAAGAATGAGTTAATGAATAAGTGAGTGACATAGTGAGTGAGTGAGCTACACCTTAGTCATTTAAAAAAAAATAACTTCAGCACGCTTCTAAAACTTAAAGATTTTTTTTGCTAATTTCGACAACACTGAACAATGCGTTCAGTTCATTGCATGTGCAACGGGTTCATATAAATTGGTTTTGATAACGATACGATATCTGACCAAGTTATAAGCCTCATAATTGATTATAAGGAATGGTTTAAAACTGCGAGAACCCATGGCATGGCCAGAACCATATTCTCAAGTCCAGAACCAGATTCTCAAGTCCAGAACCAGATTCTCAAGTAAGGAATTTTCTGTGCCACTTTTTGAAATTTCATAGAACCAGATTCTCAAGTCCAGAACCGGATTCCCAAGTAATGAATTTTCTGTGCCACGTTTTGGATTTTTTCATAACCAATTACGAGGCCTATATAGTGTTTCACTCATTTGACCAACATACCATCCCAACCATTGTGGTTGTCTACAAATAGATTGAACTAAGTATAACAAATCGTTAGTGTACATCGAATGAATTTCATAAAAAAAACTTTCTATGTACCAACTCGCGGTGCAGTCCCGTGAGACCGTTGAATTGTAGTTCCAATGGGAAGGCAGTTGATTAACAACAGTGATAAACTAGCGGACGAGGGAAGAACGAAGAAGTGGAATTCCCCCTCTTTGGCAGCTCCGAAAAGTAGAACTTGTTCCTTAACGTGTAGGTAAAATGGCTTCGAAGCTGCTTATTCTCCTCTCTTTGACGAAATTCCCTCTCTTTGGGGATAGGCTCGTCCATCAGTACAGTGATACCATACGGCCAGGTCCGTGGTACTTAGCGGCACTACGTCGGACTGCTGTTGGCATGTGTAGCAATCTAATGTTTTCATGAAACTAAATTCGAAGTGGCGCCATTCTTATAAAACCTTTTAGAGGTCCTTTCCATGAATATAGCTGGGTCAGGGTTTCTTGTTATGAAAAATTAATCTTGTGGTTACGAAATTGAGCGCAATGTTCATATGTTATCCAAATGTTATTGGAAAAAGATTTCGTTTCCTATTAATTTAAAGACGCGCCAAAAACAAAAATTTGAATTCAAACTGCGCGCCAATATGTTTTCGGTTAACAAGAAACCCTGAATAGGCTGTATCCATTGTATATTCGCGCGACGAGCCCGTAGAAATAATATTTAATAACGAGATTATTTGACCAAACTATAACAGAAAAAATGGCGCGCATTCAATTTCAATAACCTCTTCAATGAAGAATGCTATATCACTGGTAATAATGTCCATCATATAATTGATCAGTGCGTTAAGCCGGTGGGAGAATGCTTTGAAATACGCTGGAACGCTGAGGAAAACGGTTATATCCGGACACGGGCGGACGAGCCAAACCTTCAAAGGAAAGGGAGTTTCTCCAAAGAGGGAGGAATTGACAGAAATTCGGCTTTTCACCTACACATTAAGGAACAGAATTAAGTTTTTGAAACTGCCAAAGAGTGGGGAATTCCACTTTTTCGTTCTTTCCTCGTCCGCCAGTGTTTCCGTCTTTGTTTACTGTCTGGAATGTGGTGGTTATCCAGAGATGATTCGTTATTCATTTCGTCTTCATCTTCCCTAAAAGATTCTTGTTAACACAATAACTTTGTTTCCCGGTATGAACATATATGTAGCAATGTTCTATTATCAGTACTTTTGGAAAATAATATAGTTTTCCTGAAAAACAACATACGTGCTTTATATGCCTAATTTAATTACGGTAGCAATGCCACACAGCTTTCTAGTCTGAACCTTACATACTGTATTTACATATGGTCTACCCCCGGGACATCTGTGTGCCAGCTGTGTTAATCCAGGCCAGGTTAGAACCGGTTTCAAATTATAGCGTTAGCAATTGATTAGTAGGAGACTGAATTAGAACCCCCTTTTATTAGATTTTTTTTCATTAAGAATACTAGCAGTAATGACAGCTCCTACCAAGACCAATGAACTTCCCATTTGTAGGTCGGACGGGCATAACCATTTATATTTTTCTAAATTCTCGAAAGAGTTTTCAGAAAAAAATTATACTGTGTCCAACATGTTTAGAAGCAAAAAAAGTTAACCTGTATTTTAATTTAAGTTGTGAACACTGAATTCCGCCAATCTGTTTGCAATGGTCGGTTCATGAACGGAAGATTCTTACTAAGGTACACAAAACCCAAAACTCGTCCGGATCAAACCTTCAAAGGGAGGGGAATTTTTTCCAAGAAGGGGGAATTGGAAAAAAATAGGCTATTTTACCTACACCTTGATGAACAAACTCTACTTTTCACCAAAGAGGGGGGAATTCCACTTTTCCGCCCTTCTCGTCCGCTAGTGACTGAGCTACAGAACCATTTACAATCTAAAGGCGTGACCGATTCTATTGTCAGTGTCACAGTTAATGATGGTCTACAAACACATCGTCACCCCACTGGCGGACGGGCTGAATCCCCAAAGGGAGGGAATTTTCCTGAAGATGGGGAATTGGCAGTCTTCGGCCTTTTTATTTACACCTTAAGGAACAAACTCTTCTTTTTGAAACCGCCAAAGAGGGGGAATTCCACTTTTCCCTCCCCTCCTCGTCCGCTAGTGGGGCACACTGATCATCATAGTGTCCTGCGGAATTTCATGGCTGATCCACGGTTTCTTGCTACAAAAAAATTGGCGCGCATTGGGCTATACAAATGTAAAGTTTGTAGAATGTAAGATTCGAATAATTTCAACATGAGTAAAAATTCTAATTTATTCATGGTGGGCCATTAACTTTCACACATTTTCAATCCTGTATGTAGCTGACGTTTTTGTTCTTTGTAATAAACGACATTGAAATTTTATTTTGAAATTTTATTTTGAAATTTTGAAATTCACAAACAGATTTAAAATTTTTTCTAACAATTAACAATATTACATGCAATTAATTTTTTTGACTTGACAATGTTTCCCATTTCCCAAAATCGTGTTTCCACCAGTATTCACAGACTTTCCACGAAATGAGATTACTTCTACTGAGTTTTAATGTATATTGCTCATGATTTATCATGCGAAAAATCCGAATCAAGTTTACAACCAACGAGAACCCATGCGTAAGATTTTTCCTTCAGTGTCAGTTGCATGAGAAATTTTAAATATTGAAAAGGCTAAAAAGCAAATATTTTAACTCTGAATTGCTTCAATAATCAGTAAAATAACCCGTATTTTCTAATAATTTCACGCATGATTTTGAATCAATTAATTATATATCTAACTCATTTGTAGAAATGAGTGCAGGCGATTTCCCCAGTGAGATTTTTCTCTTTCAACAATGTTCGAGAACCCAACGACTTATTGCATAATGAAACAGAACCAGCATATCTACATGCATGTACATGAATTATTCACAAGTTGCGTTCGATGTAACAATATATGCATTAAGTTTCATCAGTTTTGCATAGATAAATTCATCGATCAAAAGCTAGAGATGCTGTATATTCATTTTCTTAATCAGATAAAGAGCTTTATGATTCACTTGTTTCATTAATTGATGTCTCTCTGATTGAAATGGCTGCAATTACATGATTTTCATGATACAAAACTGCTATATCTGGTATTGTCGAAACATCCGGACATCCTATGGAACTGTACCCTCGTTCCATTAATTCCAAAAGAAAGTTCCCATCGCGTGT
>OZ038443.1:28251292-28266292 GCA_964036265.1 Daptonema setosum
GTTGAGTTAAAGTAAAAGTTGAAGTTCCGATTATGAAGCCTTCCTTAAAACTGAACAGAAAAGTTTGCTTGTAGCCTACACGCCCACGTCCATTCCGGATTATTTTTACAACACCAGCTACACCGAGCGACAGCTGATCAAAGCGTGCTCTGTGCCGGGTCGCACCGATCAGTGCAATATTACCCGGGTTTTCGAGCCGTATCGCCGGGATAGCTGTTTTATCATACGCGTGGACAACGGTTGGTTGGCCTGTGGAAACTTACAAAACGCTGAATTGCCGTACCAAATGTCGTTATCGACTTACATATATCATAATGACCTATGTAATATCACATTCCTAATATATTTTTATCGAACTGTTTCATCCGTTCAGGTTCTGTTTTGAACGTATGGCTGAACATGGACCCCGAATGGACAGAGCTGCACGAGGCGGTGGGTGATGAAATCTTTTTCTCGACCCCGCATACGAAACGGTGATTTTTATTTCAACCTTCAGCTACAAATGTGAGAATAAACTTATGGTTAAAAAGTATACACAAACTTTAGGTACGGCAAATACGAGGATGCTCAGTTTCACGGTTACGATTCAGGGTCAGCAAAAAAGTCGGATGACCTGTTGACGGCTGGCCTCAAGGTATATTTGCACAGTCAGAAGGCATTTGTGCCCGGTTAGTTTTATATTTTTGTCAAGCAATTGCTGATTATTTTTGAATAATTGCTGATGTTCAACATAACAATAGTTGCGTTCGCACAGCTCCGATTCGTGTGATCGAAGAGCATGTGAAGGTGAAAAACCCGTATTTTGCGGTGAATCTTGGCAAATCGTGCGATGTCTTTCTGCACAGAGAACAACAGGTTGATGATAATTTTATCACAGAGGTTTGTACATTAAACTCTCTCTTTCTTCAGAATTTGTTACCTTATGCATCGCCGTTCAGCAGGTGGTTGACACCGACGTCGCCAAGACGTTGTCTTCCTGAAGAGGAAGCTTCTGCGAAGAAACTAAAGGTTACCATAAAAGCCTTACTCCATTAAGGCCTTACTTCAATTGTAACATGTTTCGAACATCTTATTCAACATGTGTCTATTAAAACGACTACTATAGTGCGTCCAACATGGCTCTGTTGTTTTTATAGGTGCTCCACTTAACAACCGCCCGAAACGAAATTCCAATGAGCTACACTCAAGGTCTGGTTGCTGCATTCCTTTTTTAAATAAAAAAGCTGAGATTCCGAGGATGTAGCGAGTACTTTTTATCCGACAAGAAAAGTCACAACCAACCTTTTTATTTGATTGTTTACTGTTATGAGAAGTCAATTTTCACTGAAACTTCAGAGGTCTGTCAACTCGACTGTGTGCTGTTCGTTCTTCTACAACACTGTGGTGGAGGAATAATGATTGACCTGCGACTGGTTCGCCCGGACATTCAGTACAAGATCTTGTCAAATAAAGATCTCGAAAAATGCAACGAAACATTGGACCATGATGCCATTGCAACGTATAAAAAGTGCCGATCAGAATGCGATGGTATGTTATACGACTTAACAGTTGATTCTGAATACAAGTTCTTAATAAATACAAGGTGGGCCAAAAAAACTCTGTGATTTTGTGAGACCATAACTATTGCTGTGGCTGATGAATTTCTTTGAAATTTCCAGGTTATTTCAATAACACATTAGCTTATTTTTCTTCAAAATTTCAATAAGATATCTAACACACACCGGCCACACGGTCCGAATACATGAAATTTTTACTTTTGCATTTAAACGGCGTCATTATTTTGAAGAGAAATCATGTGTATACGTTAGTTTTATGTATTGATCGGATATTAAATTAAACGAGTGTACTAAATAATAATACAAGAAGTAAAAATAACTTGTTTGATTATAAATTTAATCTAAATTCAGTTTCAATGTGAATTGAAAACTCTAACAGTTCCTGTTCCTATGTCTGATGCAAGACATCACCATAGATTAGGTTTTCATTGATGTATCACAATTTTCATGCTTAAATGAAATGCATGTTTTTTTGAAATTTTAAGACGATAAAGAATAATAAACGACTGAGATATTCTGAGAATTTCATTTAAATTCATCAATGAAAATTCATGAATGGTTATGTCTTTCATCAGACATAGGAACAGGAACTGTTAGAGTTTTCAATTCACATTGAAACTGAATTTAGATTAAATTTCTAATTAAACAAGTTCCTTTTACTTCTTGTATCATTATTTAGTTCACTCGTTTAATTTAATATCCGAATAATACATAAAACTAACAGATTTTTCTTCAAAATAAAAACGCCGTTTAGAGACAAAAGTGAAAATTTCATGTATTCAAACCGTGTGGACGGTGTGTGGTAGATATTTCATTGAAGTTTCAAGAGAAAATTAAGGTAATATGTTATTGAAATAACCTGCAAATTTCAAAATAATTCGTCAACCACAGCAAAAGTTATGGTCTCACAAAATTGCAGAGTTTTTTGGTCCACCCTGTAGTTCGATGTCGATGGTATTACAGACTTTTTTATGACAATGATGCCTCGGGATAGACAGTTCCTGCAGTCACACCGAAATTCATCTTTTTTTTCACAAAAAAGTACTTATTATCACCAAAAATAAAAAGTGTTACAAAGTGTTTTGTTTCCGCCCCATAGTTGTAACTCACATAAAACTGGAATAATCCACTTGTTGATTGGTTGATTTTTCAGAGCCGTGCGTTTTTGAGACGTACAAGGCAGACGTTCAGTGCCTGAAATATCAGAACAGTGTATCTGCATCAGGCCTGAAACAGAGTCGGTAAATTTGCTTAATCACTCACTCACTCACTCACTCACTCACACCAGCGAGGTGTGATCATTGAATTTTTTTAATAATTTTCCCAGTGTTCTAGATAACGACCTAAAATTTCACAGGTTGATATGAAAAATTTCCGCTGATACGCTGAAGTTTAATTTTAGGGCATGTTGCTAAACCAAATCAAAATTTTTAAGAATGAGCGTATCAGCGGAAACATGTTTTATTAACCTGTGAAATTTTAGGTCGTTATCTAAAAAATAACACTGTAAAAGTTCTTCAAAAAATTCAATGAAAACATCCGCTGAGACACCCTGTATATTCTATTTCCAGCAAACCAAGGAGTTGATGCATTCATTCATCGAGGACACGCGATTCACCTCTCATTTGGTTTTGCCAGATTTCAGTACGTGGAGATCAAACAGGTAATACTTGAATATTTTGAAGCAAATTGTAAAAAAAGCAAACTTCTCGTTGATGTAGGCTATTGGTTTATCTTTGGTGTTAAACCGGAGTTATTTTGAGTTTTGCACTCCTTTAGAAATAGTTGCTTGCCAATTGTATATCGGTAGGTTTGGCTACAACTCGTTGGTACATACCGTTCGACCATTGTCCCCACTTAAATTGTTGTACAAGCTAAAGTTCTGATTCCATTAGGTTGACTTGTATAAAAAATTTACATAATCGTACAAATTACACTGAATTAACGATAAAGAAATTAAAGAAGTGAATGTCGAAATCAGGGGTAAAGCTAAAAGTATAGTTTTGCTACAGGAGTACGTGATGACGTTCACAAACATCATGGCTAACGTCGGTGGATTGTTTGGACTGTGGCTCGGTCCCTCCATAATCACTCTGGTCAGGGTTGCCTGGCTGTCATTTTCGTGCTGCTGGAAGATAAAGAAGAAACGATCGCGGTCGAAGGCCGGGTTTCAGGAGCAAATGGCTGGTATGAAAGAAATGAGAGAGAATGCAAAAATTGATGAAGACAATGATTATGAAAGGTCAGATATAGTTTTCAAGTTTTTTTTCGTAGTTCTTCACTATTTCCGCAAGTTTTTTATTATGATTAATGAATAATTGATAAAGAAACACTTCTTTCTAAAATAAATATTTAATTTTTACTACAGAGCCCTTTTTCTGCTCAGTCAGTGTTATTATACTCATTGTAATGAGGCATCACAAGGCAACCTTTTACCGCAACTTTTCCACCATTTGCAGCACATTCTTCCATTACTCACCCGTCAATACCCCGATCGACACTCCGTCTGTGAAAGACGGTTGGTTTATAGATACGTTTTTTCTACAAAACAACTTCTTATTGTTTTTGGTTCACAGTTATAAAACACAAACTGTTCGACCGACATCTCGAATACAGTGAATCATCGAAAATTTGTGGATTTTTCATAAAACTCGTTTTAATCATACATTGTAATAAAATGTGCAAATAAATAGAGTACATTAATTCGGGTCATAAAATATACCTTATTGTTATCCTGCTGACTTATTGAAATTAAAATGAGTCAGTTATTGCCAGATAACGACGAAAACGACGATAATGATGACGAAGTGGTTTGTATGCGACGTGAGTTCGAGACTATGAGATCGGAGGATCGCACGGCACAAGCATTGCGGATGCAGACTATAACCGATGAATTGACCGGTCAAATCAACGAGTTGCGACTTATACAACTGCAAATACTGCGCATGATGCAACAGAAACCGAATGCATTGTGATAACTTACTCAATTTTGTTATAAAAATATTTCTTTTAATATATTATTATCAATACAAATTTTGCGAGTTATTTAAAGTTCATAAAACCGGTTTTTGTGGAATTATTATACCATAGCGCGTGTAGCGTTTTGTGAATGAAGTGTAAATTTATTTTGAAAACAAAAGTTTGACTATAGCAAGCAACTTGTTTGTGCACGTCGAAATCTTGGATTATTTTTTGATCCGACTCGGATCAAAAAATAATCCGTGCCTATACTTATACACTATCAACTTAGATTATTTTTTGAACCCAGATCAATTTTTGATCTGAGTCGGATCTAAAAATCATGGGGATTATTTTTAGATCCGACTCCGATCAAAAAATAATCCGTGCCTATACTTATACACTAGCAACCCGGATTATTTTATGATCCGAGTCGGATCTAAAAATGATTCAAGATTTCGACGTGCACGGGGCTATATATCGTTGTAAACAAGCAAAACGTGTTTTTTCCTAGCAGATATGTACTTATACGTATGTGAAAACATTTTTACCCCTATTTACACTCAGATAAACTTGACGCGCTTTTAAATATATGAAAAATCTACTTCTTAACATTTGGATTCAATAGCCCAATCACTTCAATAGTATACATTGATCTGATAACGGCTTTACAGAAATACAAATTCTTAAAAAGATACCATGAGAAACCAACAAGGGGCCCAAAAACTACAAACTGTTCGTCATACGATGTATTACTCATAATAATACATAAAACTACGCAAACTTTTGTGGTTGAACAGTCTTCATTGTGTGGCTTACGATATCACTCCACGTTACATTACGTTTCAAAAACAAATTGTTTCCCTAAAGGCACAGAGTTAAACACATTAGTAATCATCATAGTCGACTTGCAACTTCGATTTTTTTCCGGAACTTATCCTGAGGTTAAACTTTTTCTGATAGAAATTTTGGAACCTTGTTCAAAGTTGCAAGAAAATGTTGCTAAGTTGCGACTCGACTATGAAGGCCACCTGATTTATAATACACTATAATTTAACACAGTGAAGCATAGGGTGAGGATGAGTTGTGTTAACACTGGTTGTCTGATGTTTCATTATCCGTCACTTTGGGATCAGTTGTGGTTTCATAAAACAAGTCACGTACTTTTTGTGAGGCATCCATAATCACAATCTAAACGAATTACGAATAACCTTTTGCTCGACAATGAAGCGAAAAAGTTATGAGTCAAAAATGGAGAAATTCTGCCGCAAGTCACATATTCATGGACTTGATGAATTTCACGAGTATTACTGGCAGAAAAAGAACCGACTCAAAAGCTACTTCTGGATTGCAGTTTTCGTCGGCGCCTTCGGTCTGATGTCATAGTTAGTTGTTGTTGTTGTTGTTGTTGTTGTTGTTGTTGTTGTTGTTGTTGTTGTTGTTGTTGTTGTTGTTGTTGTTGTTGTTGTTGTTGTTGTTGTTGTTGTTGTTGTTGTTGTTGTTGTTGTTGTTGTTGTTGTTGTTGTTGTTGTTGTTGTTGTTGTTGTTGTTGTTGTTGTTGTTGTTGTTGTTGTTGTTGTTGTTGTTGTTGTTGTTGTTGTTGTTGTTGTTGTTGTTGTTGTTGTTGTTGTTGTTGTTGTTGTTGTTGTTGTTGTTGTTGTTGTTGTTGTTGTTGTTGTTGTTGTTGTTGTTGTTGTTGTTGTTGTTGTTGTTGTTGTTGTTGTTGTTGTTGTTGTTGTTGTTGTTGTTGTTGTTGTTGTTGTTGTTGTTGTTGTTGTTGTTGTTGTTGTTGTTGTTGTTGTTGTTGTTGTTGTTGTTGTTGTTGTTGTTGTTGTTGTTGTTGTTGTTGTTGTTGTTGTTGTTGTTGTTGTTGTTGTTGTTGTTGTTGTTGTTGTTGTTGTTGTTGTTGTTGTTGTTGTTGTTGTTGTTGTTGTTGTTGTTGTTGTTGTTGTTGTTGTTGTTGTTGTTGTTGTTGTTGTTGTTGTTGTTGTTGTTGTTGTTGTTGTTGTTGTTGTTGTTGTTGTTGTTGTTGTTGTTGTTGTTGTTGTTGTTGTTGTTGTTGTTGTTGTTGTTGTTGTTGTTGTTGTTGTTGTTGTTGTTGTTGTTGTTGTTGTTGTTGTTGTTGTTGTTGTTGTTGTTGTTGTTGTTGTTGTTGTTGTTGTTGTTGTTGTTGTTGTTGTTGTTGTTGTTGTTGTTCCAATACTTACAGCTCGATTTACGAGGAGATAAGCGACTACATCGAAGCCCCCATCATCACGTCTTACCATATTCATGAATCTTCCCAATCCGACATGGAATTGCCACTTATTGAGTTGTGTCCCAGTAAAGGCCATAACCGATTCTTTACCGAAATACGATTGAATCAGACGTGGCGAACAACTTACATAGAAGACATAACAACGATTTTAGACGATAGCACTTATGAAATGGTTTCCATGGTTGGTCGTGGGAATAAAAGTCACTTCGTACCGCATTGAGATCAATCATCAATTCAATAACAAACATTATGATATGAGTTTGGAAACAATTGGGTTTAGATTCGACGCATAAGAACACTAAACATATTGTTTCTAATGAAGTTCCTATAATCGAGTATTTTGTAATGGTAGCAGGTTAATCTTGGAAACTTCTAATGTCGTATTCACCCATAGGAACTACAACAAATGAACCGGAAATATCTCGCGGAAACGTGCCTTCGAAATAATGGTAGTCTACAATGCCCGTGTCACTGGAGAAACAAGACAGCGTATCTTAAAAACGACAACAGAACAATCTTTCAGTTATCAGATGACCAAATAGGTTAAATGATGCTCTGAAATTTTATGACGCCATATTTGAAAAATTCCGTATTCCTGTGTTCCGTTTTCATAGTCCTAGGTTATCGCGGTTCAAACACTTTTTCTAGGAAGGCCGGCTTGGTGAGAGTGACCAAATATTAAAAGGAGTGAGGAGTTGATTAATTGAGTGGTGAGTGAGTTAGTGATTCAGTGGATCAACTCAATAAAATCAGGTTGCTCGATTCGCGAGCTGCCAATCAATATCACTTTTAACTTATGCTTCAATGATGTCGTTTCCATGGGCACCGTCATGCACCTGAAATGTCCACCATATCATCAGATGTTTACCAGAAATTTCAGGTTGTTACGTTTGATTTTTCCTAGATTTCTTAGATTCTATAGTTTTATAAATTTATCTTAAGTGAAAAAATTATTTCGATTCAAACTCATGCCTTTCATTATCAAAACATTTCTGCACCTACAGGCAATTCTTCGATGAGGGCATTGTGGCGTATTGCCATGACAGTCAGAATGCTTCTGAACCTCGTGTGTTTGAATGGCAGTATTGGTTCAAGGGTCAATACATGACTATGCCGTACTTGTACTGTCTACCCGGTGAGTGACTAAATAATGTATACACAGATGATTTTGTGTTTACCTCCTTATACACTTCAGTAAAAAGATGCATATAGGGGAAGTTTTGGAATGGAGATAAAAACAAGTTACCTGCAGCTTACACGCCCACGTCGATTACGGATTATTGGAAGAACACCGGCTACACCACGGAACAGCTGATTCAGAGATGCACTGTGTTTGGTCCTGCAGGTTCAGTGGACATCACGGATTGCCAGATTACGCGCCTTTTCGAACCATACCACAGAAATAATTGCTTCGTAATTCGAGCAGACAATGGTTGGTGGAACATTATCTTCTCTCATTTTACCCTCACGCATCATCGCACTGCATTTGAAACAGAAGCGCATAGAAAAAAACAAAGTTTTTTCAGGTTCGTTTGTTGATTTAACGCTCGACTTGGACCCCATGTGGACTAGGCTGCACGAATCGGCGGGTGATGACGTGTTTTTCATGACACCTGCGAAAACAGTGTGGGTTAAGATTTTTCTATGTTTAGTCACCACTTACATCATTTAAACATTCATGGATAAAAACTGTTTAAGGCACGATAAATACATGGATGCACCATTCGATGGTTATGAGTCAATTCCAATCAATCCTAACGATATACTAGCGGCCGGCGTCAAATTTTACTTGCACAGCCACGTCTCGTTTGTCCCAGGTAACTGATCAACTTCTTGGTCTTATGAATTTTAGTTTCAAACTTACGAACCCGCGAGCCATAACATAAACATTATTGCATTCGCATAGCTTCGAATCGCGTGGTTGATGCTTTCATCACT
The DNA here is from genome assembly GCA_964036265.1 of Daptonema setosum. NCBI lineage: Eukaryota > Metazoa > Nematoda > Chromadorea > Monhysterida > Xyalidae > Daptonema > Daptonema setosum. The sequence continues at coordinate 28,260,002 of OZ038443.1, forward strand.
TCGAAAAAACAACACTACTATGCTGTTGATCAAGGCGAATCGTGCGATGTTTTCTTGCATAGAGAACAACAAGTTGGTGAAAAAGTTCGAAATATGGTAAAGCAAACTCGTATAGCTTGGGTTTCTTTCAGGGTTTCTTAAAAAAATCATTTCGTGTGTCTTTTTCGCACGTACGCAATGAATTAGGACCAGGTTTCGTATTATGTCCAAATGTGATGATAAAAAGATTTCATTTCCCGAAAAATTTGAAAGCGCGCCGAAACAGATTTGCAATCAAACCGTCAAACAGTTTTTTTAGCTAACAAAAAGCCCTGGTCAAGCTATTTTTTTTAATCTTTTTTTATCCTTGCAGAATTTGATGCCTTATATTTCGCCATTCGCCAGTTTGTCACAGAGAGGGCAGAGACGCTGCGTATCCGAGGAGGAGGCTGACCAGTTGACCGTTGCCACAAGCTGACTTCATACATTCAATGCTGTTTTTATCAAGCACTGTAGTGCAGCTGACAAATCCTTAACTGTTTTTCAGATCGTACGCTCAACAAATGGCGGAGGCAACACAATTCCCTTGCGTTACACTCAAGGTGAAACTTTATTTCACTCGACTTTAAAAAAATTCCAGCAAGCGTATTTTGAAATTACGGCGGGTTTTTCAGCCCCCGGAATTTTATTTTTGTAGTTTATTCAGTTTTTCAATGAAAATTCAAATGTGCTGCGGTACAACAACTTTTCGATAAATTATAGTCAGATAAGGCGTATCCCCAGAAGCTTAGGTTTCAGAACGCTGATCTTTCCAATTGATTCTAACAAATGTTGAAAGGTTTTTTAATCATTGAGCTCAGAAGTGAAATCGAAACTCAGCTTCAGAGCTCTGTAAACTCGACTGCTTCCTGTCGCGATGGGTAGGTTACTGTGGTAAAGGACCAATGATTGACATGCAACTAGTTCGTCCGGATATCAATTACACTGTATGGTCGTATACGGAACAAGAAGATTGCCTGGATTATCTTGCTAGTATTGGGTTTCCGAAATGTGAATCAAAATGCGAAAGTTAGTTAGACAAAGAAACGTTTGTTTCTGCAATAACGGGAGCAGGATATATGAGAGTCGTTGGAAAAGCACCTACAAGCGAGCCCGATTTCAGATTTTTTTAAATCACTAATTTGACTGAAAACAACTCCATATGAGCTAAATTTTATGCTGATTACAAATAACTCTTCAGATTTTTGTAATTTATAACGAAGTGCTCTGTAAATCTCGAAAACAATTTTGTTCTGACAGCAAGTCGAAATTATTCTGAGAAATTTCTTAGTTTTACAAAAATACGAATTGCGAGAGTTGGGAATGACCTACAGCAAGGAATTTTTTCCTCTAACCAAGTTGCATACCATTTACAGCATAAAAATGACGCCATTTGCCGTTCACAGCTTCACGTTCTCTAAATTTCACGTTCTCAGATTTTTACGGAACATCAACATTATACATACGGGAAAACTAAACGCATTGTTTCACGGAGAATCTGATTCAGTAAAAGATCCTGCAAGGTAATGGCTTTATTTTGAAGAGTTAAGCCGTTGACTATTTATTCAAAAAAAAATCAGTTACTTTATAAACAGACCGACTAAAAAATTAGGTACGCTAGTAATTGGGTTAATACCTCAGGTGGTCATACAGGAATTTTTTTTTATTGCTTTAGGTCATTGCAACTCTTGATTTTTATTAAAGCATGAGATTTCTCAAAATAAATTAGATTTGCAGTCAGAAATTTTTTTAAGCGATATACAGGGCACTAACGAGAAATCTTTAAGGTTAGTTGGAATCAGCATAAAATTTAGCACATGTTGTTTTCAGTCGTATCCGTGATTTTGGAAAAATTCTGAAATCGGGCTCGCTATTTAGTGGCAACGACTCATAAACTTGAAAATGTTACCTATCAGATAGTTTGAATGGAAATGGTATCATGCTGAGAGACCGAGGTTCCTAGATTGATAAACATGAACTGCTGATTTATTGCGTAACTGCATCACTAGCGGACGAGAAGGGGAGGGAAAAGTGGAATTCCCCCTTCTCTGGGAGTTTCAAAAAGTAAAGTTTGTTCCTCAAGGTGTGGGTAAAATGACTTAAATTCTGCCGATTCCCCTCTCTTTGGGAATATTCCCCTCCCTTTGGGGGTTCGGCTCGTCCGCCAGTGAACTGCATGACTGTGTTTTACTTCTTTCCAGCGATGTGCGTTTTCGATACATATAAGGCGGACGTCCAGTGCCTGAATTATCTTTCGCAACCGGAAAATCGGACGCAAAAACGTTGTTGTTGAACAATTTATAATAATGAACACACTTTAAGAGGATGTACCTATAATATTGCAATTGAAAACTTACAAAACCCCGATTTCACAGACCAAATTCATTTTATGGAACAATCATGTTAACGTTCCATATCTCATCGCCAAGCCATAGGGTTCACTCTCCAAAATGAGTTTGAAAATATGTTCTGCACGTTCACAATATCGCTTACTATTATGTTTTTAGCGGATTCACAAAAATATTCGATTCGACTTGTATTTGGCTTTTCAAGAATGCAGTACGTGGAAATAAAACAGGTTGTACTACTGCACACTAATACCATATCAGAATTGTGTTTTCGTGGTGGCCAGAGAGTTGAATAAACTGACGGGCAATGGCAGGAACCCCAGAGCAACGCATCAGAATCTGTGTCTCAAGTCAGGTTTCGAACTTAGGACCGCCGGTTTTTGAGGCCGGCGCCCTACGCACTAGACTAGACAGGCGACAATTGATTTTACGTTCAGTTGCTGACGGCCTGTAAATGATTCCAGTGCGGACCTAACTGCCTACGCGTGCATCGCTAAGGTTTTCCTAAGGCACCCTCAAAATGCGAAACTATATGGGTCTGAGTCTCGAAGTACGGTATGCATGAAGTTAAACCACTTACTAAATGTTCCAAAACAGTAAGAACCCACAAGTATCCAGGTTGACTCAGCCTCATCAATTGCAAGTTTATTTGGTATAAGCGTGGGGTATCCTTGTGATTGTGAAATCTGTTAAAATATGTCGGTAGGCAAGGTACGGCAGGCAAATTCTCCAACCGCACAACATGTTAATTATCATACAATTCACCATCTGGTTTCTATTTTATTAATGTCGCGTAACTCGATATTCAAAGATCAAGATTTATTTATGCACATGAAGATGATGCTTTGGCGGTTATTTTTCTTGTGACTTGTAATGCCGTGTAAGAGTCGACGAACGAAATCTTATCACCGAACCATTCATCATTCATTTACCTTTCTCCAGAAGAGCGCGTTGACGCTGACAAATTTCCTGGCCAACGTGGGTGGGCTGCTCGGCCTGTGGCTCGGACCCTCCATCATCACCCTGGTCAGGGTCGCCTGGCTGTCGTGCTCATGTTGCTGGAAGATGAAGAAGAAACGATCGCGGTCGAATGTTCGACTTCGAGACAATAGGGCTTGCCGAAAAAAAGAAACGAGAGATGACGGCATTGATGGAGACAATGATGAGAGACTGTCGTGTTTTGGCTGTTGGAACAAGTTGAAACCGTCGGTTGTTCGACACGACGACAATAAGACGGACCAGAATGAAGTGATTGAGAACGTAGAGGATGGTGCAGACGATGTAGGAGGAAGGTCAGTTATAACAGTTACTATGTACTTTTCTGTCTCCGTCACAACCAAAACTTATCGGTTGAATAACTATTCTTGTGAAGCAAATTGTTGAATGGTGCAAAACTTTGCTTTCTTGTGAAACTATTTCTTTTGACCCGTTACGCACTTATGCAAGACATTGAATGCTGTGTTCGTAGGTTGTCTAACACTTAAGTGAAGAATACAAGTTTCGAAAAAATTTAAAATTGTGCCAAGAATTTTTCCGACAAGCATGAAAATCTGGTTATGCTACATGTATATAGTTTTTTTGATCATTTTATATCATTTGCAGCCCATTCTTCCACTACTCGCCGGTTCATACACCGACGGATGCGCAGTCGGTTCGCAGTCAGTCCACCCAAGCGTTGCGAACGCAGACTATAACTGAAGAATTGTCTGCTCAAGCCAACGAATTGCGGCTCATAAAATTGCAAATCATGCAAATGATGCCACAGAAGCCAACCACAATGTGAAAATTTGTTCTGATCTTTTGTGAAAAGCCAGTCGTTTTTTCGGGAAATATTGAGGATCATTAAAAGTTACAGGCGAGATTGATCGATATTGTGAGTTTATTGTTGTTATCCCGCTGGTATATTATATGTTTTTGCATAAATAAAATTTGGTGGTGCAATAAATAACTCATATATAAGTTGCTTTATAAAACTAGGAGACAAACACAATAACCCCATTTTCAGTACAATAGTAAGATTTTTCCACGCATGCACATTCGCACAGGAATTGCCATATGAAAGCAATGGACTATGATATTCGTTCCAATGAAAATTTTGCACATTCAAATTTTCTTTCCTAACATTGAGATTAATGCATGAGCCTATCCAGGGTTTCTTGTTAGCCAAAAACTTTTTGGCTGTTTGAGTTCAAATCTGTTTATTGGCAGGCTTTCAAATTCTCGAGCAGAAACATACATTTTCACATGACATTCGGACAAAATACGAAAACTGCGCCTAATTCATTGCTTACGTGTGTAACCGCACCACAAAGATAATTTTTGAAAACAAAAAAACCCTGAGAAAACCCCAAAAACTCTTACCATACATGAGCCTAAATAACATACATAATGTAGATTCTTCTGTTGAAAAGTACTTCAATCACTATTGCTGTTCGGTTACTGAATAATTCAGCGTGCATTCCCGTCGGTTGTGATTTATCGGAGTGCCGGAGTCCCTGTGTTACTGTACCATAACTCGTACCGTAATAGTATTGCTACCATGCCATGACCATAAAACGTTCTTTTAGTGGCTGCGAAGCCTTTCGGAGAATTTTCCTTGCCTATTGACAAGTTTGCGGTAAGTAGAAAAAAAGTCTGGTGAACGAGGAAGTCTGGCACAGCGGTACAAATATGTGTAGCCTTAATCATTCTCATAAACAGAAATCGAATGCTACGTTACGATATGTATAGCCCATTTAGGGTTTCTTGTTAGCCAATAACTTTTTAAGGCACGGTTGGAAATCCAATCTGTTTTTGGCGCGCATTAAAAATTTCGAGAGTTAAACTTTTTTCACATACCATTTGGAAAACATGCAAAAATAGCGCTTAATTCACTGCATAAGTACGTGCGTAACCGGCCCACAAAATTACTTTTTGATAACAATATACCCTGACCAAGCTACATACATATACCGTGCTTTTATCGGGATGAGACTTATTCTGGGACATTTCCTAAAAAAGTAGATAATAATTGTAGAATAATAGTTAATATTAATAGCACTAGTTAAATAGTTATTACTGATAGTAAAATAATACGTTGAACGAAACCCACCTCATTCCCACCTGGCTTCAACGATCATTGACAACACAATTTTTTTATTTAAACATGCATTTGAATGGCATAGATTTGGGTGTGAGAGAAAATTTTTCGAGAAAATGCCCCAGAAATGAGTTTTAATCAAATAAACGGAGTGTAGAGGTCAATGTATCTTGTTGTAAAAAAACCATTTGAAGGAAACCTTTAAGCACTTCAGCGGGTTCATTCAAACAATTTAAGGCGATAAGCACTTCAGCGGGTTCATTCAAACAATTTAAGGCGAACGTCTGATCAATGTATTAGTGAATACTGTAGTTTGCGTACTGTATGTATGCAATACCATATGCAAACACGGTAGTCTGATGAAATGCAATTAATTATTGGTGAGTGGGCTTCGATCTATTCATTTTAATTATACGGATTTAATGTAATCACGTAACGAAGATTACTGGTGAAAAAGAGGCTTAATTATTGTGTACTATATACAGGGTGGGGCAAAAGTAACTATACACTTGTTGAAGGCCAATTTCTCAAAAAAAATATATTGAGTGTATAAGACGTTATTAGCAATATATCTTAGTTATAAGTAGTAATAGTAGTATTAATAGTATCTTGAGTTATTTTCAATTTGAAGGATTTTCAGTGTTTTCATGGGTTTTCCTCTTTTTAACGTCTTTAATTGACCTCATGGTCTAATCAAAATCCTCAATAAAAGAAAAGAAGTGTATAAAACGTTTCACTCGGTGTATATGAATGAGAATCGAATGATTTCAACTTCAGAATATCCCTATGGTTCAACTTGATACGCATAATATGATAAGGCCCGTGTTCAAGATGCCTAAACCAATT
>OZ038443.1:28271292-28278792 GCA_964036265.1 Daptonema setosum
AGAATGTATAGCTTGGTTATATAATGTATAGCTTGGTTATAGATTGTATAGCTTGGTTATAGATTGTATAGCTTGGTTATAGAATGTATAGCTTGGTTATATAATGTATAGCTTGGTTATAGATTGTATAGCTTGGTTATAGAATGTAAAGCTTGGTTATAGAATGTATAGCTTGGTTATAGAATGTATAGCTTGGTTATAGGATGTATAGCTTGGTTATAGAATGTATAGCTTGGTTATAGAATGTATAGCTTGGTTATAGAATGTATAGCTTGGTTATAAAATGTATAGCTTGGTTAACGAATGTATAGCTTGGTTATAGCATGTATAGCTTGGTTAACGAATGTATAGCTTGGTTAACGAGTGTATAGCTTGGTTATAGAATGTATAACTTGGTTATAGAATGTATAGCTTGGTTATAGAATGTATAGCTTGGTTATAAGAAGTATAGCTTGGTTATAGAATGTATAGCTTGGTTATAGAATGTATAGCTTGGTTATAGAATGTGTAGCTTGGTTATAGAATGTATAGCTTGGTTATAGAATGTATAGCTTGGTTATAGAATGTATAGCTTGGTTATAGAATGTATAGCTTGGTTATAGAATGTATAGCTTGGTTATAGAATGTATAGCTTGGTTATAGAATGTATAGCTTGGTTATAGAATGTATAGCTTGGTTTTAGAATGCATAGCTTGGTTATAGAATGTATAGCTTGGTTATAAGATGTATAGCTTGGTTATAGAATGTATAGCTTGGTTAGAGAATGTATAGCTTGGTTATAGAATGTATAGCTTGGTTATAGAATGTATAGCTTGGTTATAGAATGTATAGCTTGGTTATAGAATGTATAGCTTGGTTATAGAATGTATAGCTTGGTTATAGAATGTATAGCTTGGTTATAGAATGTATAGCTTGGTTATGGAATGTATAGCTTGGTTAAGGTATCTTGTTATCAAAAAGGAATCCAGTTGAGCACGTTTGCAATGATCAGAATGTTCGCGTCAAAAAATATTGTTTCTCGAAAATTAGAACGCGCGCCAAATTTCGATTTGAATTCAAACTGCGCGCCATAAAATTTTCCAAGTAACAAGAAATAATATATAGGCTATATAAATAGAAAATTTTTTAACTAGTGGGTATGGAAATTTTTTTTTTATTCAAGTGAGATTTTAGTTTTGCTCCGTCGTTCTCGTAAACTTTCACCACGAACAACTAGCGGACGAGAAGGGACGAAAAATTTAATTTTCCCTCTCTTTGGTGTTTTCAAGGTGTTTTTCAAAGAGTTTTTTCTAATAAGATGTGGATGAAAATGCCTCCATAATTACTGCCATTCCCCTCTTCTTTGGAGAAATTCCCCTCCATTTGGAGGTGTGGAGGTCTGACAGTGCCACAATGATTTAGCCGCCGGCCAAGCCACCTTTATTCATATAGCATATCCACGGTTTTATATCACTTGAAAAAAATTCGTCGCACAGTTGGAATTGGAATCTGCTATTAGCGCAATGCCAATTTTTTTTGAAAAATACTTTTCTTTCACATGATATTTGGACAACCTATGTACATATGTACGAATATTGCATACTACGAGTTTTGGGTCCATAAAATGCCCAAGCTATAGGAAAGCCTACACAGCTATCCATAATTTCAAAAGAAATACATTTACAACTAAATAAACTTACAACTTTTTTGCGTCTCAAAAACCCGACGTTTTATTGCAATGACCGGCAGTACGCCTGATTAGTCGGAGGACTTCCAATTGAGACAATCTTTTAGTATTTTTTCAGAAATTTTTACTGGCAGCTACAGTATATTCGGAATTTCAGTAAAACTATAGCATATCCAAGGTTTTCTGTCACTTGAAAAAAATTTCGTCGCACAGTTGGAATTGGAATCTGTTATTAGCGCAATGCAATTTTTTTTTGAAAAATACTTTTCTTTCACATGATATTTGGACAACCTATGTACGAATATTACACATGATATTTGGAATGGTGCGTAAAAGGTTCATTAAATAAATATTTTATAACAAGATGCCTTGACCAAGTTATACAAATTAGAAAGCCTACACAGTTATGCATAATTTAAAAAAAATACATTTACATGAAACTTACAACTTTTTTTTCTTGTCAGGAACCCGACCTTCTACGACTGTAGCGGACGAGCCAAACCTCCAGAAGGGAGGGAAATCTTTCAAAAGAGGGGGGAATTAGCAGAAATTAGTCCATTTCACCTGCAACCTAGGGAACAAATTCCACATTTGATTACGCCAAAGAGGGGGGAATTCCACTTTTGTCTTCCGCTAGTGTTCTACGGTATGACCACCGGCTGTACGCATGGTTAGTAGGAGTATTTTCAATTTAGATAAGCTTTTAGTATTTTTTTCAGAAATTTTTACTATAGCAGATATTAATATTTTTTTATAGCAGCTACAGTATTCAAAATCTCAGTAAACATAATCATCTAAATACTCATATTATAGCTTGGTCAGTGTATCGTGCTATCGAAAAGTAATTTTGTGAGCCAGTTGCGCACGTATGCGTAACTGAATTAAGCGCAGTTTTCGTTTGTTTTCCATATGTTATGAGAAAAAGATTTTATGTCAAGAAAATTTTGAAAGCGCGCCAAAAACCGATTTGAATTCGAACCGCGCGCCCAAAAATATTGTGGCCAACAAAAAAACCCTGGTTCGGCTATACAGTATCTAAAAGTCGAATTTCTAATCGAAAATTAGAGATTACTCGGAAATATAACTGGCAGACGAGCCAATCCTCCAAAGGGAGGGGAATGTTCCCAAAGAGGTGGAATCGGCAGAAATTATGCCATTTTAACCTAAAACTTGGGGAACAAACTCTACTTTTTTTGTATCGCCAAAGATGGGGGAATTCCACTTGTGGCGCCTTTTTTCGTCTGCTAGTGGGCGATCGTAATGTAAAGCCTATCCAGGATTTCTTGTTAGTCAAAAACTTTTTGGCGCGTGATTAGAATTCAAATCTGTTTTTGGCGTGCTTTAAAATTTTCGAGAAAAAATCTGCCTCACATACCATTTGGACAACATAGGAAAAAATTGGTTAATTCACTACATACGTGCGAAAACAGTCCACAAAAATAAATTTTGAGAACAAGAAACCCTCACCGAGCTATATTGGGTTTGGAAGCACCGTTTCAGCTATGTACATCCGAGTTATGACAGCCCACTTTATGTGAGTGCCGCATTGTGCGAAATCATTTTATGTGATTTCCGGATTGTTTAAGTTAAATCTATGTGAGTTCACTTTTATGTGAGTTCATCATTAGAATATATAAGATCAAATTGTGTTAGTTCACTTTAATGTGAGTTCATCATTAGAATATATAAGATCAAATTGTGTTAGTTCACTTTTATGTGAGTTCATCATTAGAATATATAAGATCAAATTATGTGAGTTCAATCTATGGTCTGCCTAGTGGGTAGGGCGCCAGCCTCAAGAACTGGCGGTCTCAAGTTCGAAACCTGGCTTGAGAGTTGAGACACTGATCCTCACGCCGTTGCTCTGGTTTTTCTGCCATTGCCCGTCAGTTTACGCAAGTCGCTGGCCACTACGAAAACACCATTATGATATGGTATTAATGTGTCTAGATGGTTTCAGTTAATGAAAAAAAGTCTGACAAGTTTTTTGACAAACAAGCGGGCTATAGGAGAGAAAAAAGGGCGAATTTCCTAATTTCATATCATTTGTATATGCAAGATCCATAGCTGTGATAAGACTAACTTAGATAAAACTCTTTCAATTAATGAAGTGTACACGCCTGATTTTAAAAATAACACCCCATGAATAGAAAACAATTTTTTAACAGGTACATACATGTATATGTATTGGTCTTAATTGTCATATGTGGACTTGTTTTTTTTCTTCGAATTCTTCCCTAATGAATTGCAAAGGCTATGGTACCTGATCATCGAACGAATTCCGTCGACACACTAAAGATTTATGTACAGGAACCGGCCCGGTTCCCCGACCAAGCCAGTCTCTGGTGCATGTTTGAATCGGGGAAGCAAAATTACGGTACTCGTCGATTTCGGCATTCAGATTAAACTGGGCACCGTTAAACTCACCGAAAACTATTTCCCCAAAAGTCAATTCAACGAAAATTATGTCACCGAAGTTGAAATCGCCGAAAACATAAATATCACTCTTTTATGTTACCCTGACCGTCACAGTCTCTGATGCATGTTTGGTTCGGTTAAACAAATTTACGGTACTCACCAATTTGGGGCAACCAGACTCGAGTATGTAAGGCTGTTTCAATGATTCTCTACTACCGTTTGCCGGTTTGATATTAGACAATTTCTAGTTCAGTGAAGGAGGTGAAATGGTTTCTGGGGATTTCACTCAAAAGAGAATTAGATTCTCATGTACAGCAACCCCAAGCCCCCACCCGACCGGTCTAATCTCTGATGCATGTTTGATTCGCGGAAACAGATTTGAGGTACTTACTGGATTCGACATGAAGATTCAAGTATAGCGGATTCGGACCGTCATTTAGCACGTGAAATAGAAAGGTGTCGCTTCTGAAACATTACTTTTCGCGTGTGTTGAATATAGGTCAAAATTATGTACTCTACCACACACAGTAATGTTAAATTTTTGCCTTTTTTCGCGCTTTGACAGATATATGGTCCTTATAAGCTATAAGACAGTTTATGTAACTGAATCGATACCATATTTCAGTTTGATGAGTTTTTAGTTTAGTCAATAAAGTGAAATCTTTCAACCTACTGAGGATTTCTGTCAATATGCTAAAGATTCATGTACGGGAACCGGCTCCTGACCGTCTCAATCTCGGATGCATGTTTGATTTGCGGAAACAAATTTGCGGCACTCACCGACTTTAAGCAATCGGATTCAAGTATGTAGGACTTTCTCACTGAATCTCTACCGTTGTTTGACATACATACTTGATTTGAAAACTTTCAAACGTCTGATGATTCCCGTCTATCATGTTTGATACGCGGAAACGAACTTTGAAGAAGAAAAAGCAGAAAAGCGTCACTCGAAGCTTACGGCACCCTGATGAAAGTGTGTTAGATTGTTTCACTGGATATCTATGTATGCTTCTGGATTATCTATCATGCATAAGATCAGATCGAGTGAAATAAGGTGACTCAGACTTATGAGGTTACTCAGACTGTGAGGTTACGCCCACCGCAAGGTTACTCAGACTGTAAGGTTACGCCCACCTCAAGGTTACTCAGACTGTAAGGTTACGCCCACCGCAAGGTTACTCAGACTGTAAGGTTACGCCCACTTCAAGGTTACTCAGACTGTAAGGTTACGCCCACCTCAATGTTACTCAGATTGTAAGGTTACGCCCACCTCAAGGTTACTCAGACTGTAAGGTTACTCCCACCGCAAGGTTACTCAGACTGTAAGGTTACGCCCACCGCAAGGTTACTCAGACTGTAAGGTTACGCCCACATCAAGGTTACTCAGACTGTAAGGATACTCCCACCTCAAAGTTACTCAGACTGTAAGGTTCCGCCCACCTCAATGTTACTCAGACTGGAAGGATACGCCCACCTCAAGGTTACTCAGACTGTAAGGTTACGCCCACCTCAAGGTTACTCAGCCTGTAAGGTTACGCCCACCTCAAGGTTACTCAGACTGTAAGGTTACGCCCACTTCAAGGTTACTCAGACTGGGAGGTTACGCCCACCTCAAGGTTACTCAGACTATAAGGTTACGCCCACCGCAAGGTTACTCAGACTGGGAGGTTACGCCCACCTCAAAGTAACTCAGACTGTAAGGTTACGCCCACCGCACTGTAAGGTTATGCCCACCTCAAGGTTACTCAGCCTGTAAGGTTACGCCCACCTCAAGGTTACTCAGACTGTAAGGTTACGCCCACTTCAAGGTTACTCAGACTGGGAGGTTACGCCCACCTCAAGGTTACTCAGACTATAAGGTTACGCCCACCGCAAGGTTACTCAGACTGGGAGGTTACGCCCACCGCAAGGTTACTCAGACTGGGACGTTACGCCCACCTCAAAGTAACTCAGACTGTAAGGTTACGCCCACCGCACTGTAAGGTTATGCCCACTTCAAGGTTACTCAGACTGTAAGGTTACGCCCACCTCAAAGTTACTCAGACTGTAAGGTTACGCCCACTTCAAGGTTACTCATTTTGTAAGGTTACTCAGCCTGTAAGGTTATAGTTTTGTAAGGTTACTACAGGCTATACTACTGTACTAACTGACATTTACACGGTGGAGATTTATTATTTATACTGTTACGCATGTCACAACTGTTACGCATATCACAACTGTTACGCATATCACAACTGTTACGCATATCACAACTGTTACGCATATCACAACTGTTACGCATATCACAACTGTTACGCATATCACAACTGTTACGCATATCACAACTGTTACGCATATCACAACTGTTACGCATATCTATTCAACGTGTTATGATTGCATTTAGTCGTACTTTTTTGAATGTTTTTTGCGCAGTTGGCTCCTCTGACATTAAAAAAAGAATCTTTCCTTGCGCACCTACCGTATTCTATTTTTAAGGTTCAATCTGCAGATTTGCATTCGTAGGCGTTTACTTATAGAAACGAAGAGTGTGACCTACTGGCAACGTCGAAAGGCCATCCACATCAGCGGACAAGAAGGGGGGGGGAGTGGAATTCCCCCCTCTTTGGCGGTCTTAAAAAGTAGACTTTTTTCTTCAGGGTGCAGGTTGAATGGTCTGATTTCCGAAAATTTCCTCTCTCTGTGGAATAATTCCCCTCCATTTGGAGGTTCGGCTCGTCCGCCAGTGATCATCCATATGAGGGTTTCATTAATAATGTTACAACCGATTATATAGAGGATTTTCAAATGTTATAATAAGGTAATTCATTTTTACTGCTACTTTCTAAATGCAGGAAATCGGGAAATTTGAATTTCGGGAACCAGTACGCGTACCATTTTCAATTCATTTGGAAACAAATTTTGAAAGTGCGCCATTTTTCTCAGTGATTTGAAGACTGTTCCATGTCTGAGTCGTTTGCGAACACAGACTAGGAGTGGCAGCGGACAATAAAGTCTCCTGAAAAAATATTTGAATTTAAATTACGCGCCAAAAGTTTTTCAGTAACACCAGTAATTAGAAATCGTGAATACGGTGTATAGGAATATAGGAAAAATATGGGAATTGTATTGTCTACCCCTGGAATATCAGCATCAGATATTCACTATAAACAGTTCTTAACCGCCGGAGCACAACATCTATAAGTTTGTAAAATAATTTTTTATAAATTTAGTACAACACAAACATTTCTTAACCGTCGGAGCACAACACGTATGAATTTGTGAAATATATATTTTTTATTTAGTACAACACAAAAATTTCAGTACAACACAAAAAAATTCTAACTTGAAAAAACAAAACTTTTTTTAAATTTCAGGTTAAGGAAATTCTATTGATCACTTTCGGGCTCGAGCAAAGAATTATTAGAAATGGGTCGCTG